>JAEQBA010000003.1:87446-179361 GCA_019434445.1 Phalangium opilio | reverse complement strand
ACACATCAAAACAAAACGAACTTCTAACGCAGCGCACTGCGGCACTAGTGTAATAACGGACGGACACACACAGACAATAACATAGACTGCTTTTTAACTCTTTCCGTATTAATTTTGAATTGAGAAACAAGATTATCTTAAATATTAAAATAAATATAATTAATATTTAATATTTTCTTCGTTAGTTATTCGCCTTATTGAACGTTACATCGTTTTAAAAAAGAACAATTAAACATTCTTGAGAGACCTGACTAATATTGGCGTTTGAAATGAAGCATACGCCCGTTGCGTCGCCTTACTCAAATAGGTAGTATATAAGGGTTTCGAATCGCAGCTATGGATAAGAACATCGCAATTGCGTGAACCTTGGCGGAAGACCCCGTCAATGGAAGGCTAGACGTTTCTCGTAACCCTAGCCGATCGCCGCGTATGTCTTAACCTTAAGGATGATGGTGGTGTTAGAAGCCAGGTGTGCAGACTGGTGTCCATGTGGGATGGACAAAGAATAGAAGATGGTGGTGTTTAGAAGCCAGTAAGTACAGACTGGTGTCCATGTGGGATGGACAAAGAATAGAAGATGGTGGTGTTTAGAAGCCAGTAAGTACAGACTGGTGTCCATGTGGAATGGACAAAGACGAGAAGGTGGTGGTGTTTAGAAGCCAGTAAGTACAGACTGGTGTCCGTCCATGTGGAATGGGCGAAAAACTAGAAGATGGTGGTGTTTAGAAGCCAATAAGTTCAGATTGGTGTCCATGTGGGGTGGACAAATGAACAGAGTTGTTAGACAGGCAATGGAGTAATAGCCTGTAAGTGGAATACAATTTCCGGGACTGTAAATGCAGTCTGGAAATTGAATACACGTTTGCTCCGATTTGCAAACTGCGAACGCGGTCACGTGGGTGTAACAACGGACAGACAGACACACAGACAGACACACACACAGACAGACAGACACACAGACACGTCGAAATTAGAACCTCTCCGTGACATACGTCACTCGGAGAGGTAAAAAATACTAGCGTTGTGGTTTTAAAACCTAGAGACCATCAGAGACCATTTGATTATTGCCATAAGATTAGCAAACACAACAGGGCAGGGCTGCCATCGGAGGTGGTTTCCCTCACACCAAGAAGCACCCTTAGAGGCAGTGGGAGTTGGCCAGCCTTCCGCGTGTAGCTTGCGTGTAGTGACCGGGGCTTCGTCTGGTGTTGCCTAATGCCAATATTAATGAACTATGTCTATATTTATTCAAAACCAAGGAAATGAATATAAAAAATCATCAAAAGCTGAACTAAATATAGATGGCGCAACAAAAAAGGTTAATTTAATTTTAAGTGTACACGGCGCCCACACTCTTCCTAAAAGGCTCAAAGTGCTGGGCTTCGGTCGAATAAAATTTTTTAGAAAACCCTAATAATAACAAATTTATTCTGATCTAAAATTGCTTGCTTCTGCTGATATAAATTTGAAATACAAACAAAACTTTCATTAAAAATCCATTAAAATCTCAACAATTTACTGTAAATTGTTTATTTCCCCCGATTTAAATATAAGTTTATCCTTTTAAGCATCATTTTGCAATAATATCAAAGGATATGTTATTGATTATGGCTTATTTCACCTTTCTTTTATATATAGATAAGCTAGCAAATCGTTAAACAAGGTATCTCTTTACTACTCTATTAATATCGGAGATATATTAGCATTATACACACTCAGTAAGTGCCGTCTTTTGACGCTATTTCGTACTTTGGTAAAGCCGAACTAGGCGCGGGAGTTCGGTTAAATGGTACGTCCCAAGGTTGGTTTCCATTGTAAATTCTGTTCAAGGGTAGGGAAAAAACACGACCATCAGAGAAATATTTTCATTATTGGTAACTCTTTAACGTTAAACAACCAGAAAACCTGACCTTGTAACTTCGCCAACATTATTAATTCAGGCCTATTTCGACAATTTTTTTCGGTACCCTTTAATTCGCCGAATGCGTCCACAAGGGGCACGCTTTAGAACCTAAATTTCCCGCGAAATTTGAAACGCAGCAAAACTTGGCGTGAATATCCATATAGTAGACGATGGTCATTCTTTTTTTAAGGGCTGAGGGATGAGATTAGATAATAGAACATCAAGAATTATTAGATTTTTAGGGGTGATGGAATCGTTGTAACTTCTAAATATAAAATAAGGAATTTAAGAATGAAAAAACCCTTTCTATTCGTTTAATTTTTCTAGTAAGTTTTTTATTTTATCTCATTAAGAGTGTCACCTAACACTATTAGGAGTGTCGCCTAACACTATTAAGAGTGTCGCCTAACACTATTAAGAGTGTCGCCTAACACTATTAAGAGTGTCGCCTAACACTATTAAGAGTGTCGCCTAACACTATTAAGAGTGTCGCCTAACACTATTAAGAGTGTCGCCTAACACTATTAAGAGTGTCGCCTAACACTATTAAGAGTGTCGCCTAACACTATTAAGAGTGTCGCCTAACACTATTAAGAGTGTCGCCTAGTACTATTAAGAGTGTCGCCTAACTATTAAGAGTGTCGCCAAACACTATTAAAGTGTCGCCTAACACTATTAGGAGTGTCGCCTAACACTATGTGTCGCCAAACACTATTAAAAGTGTCGCCTAACACTATTAGGAGTGTCGCCTAGCACGAGTGTCGCCTAACACCGTTAAGAGTGTCACCTAACACTATTAAGAGTGTCGCCTAGCACTATTAAGATTCTCGCCTAACACCGTTAAGAGTGTCGCCTAACACCGTTAAGAGTGTCGCCTAACACCGTTAAGAGTGTCGCCTAACACTATTAAGAGTGTCGCCTAACACTATTAAGAGTGTCGCCTAACACTATTAAGAGTGTCGCCTAACACTATTAAGAGTGTCGCCTAACACTATTAAGAGTGTCGCCTAGTACTATTAAGAGTGTCGCCTAGTACTATTAAGAGTGTCGCCTAACACTATTAGCAGTGTCGCCAAACACTATTAAAAGTGTCGCCTAACACTATTAGGAGTGTCGCCAAACACTATTAAAAGTGTCGCCTAACACTATTAGGAGTGTCGCCTAGCACGAGTGTCGCCTAACACCGTTAAGAGTGTCACCTAACACTATTAAGAGTGTCGCCTAGCACTATTAAGATTCTCGCCTAACACCGTTAAGAGTGTCGCCTAACACCGTTAAGAGTGTCGCCTAACACCGTTAAGAGTGTCGCCTAACACCGTTAAGAGTGTCGCCTAACACCGTTAAGAGTGTCGCCTAACACCGTTAAGAGTGTCACCTAACACCTGTAAGAGTGTCGCTTAACACGTTTAGCAGTGTTTTATAATGGTACAATACCGCCTGATTACCAATTTCTTAGTTATTTTATTTAAAGGCAAGATATGTTCTTTCATGAATATCATCTTTAAATAAATGTTTAACAAATAATTTTTTACTCTAATATTCAAACATTAATGGAAATAAAAGACCTTATTTAAGAAACCAGCCATATTATAAATTTCCATGTTTAATTTCAAAGGGTGTTTTTAAAGTGTTACTTTACACTGTATTTACACCTTAAATTGGCCACAAAAACTCAAGGTAATAAAAACTCTCTTTTGGGTGTTTTTACGGTGTAAAAAAAAGAGTATTCTAAATTTACACCCTTTTAACACATTTTTAACACTTCGATTTCTTAGAGTGTAAACGATTGTTTATCGTCAGGACCCTGTCTAAGCCCCGAGCTTTTAGCTATTCTCATGCGCTTCCGGTTGTACAAGGTAGCAATAACCGCTGACATTCAGAAGGCTTTCCTTCAGGTATCTATCGCTTCCGAAGATCGAGACGCACTTCGATTCTTATGGCCAGAAGATCCTTATAGAGAAGAATTCAAGACATACAGATTCGCAAGAAATCCTTTTGGAGTAACTTCAAGCTCTTACCTACTGTCGGGTACGATTCATTACCATTTGGAACAGAACGAAGAACAAAAGAGTGAACTCTGCAAATTGATAAAGGACAGTCTCTACTTAGACGATCTTATTTGCGGGGATGAAACTCCGGAAAAGGCTTGGAAAACTTCAGTAGAAGCGAGGGAACTTTTTAAACAAGCTGGGATGAACCTCCGTAAGTGGAACACAAACTCCTCAGAATTACAGGACAAATGGATAGAAGCGGGCTTCGTATCGCAAGAATTGGAAAACCAGTCAGTAAAAATAGAGCCCAGAGACCTTCTGAAGGTCTTAGGAATTACGTGGAACCCAAATAAAGATGAATTTAAGTTTGATTTGTGGGCATTAATGGACTTCATAAAAACAAGAGATATCAAAACAAAGAGGAACGTTCTCCAATGCGTGGCTCGCATCTTCGATCCTATTGGGTTCTTATCCCCCTTTGTAATTCGCATGAAAACCTTGTTTCAAGAAATTTGGGAACTGGGACTGGAATGGGACGAACCCCTCCCTGAGAAAGAAGCTATCAAATTTGAAGAATGGTATACGGAGTTACCGGCCATTCATAAACTCGCCATTCCACGTCATTACTACGAAGGTTCTTTGGATTCAAAGATAGAAAAACAAGAAATCCACGTCTTCTGTGACGCAAGTGAGCAAGCGTACGCAGCTGCAGCCTATTTAAGAATTGTGAAGAAGAACGGAGAAATTTTAGTCAAGCTACTGGCTTCGAAAACCAGAGTAGCCCCGCTAAAAAGAGTTACCCTACCGAGACTTGAGCTTTTGGGAGCAGTCTTGGGAGCACGGCTATACAGCTACATTAAAGAAAGTCTTGATTACGACTATAACTTAAACGTAACCATGTGGACCGATTCTTCTATCGCCCTCTATTGGATAAAAGGAAAATCCCTCAAATGGAAGCCGTTCGTGGCAAACAGGGTTCAAGAAATTCAGTCTCTGACCGAACCAAGAGTCTGGAATCACGTAAAGGGTAAGGAGAACCCCGCGGACCTTCCAACGAGAGGCATGAGCGTTGAACATCTAATTAAGAACCCACTTTGGTGGGAAGGACCAGCGTGGCTAAGTCTAGAGAAAAAGGAATGGCCCCCTAGCAAAGTAAAAGAACCAAGCTGTGAAGAAATGGACCTAGAACTAAGGCAGCACTATAAAGAAGTTGTTCTCGCTAGTTGTACAGAGCCCACAAAGCCACTACTGGATTTAAACAGATACCACTCGTTCACAAAAGTCAAGAAAATAATGGCTTGGACCAAACGCTTTATTCACAATTGTAGAAATGTCAAAGAAAGGAAATCAGGAGTACTAACGGCAGACGAACTTCAAGGGGCAGAAAGGGAATTAATAAAACAAGCCCAAGCCGATGATTTCCTAGAAGAAATTGAGAAAATAAAACTTGGCCAACCAATACCAGTCAGCTCCAAGCTATCTACTCTAAACCCCATGCTTGATAAAGACGGACTCCTGCGCCTAAAGGCAAGGCTAGAAAAATCAACGTTCAGTTATAGCGAAAAGAATCCCTATGTTTTATCAGGAAAACACCGTCTCTCAGAACTGATAATATTTTCCTATCATTCACGTCTTATGCACTCTGGACTAAGAAACACGCTCACGGAACTAAGAGAAAATTATTGGATCACGCGGGGCCGTCAAGTGGCGAAAACCATTCTTCAGCGTTGCATCACGTGCAAAAGATTCACCGCGAAGCCAGGTTCTATGAACGTTGCGCCACTCCCCAAAGATCGTATAACAAAGGCTCCTTGTTTTGACGTGTGCGGAGTAGATTTCGCCGGACCACTGGTCGTAAAAGTCGGTAAAAGAAGCACTAATAAAGTGTATTTCGCATTGTTTACATGCGCTGTTACGCGCGCGCTCCATTTAGAGCTAGTATCGGACTTAACCACAGAAACGTTTTTGCTCGCGTTTCGACGTTTTATCGCTCGGAGAGGTTTACCAAGTACAATATACTCCGACAATGCACGCACCTTTAAGAGAGCAGACCTAGATCTCCAAGAAATATTCAAAACCCTCAAAAAAAAAGTTCGAGCGTTTTTTGCCGAAAAAGGAGTTAACTGGAAATATATTATTGAACGCGCGGCATGGCATGGAGGATTTTATGAGCGACTAATTCAGTCTACAAAATTAGCCCTCAAAAAGGTCTTGGGAAGGGCACTTCTCACTCACCCCAGTAGCAAAATCGACGTTGGAACGACGTAGTCGGTTCGAGGTCCAGCCAACACTGACGTAAAAGCGTCGGTAGACTTTCATTTCGACCGTCGAAATGTCCTATCCGTTTAAGCGTCGGCCCCACTTCCGGTCATAGAAATTTTGCCAGCACTTTAACCGACTCTAAAAAGTAAGCGTGTCCAGCTCTTACCTTATCAAACAAGAAGTCGGCTTTGTTATCTGGTTATGGTCGGATTATTAATCTAATTTCGGTCGGCTTTATCGACTGTTATTTATCGAATTTATGTTTTGTTTGTGGTCGGCTTTATGGCTTGTTTGTGGTCGGCTTTATAGCCTGTTTGTGGTTGGCTTTATGGCTTGTTTGTGGCCGGCTTTATGGCTTGTTTGTAGTCAGCTTTATGGCTCTTTTATGGTCGGCTATACGACTTGATTATGGTAGGCTTTACGACTTGTTTATGGTCGGCTAAATGGATTGTTTATGGTTGGCTTTATGGCTTGTTTATGGTCGGCTTTATGGATTGTTTACGTCGGCTTTATGGATTGTTTACGTTCGGCTTTATGGATTGTTTACGGTCGGCTTTATGGATTGTTTACGGTCGGCTTTATGGATTGTTTACGGTCGGCTTTATGGATTGTTTACGGTCGGCTTTATGGATTGTTTACGGTCGGCTTTATGGATTGTTTACGGTCGGCTTTATGGATTGTTTATGGTCGGCTTTATGGATTGTTTATGGTCGGCTTTATGGATTGTTTATGGTCGGCTTTATGGATTGTTTATGGTCGGCTTTAAGGGTCGTAGTTACTGTCTTCCAAACACCACTTTCATCTGGTCTTTTGTCCATCCCACATGGACTCCGGTGTGTACTTACTGGCTTCTACTCCTTCATCATCGTTAAGGTTAGCAATCGGCTAGGGTTACAAGAAACTTCTAGCCTCCCAATGGCGCAGTTTCCACCAAAGGTTCACGCAATTGTGCTGTTCTTATCCATTACTAAGATTCGAAACTTTATGTACCGATTGGAGTAAGACAACAATGGGCGTATGCTTCATTTCAAACGTCAATATTAGTCTAGTCTCTCAAGAATGTTGAATAGTTATTTTTTAAACGATGTAACTCGCAATAAGGTTAATAATTATCGAAGAAAATATATAATATTATTTATATTTATTTTAATGTTTAAGATAATCTTTAACCGTTGATACACTAGTGCACTTTGATAAAAACGCATTTTAGTTGGTAAGGAGTCGAGCAGCCAACATAATCCTTCATTGCATTAACCGACTTAAAATGTAACTATCAGCCAACTCTATTTGTTTGTTCTCACCGCCGTCTTCAAAGCGGAGCTAGTAACTGAAGTTGGATAAGAGTCGGACTTCAGTTGTAAGTGCCGACTAGACCATAAACCGACGAATCTACCTCGCACCGACTCAAACGCGGAAGAAGCTTCATTATAACTATTCTTTAGTATGATCGGTAGGTAGTCGGATATGCCGACCTCTCGTCCCTTGTTGTTATTTTGATAAAAACACATGTTAGTTGGTAAGGAGTTGAGCAGCCGACCTAATCCGTTCTTACACCAACCGACATAAAATGTAACTATCAGCCAACTCTATTTGTTTGTTCTCACGGCCGACTTCAAAGCGGAGCTGGTATCTGAAGTTGGATAAGAGGCGGACTTTAGCCGTAAGTGCTGACTAGGCCATAAAGCGAATAAACTACCTCGAACCGACTGAAACGCGGAAGAAGCTTCATTACAACTAAAACTGAAATTTTCAGTGTGATCGGTAGGCCGTCGGATATGTCGACCTCTAGACCCATATTGTCATCTTTTATTTGATAGAAACGCGTGTTAGTTGGTAAGGAGTCGAGCAGCCGACCTAATCCTTCTTTACATTAACCGACTTAAAATACAACTATCAGCCAACTCTATTTTATTGTTCTCACGGCCGACTGCAAAGCGGAGTTGGCAACTGAAGTTGGATAAGAGTCGGATTTTAGTCGTAACTACCGACTAGACCATTAACCGACGAATCTACTTCGAACCGTCTCGAACGCGGAACACTCGTGTTACTGGGGCACGAGGAGCTCGAGACGATGTTGGCGGAAGTTGAGGCAATCCTCAACTCAAGGCCGCTAACGTTTATTTACAATGAAGCTGAGGAACCATCACCTCTTACACCAGGGCACTTCCTGCTGGGTCAAAGAGTCACTTCGCTTCCCTCTAAATCTTTCAGTAGTCCAGATCCCGTAACAGCTAGCAAAGAAGAGCTGACGAAACGCCTAAAATATCGCCAGGGACTATTGGAACAATTTTGGACTCGCTGGAGGAAAGATTACGTCATGGAGCTACGAACTGCTCATATTCAGAAAAACCCAAAAAGAGAGACTCACTTGCAGGAAGGTGATTTAGTACTAATTCATGAAGACAAGACTCCAAGAACAATTTGGAAAACCGGAATAGTAAAAGAGCTCATAATCGGGAGAGATAACAAGGTCAGATCTTGTATAGTTAAATTGAGCACGGGTCAAGAATTGCGTAGACCAATTCAGTTATTATACCCATTAGAGGTTAATTAACGTAAAATTTGCATGATTTAAGAATGTTAAGGTTCATAAATGAATTTAATAGTTACAATATGAAACAAAATGAAAATGAATTAACATTAACGTTGGTTTAAGTAGAAAATGAAACTAATTGCTTTGATTTTGAAAATTTAATTAATTTTTTTGGTTTGGATAAATATGGGATATCAATATGTTGTTATTTGAGAACATTTTAATTTTTTTTTGGTTTTGTATTAATTCGATGTTGATTGGAATTTTGGATGAGGCTTCACCTCATCGGCGGGCAGTGTGTCGAAAATATATTTGTCGGATTTAAAATTTTGGTTTGGTAAATCAGGGTATACAAAACCCCGTAGTAAAAAGCTATACAGTTGTATGGAAAGTTCTAGTTGGGGGTAAGAACCTCCATAAGAGAGAGAGAAGAGTTAAGATTTGGGTGGTCTGTAAAAACCCTGACTCATAGGTTTTCTCGCTCTCTTTAAGAAAGGAAAATTTTTGGGTAGAAAGCGGGCTCCTGACCGAAAAAACAGGAGTAAAATAATATCAGAATGTATTGGAAGTTTAAGGTGGTCGGTTGAGAAGTTTTTTTTACCTAGTCAATAAAAGTTTTCTCTTTTAAGAACTCTGTGCGAATTATTTCGGGAGTTAAGGCGACACTTAAACCGTTATAGATAGTTTTTTATGGAATTTACGAGCAAGCCATAACGTTTCCTAAGTCACGGGCCCAATATCAACAAAACAAGTTTAGGTGGTTTAAATAATATTCCACAACATAAATTAGTTTTTGAAAGATTTCGTGTTAAATAACTACGCCAAACGATAGGGCGGCGACTGCTAGTTTAGTTTCTGCCAAAACCAGTTAAAACGTTAACCCATTACGATAAAGGAGGATACATACTCCTTGATACAAATAACATTTTTTTTATTCTAAACTAATATCTAATCTAATATAAAACTTATAAATGATGTTACAAGGTAAAATACCTTATAACTCGTGAGAACATTTTTCAATGAAACGATGCAGTTTTTTAACTAAAATAGGCTACTTTTCAAAATATCCATGCTCGTTTTATAGTGGATATGCTCGTTTTATAGTGGATATTGCCATACTTTTTAACTAACGACATTGAAATAAAAGGTTTCTGCATAGAGAGCGCTACCAGCATTTTATGGTGCTTCTAGGTATACTACAGTTCACTATAGTTAGCATCGCAGCGACAAACATAACCATGAATTTATTCATTAACACGAATATATATATTATGTCTATTGCCTAGTTTAACTTCATGTTCAGAGATGGGAGGGGCTTAGTATGCGTGACGTCCGAAAATGTTAATGAATAAATTCCCTTTAAAAACCGTTAATGCATTATCTTTCTCTATGAAGATTTACAGACTGAGTGGCATAGTCCGTTGACGGCCTCCTAGATCACGCGATTCGGTGAACGCAGGCGATATTGCAAGATTTTTCAGACTGCCTCCGCTGAGTCCAGCTGACAGTTTAAAACTCTCAGTGTCTCAAGTTCAGAAATAAAACAGCAATTTATAAAGTTTTACCCCCGTGTATTTTCCTTTTAGTTAAATGAAATAAATGGTCTATTACATTATTAATTTTAATTAACACTAAAAATTAAACGGTCCTATTGAACGCTGATATTGTTCAAATTTGCACTGAATAGGTTTCATTATGGAGTGTTCAGAACATGAACAGGGATATGTTAGCAACCTGATACGACGAAATGTCATACACGTACTCTTTCAAAAACTTGTTCGTGTAATTATAATATGTTTTCGGGGAATGGAACTGTGCTCGAAAACCCGAGATAAGTTAACTTTTTTAAATTATTGAGAGGGAAAAAATTTACTACCAGTAAAATAAGTTTATTCAATGGAATAGGGTGACGGAACATTACTTTCTTAAGCATTTAAGTTTTAATTAAAAAATAGTTGTAATATCTGCGCATTCAGTCAAGTGATTAACCTTCTTCTTATCGATACTTTTTAGGTCTTGGTTAAATCCAAGACGCGTTT
Organism: Phalangium opilio; assembly: GCA_019434445.1. NCBI lineage: Eukaryota > Metazoa > Arthropoda > Arachnida > Opiliones > Phalangiidae > Phalangium > Phalangium opilio. The sequence goes on along the minus strand of JAEQBA010000003.1, from coordinate 168,633 downwards.
TGATTAATAAGAGTAAAGAGATTATACGCTTTTAAAGTACAAGCGTATATATTATATTTAAAAATGCTTTCAATTTAGCGATAATCTCGAAATGATAGTTGATAACATATAGTTAACTTACTAAACAAGCAATCTGTCGACTGCTAAAATCATCTCTATTTTCTTATTAATAACTAAACGTTTTCGTATATTTTTCTAAGGAATTCTTTTTTCCTCTTTTAATGTTGCATATATTATTAGGTAAAGTCAGGTTTTTGTATGCAGGTAATTTGAATAATAAAATATTCGTTGGTTTGTAATACGCATTATTCTTGTTAACAGCTTTGCACGAATAATGGAAACTCGGCAAATGGAAATCAGAAAGAGAGCGATTTCCTTTGCTTTTCGAGAAGTTCTTCACACGGAAAAAGAATATGTACAAGACGTTAAAGGATTGAGCCTGCGATTTATATCACCGATTTTCTATGTTTACCTTTATGGAATATTATTCTCAGTTTTTGGATTTCTTGTGGAATGGATTTGGAAAATTTTACATCGTTTTTAATGCAAAATACATGAAAACAATGGCGTTATTTCTAGGGATTTTATACGAACTGTACTCGTACAATAATAGTGGCACCGTTTCAGTTTTGAATGAAACTCAGCAACTTAATTTCGTCATTATAATTTTGTCGTTGTTTCGCTTTGATTTTAGGATAACAATGCAAGGAAAGGTTTTAAACTTTATTCGTCACATTATTGTAAACCATGTACATACTCATCACGTTACTTAAAGAAATCTCAAGTCGAGAAGATCGCCACTTAAAACGACATCACAAATCCGCTAAATTAATTGGTGTTTAATAATGCTCTGCTCGCGAAACTGATAATACTATTTGAAATTAATATGTAATAGAAACTCACGGTAAACAGTTATATAAAACACCTATTTAAAGAACTTCAAATGTTTGTCGCGTAAAATATTTTGATAACCACAAATTAATAATATATCATGTATAAAGTAGCGCCTTAGCACTAAGCCTTGGCATAGGGTAAAACGCTTTTTTAGCCCTTGGATTTTTACAGTAAAGCGTTCCTTATAATGGAAATGTTGGATGAAAGACATATTGAAGGTAAATTCCAAGCCCCTCCTTCCGTCGAATCAGCGATAGCGTTGTCATTCGCGGATCTGGATGACTGGAAAATCGACAAAAACACCAGCGCAAGCCGCGCTTGTGACTTCTTACCTAAAGGGCATCAAAGTGGTCGAAGTGCAGGGAAAATGTGCTTCACGTAGATAATCTCTGAAAATCAACTAGTATCAACATATGACAATGAATCAGAAAATAAGTTAAATATGAGGATAATATTAGTTAAGTAGAAAGTAGAATAGTAGAAAGTATTATTCGAAGGGTAATTCATGGACATTGATCATGTTCAGCCGTACCTGATCTAGATTACTTTCTGTAAACCACTGGCTTCTTCTATTAAATCAAGTGCTTTTGCAATGGAGTGTTATTTAAATATACTGTTTAACATTTTAAGGTTTTCGAACATTTTGATGGAACATTTGAAATAGTGCATTTAAATAAAGCTTTGCTAAATTAGTCTTTGCATTTTCAAATTTCCTTCACGATGTTTTAGGTTCATGACTCTGGCAGCACAACGTGGTCCGGTCGACTTGTCGGTTTGCAGTCTACCCGACTTTCCAACGACTGGTATGTGTCTACTTATGGTCATGTGGAGTCCTGTGCCGAGTCAAAATGTCCTAGCCGCCCTACAGTCAGGCGACTTCTCTTTTCTTGAACAAAAACAGAAAGTTATTCTTCAATTAACTGTCATGTAGGCTGATGAGAATTGTTTTAAATAACCGATGCCATATATCCAAGGGAAAGGTTTCATCGTGGGTTTATATAAATACTACGTATTATGGATTTCCAACTTGGCCAAAAAGGCGGCCACCAAATATGTGCGACACCGGCGGATATTGAGTCCTGAGAACTTAAGTCAGGTGGGAAAAGGGAAGTAGTGGTACATACGACGTCTGCTCCAAAACGTGGTCCGTCAATTACCCGAAGCTAAGCACTGGCCAGAAGCCCAGGATAAGTTTGAAATTTTGCGCATGCGCAGTGAGAAAAATAAAACTAGCTTCCGTCTCAGTTTAGAGGGCCGGGAGGGGGGAAAGAGGAATCAAAGTGTCTGCTTTCTCTCCGCAACGCGCGCCAGAAAGAAATACATTGGGGAAGGCACGAGTTGGAAATCCACAATACGTAGTATTTATATAAATCCATGGTTTCATTCCCAGACCTTATTTAAGAAACCAGCCATATTATAAATTTCCATGTTTAATTTCAAAGGGTGTTTTTAAAGTGTTACTTTACACTGAATTTACACCTTAAATTGTCCCCTAAAAACTCAAAGTAATAAAACTCTTTTTTGGTTGTTTTTACGGTGTAAAAAAAAGATTATTCTAAATTTACACCCTTTTAACACATTTTTAACACTTCGATTTCTTAGAGTGTAAGAGTAAGAAATATTAACCTTTCAAGCCTGATCTGCAAACGATTCTCCCCCATTTCACCCAGAAACAGTTTCCCCAATTCCCATTTCTCCCAATCTCATTTGTCCCAAAATATTTTTCCCCCAAAACAGAAACATTGGCTTACAATATCCTCTCGATCCGTGCCTTCCACTGCTTTAATAAACTCGGCGCGTATTTGTGCATTTTTTTTTAAAGTACACTTAAATATTGTACTATCAGGCTGTATCAGTTTACAATTCTCTTACCAGGATAGAAAAATAATTCGAGAAAGGTTATTTTATTTCGGAAGAAGATAATTGTAAACAGTTATTTTTTGGAAAAAGCATATGATAATTCGAGAAAGGTTATTTTATTTCGGAAGAAGATAATTGTAAACAGTTATTTTTTGGAAAAGGCATATTATAATTCGAGAAAGGTTATTTTATTTCGGAAGAAGATAATTGTAAACAGTTATTTTTTGGAAAAGGCATATTATAATTTGAGAAAGGTTATTTTATTTCGGAAGAAGATAATTGTAAACATTAATTTATTTGGAAAAGGCGTAACATTGTTAAACCATTACCAAAATATTACTAACCTAAGTCTAACCAAACGAAGCAAAACCTAACCTAACCTAACCTGACCTAATACTATTTAGTTGAAAAATTCAGTTTTAACCTACTCAATTTATCCATATCTGACCTAGTTATTTTTGAGTTCATATAACCCAGCTGGGCAAGCTTACACCATAATAAACAACGATGGTTTTTCGCATATCTGTTTTTCCGCTCTTTAAGCTTAGTTCCCACTTGACCGAAAACCCGACGGAAACACTGCGTAAGTATCTCTGCGGCAAAACATCTTCCGCATAACACGACCGAAACAGCTTTCGGTCGGACAGAACTGGTGTTCTATTTTCGACGCAGAGGACGACGTAAAATTATTTTCATAACCAATCAAAATTCGTTTCGGGATGAAGCTACTGTTGACGTCTTAAGAGGGGAATTTTATATTGCCGCTTTGAGGTTTTTTTTTAACTCGCCAGTCGCCATTGCCACATTTGCATGTTATGAACTTTTGAGTCTGAATTCTCTAATCGAATTTCGTCGCGAGTCGCTTTTGCCGTGTTTGTATGTAATAAACCTTTGATTTGAATCTCTGACCTTAATTTGGTAGAAGTAAACTCCCTAATTAAGATACCATCAAGGGAAAATCAAAGGCCAATACTTAAGTTCTTATGGCTCCGAGTGCCAATTCGAAATCATGACACGTGTCGACCGCCCTTTCTGTCGGAATTCGGTCGTATGTGTGAACCGAACAAAAATCTTGCCGTAGAAGGGCTGCGTAAAACTCAATTTTTCGCCGCAGCGCTAAAGTTTTCGGTCGTCACTATGGGTCAAGTGGGAACCTAGCTTTAGAGAACTGCTGTAACGGTAATTGCTGTAATGGGTGAACTGCCATTTCGGGAACCGCTATTTAGAGAACTGTTGTTATGAGGACCGCTAATATCAAATCCGCTCATAAGGGAACTGCTCATGTGAAGGCTTCCCACCCACCTAGCCTAACTCAACCCAACCTAACCTAACCCAGCCTAACCCAACCCAAGGCTAATTTTCTCTAGGTCTTTTTTATTTCTGGCTAAAATTAGATCTCAACTTTCGGGCTTGGGCGAAATGGGAAAAAAATCTTTTGGGCGAAATGGGACAAAAAAATCTTTTGGGCGAAATATTCCTTTTGGGTATTATGGGATTGGGGAAAATGGGAACATACCCTGCAAACGTGTTCTTTTAGAGGTAGATTAGAGCACTAGCGCCACTATCGCGAGACATTTTCAATAGCAATAATAGCAGTTGGTAGGAAAAATAGAACTGTTGGTGGTACCGGTTCTTGGAACTGATGATCTTGAAAAATTCAGAGTCTAAAGTGCTTAAAAACAACGCATTCTTCGCTTTTACGGTTGTGATTTACTACTAGTGGATTTATATCCATATCTATATAAATCAAAGTCCTGACTGACTGACTGACTGATAATCAATACCCAGCCCAAACCGCTTGCCCTAGAAGGCTGAAAATTTGCAGTAACGTTACTCATAAGTAGTAGGCGCGTACTAAGAATGATTGTTCCAATACGCCGCTATCTTAACAAATGGCGACCAGAAATGTAAAAACTTCTCTATGCAACAAAGTCCGCGTGTTTCAACCGATTTCGCAAATATTTAGTACACTGGTTTCCTTTAGCCTATAGACGGGCTGAATGATCTTTTGGGTTCGATTTGTTGCCACCTTTTTAAATGACGGCCAGAAATTTAAAAACCCTTCTTTATAGAATAGTGTCCGCGTGAAAAGTAATAAAAAATGTGCCGAAGGGCTGACGGACAACGCCGAGTGCAGTCGCTCCTAGGGCGCTACAAAAATATTAGTCATCAGTAAAATCTACCCATTCTTTATATAAGTTTGATGGAAGTTCTAATTACACGCGAGCGACGCCGCGGATAACAGCTAGTTATTCATATAAGAAAATAGGTGTAATCTAATGGTCAGACCTGCTCAGAACGCGATATTGTTCTACCCCGCAAACTAATCGTCAGGATTACATACCGTTCCGTAAACGTTTCGTCTCGTTAAAAACCAGGTCAGATTAAGTCTCGCAATTCTTTCGTGTAGGAACTGGGTCTATTTGACCATGGGGCGGGCGCCGGGACTCAGAAACACCCTAAACACACGATAAGTCCGACCGAAGGGGTTGGGGAGTGTAATCTGCCCCGAAACTGCGCAGACGAATAGTCTGCCCGAATATCCCTGAAATCAGATTATATGATCAACGTCGTATTTCATTGGTTTGTGATGATGCCAGTCACGTGCGTTTCCACGGAATTCAGGAGTCAGGACTGCGAAAAGTGTGTTGAAGACTCAATACCGAGCCTAGAGTCATTCTTGGAATATGCCTCCCCCGTCTGGAATCCCTTTCTAGCTAAGGATGTTCGGGCTTTGGAATCAGTACAGCGGGGGTTCACGCGTTTCTCTCTAATGTGCCCTAGGGCCAATAGAGATGGCCATGTTCCCTACTCTGAGCGATTGAAAACGTTAGGTCTTAGTCCCCTTGAGGTGCGTCGTGCAGTTTCCGATGTAGTTACGCTTTGGCGTCTCCGCGGTTTTTTGGATTTTAAACTTGAATCTTTTGTCCGGATAAACCCTAGACATTCAACTCTAACTTATTCTTTAGAATTTGCTAGGTGTTTATCGCTTCAAAATTCATTTTTTTTTCGTGTTGTGAGGACCTGGAATTCTCTTCCTGATGATCTTCGCCGGGAAGAGTCTTTCCAGGCCTTCAAAACTGGGGTTTCTAAATTTCTTTACACTAACTGGCTTAATTCTTTACTTTAATTTACTCAAAATTTTAGTCATTCGTAGATTTGTATTTAATGTTATAATTTATATATTTTATTTGTCATTTTTTTGTGCAGTGGCGGCGCCAGGGGTAGGCGACACAGGCTACAGCCTACTTTTCGTTTCAATTTGGGGGCCCGTAAACGCCGTTAGGGGCCCAGCGACGCCCTGAATTTTAATGTAGTATTTTGGCCCCACTTTCGTTGAGAAGGGAAATTATTAAAGCCCATTGTTTCTACTGACAAAAAGGATGTGAAAAATTTCACGTAAAAATAAACATGTCTAAGGGATCGTAAATAAACTACGTCACATTCTTATTGAGGGAGGGGGTTTCGAAATTTGTGACGGTCCGTGACAAATGGGGGGTGGTGTCAGATTTAACATTAATTTTGATACGAAGTTAGGACTGTTGTGTAGTTGAATGTAATTAAATGCGAGTGAGATTAACACTTAACCAACTCCATACATTGCATTTAGCTATTTTTATGCAAAAGGTTTTTAACAATAAGTATCCGAGTACATAAAGACTATGTTTCAAAATCCAAATTCTTCTATTCCGTAAAAAGCAGGGGAATAAAATTATGGAACTCTATCCCACACGACATAAAAAGAATTAATTCAATATCTGTTTTTAAAACAAAGATCCTGGAATATGTCAAAGATATTGTTTAATTTTAACTAACATATTTAACTTAAACCGGACTCCTAAGTAAACCAGTTGTAAACTGATAGGAATATCCATGAAATAAAGCTATTGTTATTATTACTATTATTGTTATTAAAACCCGCGGCTGTCGAAAAAAAAATCGCAATAAATATGACGCTAGAAAATATTGATGATCTATAGAGTAATGGCATCTGCATGCCTTGGCTATGTTACACTCTATGAGAAATTAACATGGAGTGCCACTACTCTATTGATCGAGAGAAATAACGTAACCACTTGACTACCTGGTCAGCGCTTTTTAGGATAAAAGGGAAAGCAAATATCTACCCATGTAGGATATCAGCTTTTCGATTATTTCACGCGAATCTGATTGAAAAGCGCCCAAAAAAGCGGGTTTGAAAACGGGTTCTGATTTCGCTATAGTGTTATGCTTCAGTTTTTGAAGCAAAACCTTGAAAAGCTCGATGGAAAACGGGCCTTAAGGACTGCTAAATATAGAGTACGCGTAGTTTCAGCTTAAACTCTCTAATGCAACTGTTTATTCGCCACTAGCATTAGCTAGGATGAGTCGGATCCCCTTTCGGATTGAAATGGTTTCGTTTCTTTCGCGCATTTTTGAAATCTGAATATCATGATCGATTAGACTAAGGTATTTGTCTATCAATGTCGAAACCTATAAAGTGTGCCACTTTAACTAAGCTTTATGGAAAATGTTTTGAAGCTTACAAAAAAAGCACAGACCGGCTTTGAGTTACGATAATAAATACTCACAAACAATTTAAACAATGAATTCTAAAATTTTCTTAACAATAATTAAAAGGGGCCCATATTTGTGAAAAACCTTTAGCCTACACCAAAGAATATCCTGGCGCCGCCACTGATTTTCTTCACAAAATAAATCAATCTTATCAAGTAATTAAAAAAAAGTATAATTGTGAATTGGATGATTAGATCACGAGTTATGATCATTTTAGCGTAATTGGGCGGCCATTTTTCAAGATGGCGGACACTTTTAGCCCTCTTTAATCGTAGGATCGACAAAAAGTCTAAGAAGAGCGCTTCCTACTATTTGAACAGCGAAATTTTAAAGAAATCTTTAAATTCTTTCGGTAGAAACTTTGCATTTCACGAAATTTATCAATTTAGCCGGTTTTAATGCATGTTTGTCAGCTTCCGGTTGGTTTAACGCTAAAAATGAATATAAGGTAAATCGTGTGGAATGTCTTAAGCTACACTATAAGATTTTTTGGGATTCAATCCGATAATTACAGCCAAAGTTACGAGGAACTTTAGTAATTTTGGCGGCCATTTTTCAAGATGGCGGATTTTCCTCAAGTTGCTGATTGGGGGAGATTGCACCATGTGAAAGAGCGCTTCAAGTTCTACAAGAGTCCCCAATTTCAAAACTATCGCAATTTGTTCCGGGTCAAACCCCAGATTGACTGTACTATTGGAGTTTCTACATTGGCAATGACAAATACGGATAAATCGGATGTCGCAATACCCAATCCTTGAACCAATCTGAGAACGACGCAAGTCCAAATGAAAATGGTGTTGTCTGCGATTTTATCGGTGAAACTGTGTCAGAAAAGGAATATGATAATTATTTACATTGTTTTCATTTCTTAATCCCTAGTGCAAATACCCAAATGCCAAAGAGGTGAGTCCAGTTATAAAGATACCAGAAACTAGTCGATTTTTTGGCGATACGTAATTCATCTTTAATTAGTTTAATTTTAATTAATGATAGTCGGGATTTTAGATATTTTTTTTTAATTTACATAACAAAAGAGTCAGTGCTATGGGACAAAACGACGTACTTGTGAGGAACGATTGGATTTTAGGGGTTAAATGTTATCGTTCCCTATATTGCTTTTCTGACTGTTGTAATCTCAAATACTAGACATCGTTGGAAGGGAAAGAAGTAGAGCTATCACAATCACATACTAAATAGAGCGGTTAATTCTGACGATCGGATGTCGGATAAAAATGCCTAATAGATCTTCGTGTAATTAACTTATTTTACTACTTACCAACCAAACCTGAGCGTATACCACAACAATGGATAAAACCTGAGTTTCTCCAATGATAAAACCAATTATAAGACCCGATATTCCTCTGGTCTGGCACTGAAAACAATTATCACGTATCAATATCAACTGTCGGCTTTAGTCACCTTGGGGTCTTTATGTGCGAATTGTAGAATCCCCTTTGAAAACAAAGATGCGTAGGTCATAGTTCAAAGCGAATTATTCTTACATATTGGGAATAGAATGAAGATAATATGAAGGCAGATTGGTAGCTGAAAAACTGCGTAACTGAAAGTGACAAAATCAAGAGAACGATATTGGTTTTCTTCCGTTCTTCACCGGGCAATGTTGGTATACTGGATACGCAACTTGAAGATTCCAACGAAAACTCCGCAGTGCCGTAGTCCAATATCATTGCGCAGTCAACCTAAATTTTAATAAGAAAGAACGGCAACAACCTGAAACTTATATTAACAAGGGAATTGAAGCAATAACATTATTTCAATTCATATCGCGAAAAGAAAGCTTTCGGCTACCAAAACTTTGGAAAATTTATTGGTCAAAACGTCCAGTAACCCCCTTAGTTTTTTCAAAAAAAAATATAGGACATTTTAATTTTTTATTGGACAATGTACAGTGTCCTGTGCTTATTTCCGGGACAGCACGTGCTATACTTGGGGAAATCTTGCGTATGAATACAAGTCATACGCGGGTACGACGGCATCCTGAATTACATTTCCTTGCTTTGTATTAAGAAATCTATGATCATCTCCAGGAGCCAAAAATTTCTTAAAGAATTCCTCGAACACAAAACACTTCGAGACATCATGGATACTAAATACCCTTATAATTATAATTTGAACTCTTGATTGTACATAAAGGCGCATCCGTGTTATGGATTTTCAGCACGAAGGCTTCCTTGTGGCTTGTGCAGCGTTACACGTAGCATTTGCGAAATAAGTTTTGTGACTTGTTTGCCTACAAACAAGAGCACGATCGCCTCAAAATCCATGGTAAAAAACTTTTAAACGTTACTAAAATCAGTATAGTGTGAAAGAAAGGTCTCTCGTGTATTGGCTCCCGATTTCACTTAGGCGCTGACGTAATGGAAGGAGGCACTTAAAGAAGACTATCTGCTTATGGTTATATCAATTTTTAATATATTTTTACACCTTTAATAGTTATGAATCAGAGCAGAAGTTTAATTACATACGTAAAAGTATCCCAATAACAAGAACAAATCCTCCCCAATATAATATTTGATAAAAATTATTCTTTGTAAATATTGGTCTAGTTGTACTCACGTCCAAAGCAGAAAGGGATCCAAACGCGATAACAGAAACACAGAATATGTTTACATTTAGCAGGAATATTTATCTCTACTTCAGCTTCAACTTCCAGTACAGTGGCTTCAACTGAAAACACTTGGCTGAATTTTAAACAGCCACATGTACTAATGCTCTAACCACAAAAAGAGAAGAAGTAGTATAAAATAAATAGACTTGAAATCGAGAATAAATGGGGTCGTTTTCATTACTAAGGTCAGCCACTCTATCCGATGCATAATTTCACTTTCACTAAATTGAAATGATTTTTTAATTCGAGATTGACAGAGAAACCCGAGGTCTATAGTACCAGTTTTTCCCATTTAATATGAAATTTTGAAATTATAATGCTAATTTACTTAGTTAATTAAGTTGAAAAGCTTTGCAATTGACTTAATATTCGCAACATCAATAGACTCAAAACCCGTTTACAACATGAACGTTTTACGAAGGTCAGCCCAAATCATGTTATCCAATAATAAATGAACATCTTATACAAATTAGCTTTACTAACACATTACATTTTTTATTTATTGAGAAATAAATAGCTTATATTAACACAAGGATAAATAAATGTTGATAATTGTTATTTAACATTCGTGATTAAATTTTTTTAAGATTTTATTTGTGTTACATATACTTTAAAATTAGAAAATTTGACGTACGAAGTTACTTTTTTATCGATATCGAAATTGGAGATTTACACACAGAGTGTTCCTTACATATCTGTCTTAAATTAATCAAAAATGTCTTGATTAGAATCAAGACCTAAAAAGTATCGATAAGACTGAAGGATCAGATATTAATTTTTCTTTTTAATTGAAATTTAAAGTCATGCTTAAGAAAAAAACAACGTTCCATTACAGTTTTCAGTTGAAATAAATTATTTTACTGGTAATCAATTTCAAAAATTTACTTATCTCGGCTTTTCGACCACAATTCCATTCCCTGAAAACATTTTATCATTACATTAATTACGTTTGAGAGAGTACGTGTATGGTTTTTCGTTTTAAAAGGTTCCTAAAGACGTTACATCCCCATTCGTGCCAGGCACGCTTCGCAGCGGAACATTTCAATTATTCTAAAACCAATGACGGCAAATTAAATAGGGACAGTAAGATTTTTAGTGGGGTTTTGCAAAATGATGTAATATCAAGTGTACTTTATTCAACCGTCATACTGTTCTTTCTCATAGTTCAGGGCATGATCAGTGTTACTGCCCAATTTCTCTCTCTAGTTTCTAATAATGGTTAGAGACTATTTGATTTGGCATGCACGGCACAACGTTATATACATTTGTAAATTCTAAGAAGCACAAAAGGAAAAATAATCCAAGTTTTTTATGTTTTGGTTTGAAATAAATAAACTCATGATAGTAGTTATAACGAACAGAAAGTCAAGGGAATGGCACCTATAATGAGCAGCAAAATGAGAGGAAAGTTTGCTTCAAGTTAGCAGAGGGAGATGGTAGTGAAAATAGTAATCTAGAATTTTGTTCGTTCAAAACTTAATATATCATGAAAAATTCAAGTGAGGATGCAGCACTACTAGTACAGTCAATCTGGGGTTTGACCCGGAACAAATTGCGATAGTTTTGAAATTGGGGACTCTTGTAGAACTTGAAGCGCTCTTTCACATGGTGCAATCTACCTCAATCAGCAACTTGAGGAAAATCCGCCATCTTGAAAAATGGCCCCCAAAATTACTAAAGTTCTACGTAACTTTGGCTGTAATTATCGGATTGAATCCCAAAAAATCTTATAGTGTAGCTTAAGACATTCCACACGATTTACCTTATATTCATTTTTAGCGTTAAACCAACCGGAAGCTGACAAACATGCATTAAAACCGGCTAAATTGATAAATTTCGTGAAATGCAAAGTTTCTACCGAAAGAATTTAAAGATTTCTTTAAAATTTCGCTGTTCAAATAGTAGGAAGCGCTCTTCTAAGACTTTTTGTCGATCCTACGATTAAAGAGGGCTAAAAGTGTCCGCCATCTTGAAAAATGGCCGCCCAATTACGCTAAAATGATCATAACTCGTGATCTAATCATCCAATTCACAATTATACTTTTTTTTAATTACTTGATAAGATTGATTTATTTTGTGAAGAAAATCAGTGGCGGCGCCAGGATATTCTTTGGTGTAGGCTAAAGGTTTTTCACAAATATGGGCCCCTTTTAATTATTGTTAAGAAAATTTTAGAATTCATTGTTTAAATTGTTTGTGAGTATTTATTATCGTAACTCAAAGCCGGTCTGTGCTTTTTTTGTAAGCTTCAAAACATTTTCCATAAAGCTTAGTTAAAGTGGCACACTTTATAGGTTTCGACATTGATAGACAAATACCTTAGTCTAATCGATCATGATATTCAGATTTCAAAAATGTGCGAAAGAAACGAAACCATTTCAATCCGAAAGGGGATCCGACTCATCCTAGCTAATGCTAGTGGCGAATAAACAGTTGCATTAGAGAGTTTAAGCTGAAACTACGCGTACTCTATATTTAGCAGTCCTTAAGGCCCGTTTTCCATCGAGCTTTTCAAGGTTTTGCTTCAAAAACTGAAGCATAACACTATAGCGAAATCGGAACCCGTTTTCAAACGCGCTTTTTTGGGCGCTTTTCAATCAGATTCGCGTGAAATAATCGAAAAGCTGATATCCTACATGGGTAGATATTTGCTTTCCCTTTTATCCTAAAAAGCGCTGACCAGGTAGTCAAGTGGTTACGTTGTTTCTCTCGACCAATAGAGTAGTGGCACTCCATGTTAATTTCTCATAGAGCGTAACATAGCCAAGGGATGCAGATGTCATTACTCTATAGATCATCAATATTTTCTAGCGTCATATTTATTGCGATTTTTTTTCGACAGCCGCGGGTTTTAATAACAATAATAGTAATAATAACAATAGCTTTATTTCATGGATATTCCTATCAGTTTAAAACTGGTTTACTTAGGAGTCCGGTTTAAGTTAAATATGTTAGTTAAAATTAAACAATATCTTGGACATATTCCAGGATCTTTGTTTTAAAAACAGATATTGAATTAATTCTTTTTATGTCGTGTGGGATAGAGTTCCATAATTTTATTCCCCTGCTTTTTACGGAATAGAAGAATTTGGATTTTGAAACATAGTCTTTATGTACTCGGATACTTATTGTTAAAAACCTTTTGCATAAAAATAGCTAAATGCAATGTATGGAGTTGGTTAAGTGTTAATCTCACTCGCATTTAATTACATTCAACTACACAACAGTCCTAACTTCGTATCAAAATTAATGTTAAATCTGACACCACCCCCATTTGTCCCGGACCGTCACAAATTTCGAAACCCCCTCCCTCAATAAGAATGTGACGTACACTCTAAGAAATTGGGGTGTGCTTTAACACCTTTAAAAGTAGTTTATATGGGTCCAAATTTGACACCGTTACAGGTGTTGATTTACACCACTGAAAGGGTTTAATAACACTTATTTGAGCAATTGGTGTCAAAGATAAGAATAAAATGGTGCAACAGAGGTGTAGTTTAACACCTTTTTAACTCTTATATCGAACTAAAAGTAAATTTTTTACTCTCATATGAGTGTTGTGCAATTCCTTAAAAGGTGTGGCATAGCACCTTTCCGAGTTTAAATAACGCTTTTAAGAGTGTCGCATAACACCTTTCAGAGTGTCGCTTGACACCTTTTCTAGAGTCACATGACACCTTTCAGAGTGTCTGATGACACCTTTAAGAGTGTTAGACTTTATGGCAAATAGCTCTTTATTCATAGCAATGTTCCACCTTGAGAGAACTTAAGAGGACAGTTCTAACATGCAGAGCTATACCCCTTTAAGCGAGAGTAGTTCTCGCATGCAATGGAAACTGCGTAAAACCTTGGCCACTTGATCGACTTAAAATCCAGCGTGAAACTGCATGATAAGTTGGTCATTTCCACTGACTAAATAACTTCTGAAAAGGCAGAAAGTTTTAAATCAGTACAAATTCATCGGGTATTAAATTGGTTTTGGAGGAAATAATATCATAGCAGTAGAAAAGGACGTACTCGTTAAATTTAATAATCTCTTTTCACCAAGAGTTTTTCGAACACCAGAAACGCGTTGCACCTAATCTACTCTACAATATTAAAAAAAAAAATCCGTTTTGTACTCTAATTTTTCTCAAAACAAAGATAAGACATGTCACAAAACATGTGTCTCACATATTGGCCTCTCAAGCTGGCGTTTATAGTCGCCCTACTGTGAGGCCAGTACCTAACCTAGTCTCGATTTTTAGTGTCACACAATACTTTTAAGAGTATCGCATAACACTTTCAAGAGTGCAATAGCGTTGCTAGGGTTTAAAATTTGGGGGCGGGGGAGGGGCTTAATATTATTGTTCGTATATTAAAGAAAACTTTTATTGATAAAGAGTACGGAGCCGAGTTATTGACTATGAGACAATTGTGGATGAAAGAATTTCACTCGTTATTTGTAAGTTTAGTTTTCGTTTGCTTTTAGTCCCCACAACTATTTGATACTGAAATTCATCTCTATAAAGATGAAACTTAACGAACTTTTTATTATAATTTTTATACACCATATTGCTACAGAATTTTAGGAGGCTACTAGCAATATTTTGGTATAGTTTACGGATTATTTTGAGGGTCCTAACTTTGAAATTTGGGGGCGCTATAGCCCCCATAAAAGGCCTAGCGACGCCACTGCAAGAGTGTCGCCTAACGCTTTTAAGAGTGTCATCTAAAACGTTTCAGAGTGTCGCCTTACACGTTTAGCTGTGTTTTATGAATGTACAATACCGCCTGATTACCAATTTCCTTTTTACCTCTCCGAGTGACGTATGTCACGGAGAGGTTCTAATTTCAACGTGTCTGTGTGTCTGTGTGTCTGTGTGTCTGTCTGTTGTTACACCCACGTGACCGCGTTCGCAGTTTGCAAATCGGAGCAAACGTGTTCTCAATTTCCGGAAATTTCGAAAATTGTATTACACTTACAGGCTATTACTCCATTGCCTGTCTAACATCACCAGCCTCTGGTCTTTGTCCATCCCACATGGACACCAGTCTGTACACACTGGCTTCTAATCACAATCATCTGCTGCTCTTTGTCCATCCCACATGGACACCAGTCTGTACACACTGGCTTCTAATCACAATCATCTGCTGCTCTTTGTCCATCCCACATGGACACCAGTCTGTACACACTGGCTTCTAATCACCACCGTCATCTGCTCTTTGTCCATCTCACATGGACACCAGTCTGTACACCTGGCTTCTAACACCACCATCTTCTGGTCTTTGTTTTTGTCCATCCCACATGGACACCAGTCTGTACACCTGGCTTCTAACACCACCATCTTCTGGTCTTTGTTTTTGTCCATCCCACATGGACACCAGTCTGTACACCTGGCTTCTACTCCATCATCATCGTTAAGGTTAAGACATACGCGGCGATCGGCCAGGGTTACGAGAAACGTCCGGCCTCCCAATGGCGGGGCTTCCACCAAAGGTTCACGCAATTGCGCTGTTCTTATCCATAACTGCGATTCGACACCCTTATATACTACCTATTTGAGTAAGGCGACGCAACCGGCGTATGCTTCATTTCAAACGCCAATATTAGTCAAGTCTCTCAAGAATGTTTAATTATTCTTTTTCAAAACGATGTAACGCTCAATAAGGCGAACAACTATCGAAGAAAATATTTAATATTAATTATAATTATTTTAATATTTAAGATAATCATGTCTCTAAACTCAAAATTAATACGGAAAGGGTAAAACAGCAGTCTATGTGTTTGTCTATATGTGTCCGTCCGTTGTTACACTAGTGCGCTGCGTTAGAAGTTCGTTTTTGTTTTGATGTGTAAAGAAATCCTTCAGAACCTTAATATTCCCGTTTTCCATAATATAAAATGAATATGTGGAAATATTTTTCGTAATTATGATGCATTTAGTACTTTTGTAGCTTTAAAGCTCTATTTCATTTTGATATTCCAAAGATTTTTTTTAATATTATTATTTAAAATGGATGTTTATATATTACTTAAGCTATACTACATCTGTTTATAGCATAATCCTTCCCAAAGTGAATACAAGCGCAACGCTGCAATGTTGGTCAAATGAACTGTTATTGTCAATAGGCCTAGTGAACCAAAAAGTAAACGCTTGGGTTTGGTTTTCGTTTCTGTAATGCAGAGACATTAACGGTTCAGAGTGAGCCGAAAGTTAAATACACTATTAAATAATTAGGCTTAGATTTTATAATCATGGTGGAAATCTGGGCCGCGTTCAGCAGAGCCCAGCGCTGTTAGCAGTGTCCTACATAACGGGAATATGTTTTTGAATTTTGACGTCACGGTGCTTAGCGCTGAGCTAGCGCGGTCTTCAAAGAAAATAGTCGACTTTTTGGATAACGTGACGTAAAACGTCTAGTTCTCAGCTTGGCGAAAAAACCATGGATGAATTAATACAAATAGCTCTATGGGACTATAGCTATTTAATTAGCGTGAAACCAGTTGATCACGCGAGAATTTTAAGAGATATGTTAGTTTCTAATTTTAATTATAAAAGTTGTTATCTATCTCTATAAATATGTTATCATACAATTTTTGTTAAGCCTTGGTACCTTGCACGCTTTATTGCGCTAGCGTCATTTATAAAACGCCGATGACCGGAGAAAAGCTATGACGACAGAGCTCACCGGTAAACATTTCCAAAATCCGCTGTCTTTTTCTGATCGTAATCGTATAATAGCTTCGTGTTTTCATGCTTTTTATGGTACGCATTTACTTTCAGTGTGTGTAGCCACAAATAAGCTTTGGTGTTATGTAACGTTAAGTCATGTTGACAAACTAAGAAAATCGTTGAGGTGAAACGAGAGGATAGTGTTTATATGGCAACCCTGTTGTGAATATGGCTTTGAACATAGAGGGCATACAGTTGAGGAGTAGAAAATTGGGCCTTTACAAACACGTAAAGGTAGTATCCCTCCAAAGTTTTATCTCTTCATTTCCCGTTTCTCCCCCATCGGATGATTTTAATGTGTACAAGTATAACATTATTGGATGTAAAATGTCGTCTGATTTACAGTATATTTGCTATGCTTTGTATACTGCTTTAATATTTCATAAATTTTAACTTAAGAAACATTTCCATATCTGGGTAAATAAGTTTGTAAGTAGTCGTCTTGACTCGGAGAGGTAATATTTTGGTTTTCCCAACTTGTTAATTTTATTTAAAGGATAAAAATATATTCTTTCATGAAAATCATCTTTAAAAAAATGTTTAGAAATTAACTTTTTCAATAATTTTTTACTGTTCGGATTCACTTTAATATTAAAACATAAATGAAAATGAAAGACCTTATTTAAGAAACCCGCAGTATTATAATTTTTCATGTTTAATTTCGAACGGTGTTTTAATAGTGTTATTTTACACCGAATTTACACTTTAAATTGGCCCCTAAAAACTCACGGTAAAAAACTCTCTTTTGGGTGTTTTTACGGTGTTTACACCGTTTTAACACGTTTTTTACACTTCCATTTCTTAGAGTGTAGTTTATTTGCGATCCCTTAGACATGTTTATTTTTACGTGAAATTTTTCACATCCTTTTTGTCAGTAGAAACAATGGGCTTTAATAATTTCCCTTCTCAACGAAAGTGGGGCCAAAATATACTACATTAAAATTCAGGGCGTCGCTGGGCCTCTAACGGCGTTTATGGGCCCCCAAATTGAAACGAAAAGTAGGCTGTAGCCTGTGTCGCCTACCCCTGGCGCCGCCACTGAAAAGGATGATAACATTCGATTATGAGTGCAGGTGTACTCTGTACTGGGACGTCAATGGCTATTAGTTCCAGTTCCAGTTAAAGTTAATGTTAGGAGGGAAAGATGGCGCTAGAGTGTAATTACGAATTTTAAAGCTCATGAATGAGAACTGAAAATTCATTATAAAGTAAATTATTTATTTAAAACAATTTGTTATTATGAAAATTAGTTATATTATTTAAAATATCAATTAAAATTAAACAACGGTGCAAAAAATGACCAAAACTCTTAGAAGTTAAACTTTAGGAAATATTATAACAAACAATTTGAGGTATGAAACGTGTGAATTGGATGATTGGATCACGAGTTATGATCATTTTAGCGTAATTGGGCGGCCATTTTTCAAGATGGCGGACACTTTTAGCCCTCTTTAATCGTAGGATAGACAAAAAGTCTTAGAAGAGCGCTTTCTACTATTTGAACAGCGAAATTTTAAAGAAATCTTTAATTACTTTCGGTAGAAACTTTGCATTTCACGAAATTTATCAATTTAGCCGGTTTTAATGCATGTTTGTCAGCTTCCGGTTGGTTTAACGCTAAAAATGAATAAAAGGTAAATCGTGTGGAATGTCTTAAGCTACACTATAAGGTTTTTTATGATTCAATCCGATAATTACAGCCAAAGTTACGTAGCACTTTAGTAATTTTGGCGGCCATTTTTCAAGATGGCGGATTTTCCTCAAGTTGCTGATTGGGGGAGATTGCACCATGTGAAAGAGCGCTTCAAAATCTATAAAAGTCCCCAATTTCAAAACTATCGCAATTTGTTTCGGGTAAGGCCCTTTTTTGAGCTAGATTGACTGTACTATCTGACGTGACGCTGCTCAGCGCTGAGCCAGCGCGGTCACCAAAGAGAATAGCCGGGTTTTTGGATAACGTGACGTAAAACGCGTAGTTCTCAGCTTGACAAAAAATACATGGAGGAATTATTAGAAATAGCTCTTGCTCATTCTTATGGGACTATACCTATGTAATTGGCGTGAAACCAGTTGATCACGCGAGAAATTTAAGAGACATGTTAGTCTTAGTCTTTCTAATTTTAATTATAAAAGTTGTTCTTATCTATCTCTATAAATGTTATCATACAATTTTCGTTAAGCCTTGGTACCTTGCACGCCTTATTGCGCTAGCGTCATTTTTAAAACACCGATGACCGGAGAAAAGCGTTCTGCAAAGCTATGACGACAGAGATCACCGGTAAACGTTTTCCAAAATCCGCTGTCTTTTTTGGTGAGCTCTGCTGAAAGCAGCCCAGATCTGTGAAAGGTCTGATCGTAATCGGATTATAGCTTCGTGTTTTCATGCTTTATATGGTGCGCATTTACTTTCAGTGCGTGAAGCCACAAATAAGCTTTGGTGTTACGTAACGTTAATAGTCATGTTGACAAACTAAAGCCGCGTTTACACGAGACACTTTGAAACCGTTTTAAACCGTTTTGGAATGTACAAAAAAGAATATTAAGTTTATAAAACCAGAGATCTTTCACGAGAAAATGCAAATATTATTTTTTAAAAAGTGTTAGGCCTTTCCAAAACGGTTGAAAACGGTTCCAACGTGTCTCGTGTAAACGCGGCTTAAGTAAATCGTTGAGGTGAAACGAGAGGATAGTGTTTAGACGGCAACCCTGTTGTGAATATGGCTTTGAACAGTTGAGGAGTAGAAAATTGCGCCTTTACAAACACGTAAAAGTAATATGCCTCCAAAGTTTTATCACTTCATTTCCCGTTTTTTTCCCCATCGGATGATTTTAATGTGTGCAAGTATATCCTTATTGGATGTAAAATGTCGTCTGATTTACAGTATATTCGCTATGCTTTGTATTCTTCTTTAATATTTCATAAAACTAACTTCAGTATTTGTTCATAAAAAAATAAACATTTCTATATCTGGGTAAATAAGTTTGTAAGTAGTCCTCATCTTGACTCGGAGAGGTAATATTTTGGTTTTTCCAACTTGATATTTATTTAGAGTGGCAGGTAAAATATTTCAAGCTTTAAAAATAAAATCAGTTAGGTCAGAAGTCCATTAAATTAGCCTAAGAAGTAAACAATAGATGGCATAGCGTACGTCTCTGATGGGGAAAGAACTCCTTTTAACTCCATGGATAGGGGGTTAAATTTTTCCCCCTTTCCTAACGCTGTTAGAATTTTCGAGCTCCTCTCTAGTGTGTGTTTCTTTACGTGAGCGGGGCGTGACTTCTCTAAAGGGTAGATTGTTTGCTTTCTAAAAAAATAAAAAAAGGAACGGCCACTGTCGTTAAATAGTTTTTTCAATAGGTTTATGAAGAGTCATAAAAAACTGAATGACCTTGCCTGTTGCAAAACTCATCCCCCCATCCCTTCTCCTGATTCTATGCTAGAGTGGGCTCGGTTTTACAGTGGAAGGGGGCATTTTTCCGGTCCCCTTAGAGATACAGTGTTCATTTTCAGCCAATAGTTTTTTCTCTCTCAATAGGGCAAATTTTGGCGTACGAGTCGCACCTAAACCGGAGATCTGACAAAAATTATCGCGAGGTGGCGAATGTGTCGCCCTTCTTCAGTATTGCTACACAAGAGACGGAAGTCCCAAACCCCGCTTTTGGTTACTTCCTAGGTTAATTTAATGGACTTCTGGTTAGGTCCATACCAGTCATACACCAGTGGAAAGAATGGAATTTTAAAATAGTGGTATTTCAAAGGTGGACAACTGAAAGAGTCATAATGGCCATGGGTTCCAATCATGGGGGCGGAGAATGATTAAAACAGCGGGAATCACGTGTCTACAAAGAAATCCGATGCCGCCGGGAATAGCTCGAAGAAATTTAACGAGAACTAAATACCACAATTATCTTCTGCTCTATACTGCACACCCTCTTGCTTGCTTCACGGACAAGTCACCATTTCTTGTACTGACCCACTCGGTTTGACCTTTTTACTTTTTTCCACGTGACAACCTGTAGGATATGTATGACGCAGGCGCAGCCCCATCCCACGGCTGCCAAGACGTAAAATACCAATTTCAGATCGTCCATTTCAATGTAGTTAACTGTCTTAGTCTCTATTTCGTAAGTCGATTGGTAATCAGTGCTGGACAAATAGAGTTTATCGTCCGATGTCCATTTGTTCATTAATCCAGTAGACAGTAAAATATTCAACCTGAAAATGGCGTTAGTTCTATATTAACTGCTTGACTTTTACAGTAAATAATATATGACTTAGTGAACTAGGATAACAAGTTTAACCAGGAATAATTTTTCCCCCATATAAAGCATGTCAGAAACCATATCCCCCTCTTAAGAGGCAATAAGAGAGGTAATAGAGAGTCGCCATAGAAACGCAGAAACATAACTATTACTGTGGACTCGTATGCGGACGTCTTCACGCGTGAAAATCAGGCTCTGAGGAGGAACTAAATTATGCAAAGATACTGGTCCCCTACTCCCGAGATAGTATGAATATGCCTCTACTAATTACGTAGGCAATGAATGACGTCATACCATTTACTGATTTGATCTTTGCAAGGAAACGATTTGTGGAAAGCGATGGAATGATATTGCATACACAATGTTTCACGAGCCAAATGGAACATGTTTCTCGGATACTTAGTCGTCGCGATGAAAACTTCAAAGTCAAATTTAGATGCAAAATAAGCGACATTTCCTTGTAGAATATCTTCCAAACCTTCGCCGACCGATTTTGTAAACGGAAAACTACTTTCTTTAGTCGCATTTGCGAATATTTTCATGTATTCCAGGTCAGACGTCTACAATACAAATGGGAAGGTCATTTGAATATCAAATGCCAGACTCTTCGTTGAATATACCATTAGAATTTCTTGAGAAGCGCTTCCAGCCTCGCATTTGACAATGTAATGTTTCGATTTAACCAATTGAGCCAATTGTTCGAAGGTGTCAATTGGTAGAGTAACTGGAGCGAAACTCGTGGCCGAAGTCAAATAACATTCGTATAATTTTTCTATTGTTCCAAAAAGCAGAATGGCGGTGGCAAGAAAAACCACACTAATGGCTGATCGAACTCCACTTTTGATTGTTATACCTTTTTTTCAACATAGAATACGTCAACATTAACATTATAAACACTATAGAGATAGGAACAAATGGGATCCGTATCGATACAACAATCATGACACAAGAGAGATTAGGGCTATGATACTACTTTGTTGTCCTAAAGGTAAAATATGTGTCTTATTCTGACCTTGACGAAGTGTTAGTTCAACGATGTTCCATAATATAATATTTTCGTTCATCGTCCGAGTTACAAGTTTCACGATAAAAACGATAATTGCCAAGAAACAAAAACTTAAAACATAAGCCTGCAAGGATAAATTTTTCAAAAAATTTTTTGGTGAGTTTAAATTACCGCAGATCGCAATTGCGATTTAAACCTCAGCAAATCAGTCAGAGGGGAAACTAAATTTAGAGCAAAATGCTTCCAGTCATACCAAAGAATTGAGAAGGCGCCAAGCAAGCCATAAGTAAACGGAACAATTGTTTTACATCTCTTACGATCGCAAAACGAAAAAAATTCAAAAACGTCTGCCTGTATCTATTTTTTTTTGCCAGAATGATTTCCCTCGTCCCACTTGCTCGCCCACAGGCCTACACCTACTGGAACCTTATTTTAAGTTTCGGCAGGCTATGATCGAAAGTTCCGCATCTACGGTAGATAAATATCATCGCCAACGCCGAGCTGGAAGAGGCTTCTGGTGTGAGTTATAAGCTTCTGGTGTGAGTTATAAGCTTCTGGTGTTACTAATATCCACCTCGCAGTGTACTCAAATTAGCGAATAATCGAAACGAGCAATATTCTGAAATATTATACCTGAATTTGCATAGGTTCTTTTAGAAACAAGGTGTTGCTCGTTTTACTGAAGCTTGGAGCTTTCGTAATAAAAGACATTGAATCCTGATAATATGGGAAAGAAAAATCGACGTAAGACGTTCGTCCCGTTGTTAATGTTACGGTTGAAATACCCATATCCGCTTCCTAAGTATTGAAACTTTTGAAAGTGTTCACTATCCATACTAGAATTAAAATTGTAATTGTACCTTTCGGGCTACCATTCCCACAATTCCAGTGCAATGATTGGTCATTGGGCTACACACACCCCATTGGGCATCGAGTGGAGATACAATTCTAAAACTATTCACGAAACCATAAGGGATGAAATAACAAATTTTAAAATTTCAGATAGTCAAACCTACTTGAAAGAGAGCACCCGCGAAAGTGATTCTAAAATATTGAAGTCCTTTCCACCAAATCGAAGATTTCCTTCTTTACCAGGAAATCTGAATGCCCAGTGCTATAGGCAAAGTGTTTAAAAAATTCAAGTTAATAATTGTATTGTGTAGTAGTTCTAAAATTATGCACTTACATGTACGGCCGCCACTGTAAATGTTTTGTTCTCAAACATTTTATTTTTCTTTCGCGTATTAAGGTTGAAATAGCAATTTCAAATAATATCTTTAAAAATTACCTAAAACATCTTAAACAAGTTTTCAGGGTCTTGCAGAGTTCTACCGTTCTAACTCGACTGTTGCTCAAAACAGAAATAGTACGTGAGGAAAAGTCCATAGGGTGGTGTCCAATTTATCTTTCTTTTTTGGGCGTTGCCCTCTAATTTTGCCTTTCATAGAAAAATTGCAATAAGTATTTGTAGTGTCAAGAATATATTAAAAAAAAAACAGAACAGAAATAAAAATAGAGTTCTTAAACGAAAAGCTACACCTTATAAGTATGTTTAATTTATTTTGGGCTATTGATTGTAGAAATTTATCGGTAAGATATTCAGTTTTGGAATTTTTAGATCAGTTTTTCCCGAGATTTTTGTAGTGCGAATAGAGCTTTGCCTTATCCTCAAATTAGAATATAATAATTGATCATTTATGCAAAGTTATTTGGTAAGTATGTCGTAAATTAACGGGTGTGTTCGTTGTGCCATACTGAGTAATGTAAGAGAAGTTCAAAGCACATGCGTTTCCAGTTAATTTTTTTTAATTAGTGCCAAGTTATCATCGTTATATAGAGACATTGTTCAAAATTAGTGCTATTACACTTTGAACTACTTTTACATTACCGGCTTAAGCACACTTCTACCTTTGAAAGTACACTTCTGGCAGAGCTGTGCTAAATTATCAGTTGGCTAATTATCATTGTACTTGTCATTTTTTAAATGGTAATTCAATTTTAATGACTCTTCTGCTGCGTAAAAACCTATTAACGTTCTTAGATTGGAAACTATCTCACGAAGAATACAGTGGTAATCACGTGCTTCAGCAAAAAAAAAACAAAACATTGGAATTCAAACAGTCGTAATCACGAAAATCAAGGACTTCATTCAGTAATCAACGGAATTCACGTAAAAATTCAGAAATTATGTGTACAAAATTTTGGCGAATGACTAGACCCTTGGTAAAACATATCCTCAATCTAAGAACGTTATTGGATATGTTGGTACAAGTGGGGTGGCATAGCGGTTAGCGCTTTCACCTCGCAGCAAGAGGATCCCGGGTTCGATCCGGGACTGTGGCACCGGGTGAAAATCTGGGAACAAATCCTTCTGCGTAGAGTTTGCAAGTTCTCTCCCCGCTTGTTAAAAGGAGTTTTTCTCCGCGGTCTAACCCGGTTTCTCCTTTCCATCAAAACTTGCAGAGGTTAACGCTAATAGGGCGCTGTAGGTTAGCTGTGGCATAGGGGCTAGCCACCACCCCTCTATGCATTATTAAGGGACCCACCTGTAAACAAGCCACAGGCTTAGTGTGGACATCCCTTCATAGACCAAGTAAAAAAAAAACAACAGAAAGGGCAAATTATAATAGGGTATACGAAAGAGGTTTATTAAAAAGTTCTGGTATTATTCTTAGGTTTCATTTTGCGACGTTATTCTCGGTTTCATTTTGCGACATTATTCTCGGTTTCGTAGATTGCCGCATAGCAATTCGCGTGATCATTAATGCGCTTGCGCAGATCCATCCAGCTATCAAAACGTAAAACGGTAGTCTAAGTTTGTCCAATTTAATATCATTAATTGGATCATTCGATTCGATTGCCGAAATATGAAACGTTACAAAAACACCATATTTAAGTCATTCTTCTGCCAATTCTCAATCAATCCAGAACTAGTTAAAGCATTCCAACTGAAAAATAACAAAGCATGGGTGTCATTATAAAAGACAAGGAATGCATCGTTAGGATTCTAGTACATCAAGGTTCTCAAAATTTCAATGCACCAAGTTTGATTAAGTTTGACAATGAAAATTATTGTAGAAAATTAAGATAATCCGAATAGCATGACATAAAGATTTATGAGAAAGACCGCAACCTATGTTATGTTTCGTTAAGTTGAATGGGGGCGTCAAGTTACTAACTTCCAGCACCATGGATATATATTGGCTCACGTATTATAGGTTCCCATCTCTTACCTTCCACGAGGCAAAATTGACTTGTAACACCCCTACCCGAACCTTGTGAGTGAGAGGGGAAGAAATTCGATTTTTTTTCTCTCTGCCATGGACAAAATTTCAAACCCACCACTCAGAACTCTGTTCGTTTTCCTCACGTGAGAGAGGTACCTATTTCCGCCCCGATTTACAGCGGGCTCACATTCGCGTCTGTTACATATATTTGGTGGTTAGCTTTTGGGTCAAGTTGCGAATCCATAATATAGGCCTATAACTATTTATACATATCCATTATCGAACTATGTTCTGTATCATTACCATTCGTTGATTTTATCTTTGCAAGGAAACGATTTATGAAATGCAATTGAACTATGATCAACGAACAAAGTTTCACGGGCAAAGTGAAACGCGGTTATTGGCAATCCCAAGTCCATGATGGTCCCCAGAATAATATTATGAAAAAAAAACCGATTTTACCCGGTAGAGGGAACTGCGTCAACACGCTAATCGATATAGTTAAACAAAGTAGAATATAAAATTCGGCCAATGAAAGCAAACATTGCTTAATAATTTTGTAAAGGCATTTCGTTCCGAGAAAGTAATGATTGCGAAGTTAATGTTTTGTTTTCGTTAATGACAGATTTGGGAAAGTAAGGTTTACACTATTTCTATTTCTGTTTCATTTCAGAAGCAGGTTTCATTTTATTTTGATTAAAGGGACTCTAAAGTAGTCGGCGGACCGCTGGAAATATTTTTTGAAAACGTCGTTATTGACGTCACAATCCCGGGGGGGGTGAGCAAAACGAAAGTCTTTCCTTCTAGCAAACGCTGCGGGGGTCTCGGACTCTCAAGGGTCGGAACTGGGGAAACGCCGAAGCAGGGCGGATCACAACCAATCACAAGAGAGGGGAGGATGGGTCGGGTGAGTTTTTTAAATAAAAAGAAATTCAACTGTCCGCCGACCGTTTTACAGTCCCTTTAAGTGGTTCTATGTGAAGCTGAAAAAGTATTTCATATTCTTCGCACGCTATTCGCCGTTGCGCTTTCTGAAAATTGCCCTCTTCATTACTTAAAGAGCGATTTAACAGTTTTGAATTTAAGGAGGTGAATGTACGCGTCGCCGAGATGTCGGCTGCCACTGCCAAATATGAGATGGTTTATCCAGATAGATTTTACAAATGCAGGTGCGGAAAAACAGTTACCAATAATATTTTATCATTTTTGAAAATTAAGTTCTTATGTCTATTGAGGCACTTTATACTGGTGGTAGCGTAAACAAAGCTGCGATGTACAAATTATTTTTTAATCTTAAAAATATTACTATTATATAATATCATAAGCATATCAAACCACCCGTAAGCGTGAATTCACAATAAGACCACGGGTAATCACCATTGTACAAGGGCGCCAGAGAGAAATTTAAGGTTGTACGCCACCTAGAGGGAAAACGAAGCAATTCTCTCCTTCCCGATTCCCCCTACCACCACCTTATAACCCGGAAATCTAACCAGTCGTCTGCTTCTGCAATAAATGGCAGCGGTGATCGGTTTAGTACGGGCTTTTAAGACTTAAGTTGTTTGTTTAAGATTAGGGACAGCAAATTATCTCGAATTTTTAAAGAAAATGGGAAAATCTCTTAGTGAAAAGTGTACACAGTACAACTGGTTTCTTACGAATAGGAAAAGTACAAAAGATAAAAGTGTAGGTTGCCGCATGCCGTTATTACGCGAACTTCAAAATTCACGTTTTAGCCCCACTAGCAGACGACAATGTTTGTTATAATTACAAGTATTAATAGAGGTAGAGCTTATAATAGGTAAGTTTAAGATATATATTAATCCTTCTATTTATTCCTAAGCTTCCGGTAGCATCCCTTGCGCGATTTGAATAAAGTTTCCCTTTTGTGCCACCAGGAAGACTTGTCTCCCTAGTTTTACCTAGACAATGCCTGTAGCTAATTTCCCGCCGATTCACGCTTACGGGTAGTTTGATATGCTTATGATAATATTTATGAGAATAGATTTCGTTATCTTAGTTTAGAATGTTCATGAAAAATTTTCATTTCAAAACAGATTTACTGAAGAAACTTACGTCAATTTTGGGATGATTGCTGTAGGTACCGATTTAATGTTTTTCGGTTAATAATGCGAAACATGTTCTTCGCTTTTCAGGAAATGGAACAGTTCCCCCTACAATTGCAGAAATTCTCTTTCGCGACGGATTACGCGCAAAGAATTCATAACTTAACGTACGAATTTTAGTTTGATTATATTTTCAAGTTTTTATAATACGTAATTCAATCTTTCACAGTCCACGTTTCACATCGATAGATTATTTGGACGTTGTTGAGATAGTTAAGGGAGACGAAACAAGAGTGGTAAGAGATATTTATTAGTTTCGTGTATGATAATTAGTTTTTAAAAGTAACTAATTAGCCACCTTCATAAGAATATCGCGTTGATTTTTGTGTTTTAATGTTTATTACTAGAAAGTAATTAGGAACTATATACATTTTTAGAGTGTAGATATCATCGTTACTTCGATGGACATCAGCGTCTTCGATAGGATGAAAATCTTTGTGTCCGGTGGAATCTTTGACGCCACCAAAACCATTATGTTGTCAAGACCACCTAAAATATCACTGTCGACTTCGTTATCTTTCTTGTCTATGGAATTTCTGGTAAGTAATGCCAAGACGTAGCTTCACCCAAGAATGAATGGAGGGGAGTTGGAATGGCTAAGGTCAAATTAAATAGGCGTGAAATGATCTTGGAAACATCTGGCGTGGCTTATTTTATGTTAGCGACGTCATAGACCAACGAAATACGCTTATTTCCCGCTTAAATATTTTCATTGGCTGCCAAAAAAGTGAAAATTCTTCCGCTAACTCCACCCTCTATCCGCTCGGTCCCTAGTTTGAAACGAATAGACATTTACCGCCTTCAGGAGATGGCTAAGCCGACGATGGGGGAGGAGCTACACTTTTCAAAAATATTTAACCACGAAAATAAGAATGACATGGCTATATACAGAAATTGTGGGTGGAGTCAAATTATAAGCAGACGAAGTTTCTCAACAAAGTATGCGAGGATGGTACCAGAGGCTAAAGCTATGATCCCACGTTCTTAGTACATAAATCCGTTTTTGGGGAGATTGATGACGTCACGTGATTGTGTTGGTGGGAAGTTTGAATTATTGAGCCACCTGGTGGTGGTTTTCTTGATGACGTCACGTGGCTGGTACCTGTAGGGATAGGCTTATGCTATTGTAGATCCTGGTAGGCTTATCCTATGGTAGATCCTGAAAGATAGGCTTATGCAAGTTGTAAAAGAATAACCTGGTGGTGGTTTTCTTGATGACGTCAGGACTAATTTTTGATGACGTCACTTGGCTGATACCTGTAGGTATAGGCTTATGCTAGGCTAATGGTATGGTAGATCCTGAAAAGATAGCTCCCTCAACTAATGGTAACGGACCCTTCAGCGTGTCAGAGTGAGTTGTTTTTACAATCATTTTATTATGCCCTTAAGATCTTTGTTGATCCCCTTCCCCCCACACACCCCTTTAGTGGAGTATGCACCGTTAAGGTTTGTATCCCAAATTCTTACTCGGTGTGAAATTTTGCCGAAATTAAAAGTGTTTTTGGTGAAACATAGAGTAATTTTGATAAATTTAGCTAAAATTTAACTCAACGTTTTTAACAATTTGAAATGTTTTTCAAATGGCGCGCTTCGTTTCTGTAAAATGTATCCTAAACGACTGATTTCGTTTCGAGGGTTTATTCATTTTCAAATGTATTCCTATGGGATTTTAGGAATTTTAAATGATCGATTTAGTTTCGAAGAAATGTAACGAAGTTGATCAAAAACGTTTCGATTGTTTTTTACTTCTAACACGAATTGCATATCTTAGTAGAATTTAACTCAACGTTTTTAACAATTTGAAATGTTCTTCAAATGACGCCTATCGTTTCGGAAAAATGTAACCTAGAGGGCTGATTTCGTTTCGGTGGTCTATTCAATTTCCCATGTATTCCTATGGGTTTTTAGTAATTGTAAATTATCGTTTTCGTTTTGAAGAAATGTAACGTAGTTGATCAAAAAAGTTTCGATGGATTTTTACTGCTAACAGGTTTATGCTTCGGTCTAATGATATGTTGTCTTTCTGATAACGCTACAAAACATAACTTGTTGAGACTTGTCCCTATAATGCCCTCGGGGCAACCACCTGGAATCAATTAAATGTTTGACACCGTTCACCAATTAACAAAGCCATAAATCACTCTAAATACAAATTCCATCATGAGTGAATCATATACTAGCTCCCTATAAGTTACTCAGCCACACTGGCCTAATGTATCCAGCGTTTTCTTCCCGCCAAAAAAGTGTTACCTATATGCGACCTACAGTGAGAGAAAATAACACTTCTCCCGGCGCTTACGTATTTCCGGTAAAAAACCGGAAAAGGAGATCAACCAATGAAACTTTGAACTGAAAGGTAGTTAGTATAAGCATACGACGTTTTAGAAATGTTGTGATTGTTTGCGGACGGTTCAGAGTCGTATTTTATCTTTGAAATTATTTTAATGGGTTAGGGTTGGCGCAATAGGAAATTTTTTTTTTTCGCATTAAAATGGCAGAATTTTGGGGGGGTTTTTTGACAAAGCCCAAATGATAGAAACTCATTTAAATTCAGACTTAGACAGGATTAAAATTTTTTATTCCGTAGGCAACATTCAGAGGCAGGAACTATTTATGGTGAGAGAACCAAACTTTATCAAAAAATAAGAGCTAAACAACAACTTAATAGTCATCTCGAAAACCTTACTAAACTTTTTAATAATGCGTCTAAAGAACTAATAGAAAAACTTAAAGAAAGGCCCAACCCATTTTTAACGAAGCCTGTTGTGAAACCAAAATTATTTTTCAATAAGCAAAAGAATGAATGTGACGCAAAGAAGTCAAACCTCCAAAACCGTTAATACCATTTGGAACTATCGTCACTTTCAAGTTCTCGATATATTAATTTCAAAGCCCTAAGAGAGGGCGCCGTCTACTTTCACTTTCACCCGCCTCCCCTCCTCTCGACTACTATTCGGAAGAAAATGCTGGATACATTAGGCCAGTGTGACTGAGTAACTTATAGGGAGCTAGTATATGATTCACTCATGACAATATAATGGTTTTGGTGGCGTCAAAGATTCCACTGGACACAAATATTTTCATCCTATCGAAGACGCTGATGTCGATCGGGGTAACGATGATATCTACACTCTAAAAATGTATATAGTTAATAATTACTTTGTAATACATAACGTTAAAACACAAAAATCAATGCGGTATTTTTATGAAGGTGCATGGCTAATTAGTTATTTTTCAAAACTAACTTTCAAATGCGAAGCTAAGGTCGAATACCTCTTACCACTCTTGATTCGTCTCCCTTAACTATCTCAACGGTATCGTTCCTTTCAACCGAATTCCCAATGGACCGAAATCCCATTCGACCGAATATCCCGCAATGGTTTTAGATTTCCAGCCCAATGGCTATATTCCCGATGGACCGAAATCCCAATCGTCCGAATATGCCCCTAAAATATACATGAATATAATTTGAAACACTGTAGCCGTTAGCGATTCGGTAGTGTAGTGGATACGATGTTGGACTGCGAAGCGATAGGTTGTTGGTTCGAATCTCCGAAAGGTATGTTAATAATATTAAAAGTAAATGTTTCGTGATACTAATTAAAACGCTCACTTTCATTCCTTTCAAGGCAAGAGATACATAGAGTTAATAAATAATAAACGAATTGTGCTTAAAATGAAGTACAGTCTTAATGGTAGTTCCATCAATGTCTTTAAATTTTAAATTAAAATTTTAATATTTTGGTTTCGGGTGGGTTGGGTTAGGTTAGGTTAGGTTAGATTAGGTTAGGTTAGGTTTGGTTAGGTTAGGTTAGCATAGGTTAGGTTAGGTTAGGTTAGCATAGGTTAGGTTAGGTTAGGTTAGGTTAGGTTAGCTTAGGTTAGGTTAGGTTAGCTTAGGTTAGTTTAGGTTTGGTTTGGTTCCAATAATTCGTTGACACCTTTTCCAAAAAATGCTCCTTTTAATTAGCTACCACCTTTTCCAAAATATTATACCTTTAAATAGCTACCACCTTTTCCAAAACATTCTCCTATTAATTAGCTGCCACCTTTTCCAAAAGATTTTCCTATTAATTAGCTGCCACCTTTTTCAAAATATTCTCCTATTAATTAGCTGCAACCTTTTCCAAAACATTCTCTTACTAATTAGCTACCACATTTTCCAAAATATTCTCCTTTTAACTAGCTACCACCTTTTCCAAAATATTCTACTTTTAATTAGCTACCACCTTTTCCAAAACATTCTCCTATTAATTAGCTGCCACCTTTTCCAAAATATTCTCCTATTAATTAGCTGCAACCTTTTCCAAAACATTCTCCTACTAATTAGCTGCCACATTTTCCAAAATATTCTCCTTTTAATTAGCTACCACCTTTTCTAAAATATTCTCCTATTAATTAGACGCCACCTTTTCCAAAAGATTTTCCTATTAATTAGCTGCCACCTTTTCCAAAATATTCTCCTATTAATTAGCTGCCACCTTTTCCAAAATATTCTCCAATTAATTATCTGACATCTTTTCCAAAATATTTCTATTATTGCTAATAAATTGTTCGTGGTAAGAGGCGGGCTTTTAATACTCATATAAATAATCTTTTTACCTCCAAACAAGGTTGGGTTGGGTTAGGTTAGGTTAGGTTACGTTTGGTTAGGTTAGGTTAGGTTAGGTTAGGCTAGGGTAGGTGAGGTTCGCCGTAATTAAAACGTAGTTAAAATAAGTGCAGTAATACATTTTCAACTCACATTTATTTTAACAATAATAAGTTGTGAAATTAAAAATATATTTAATGGAAAACCACACAGTATGTCTTCTTCCAGTTAAATAGAATTTCGGTCCAATGGGACTATAATAAAACCGCACCTTTGGCTACGTTCGGTCGAATGGGACCCCAAAAAAACCCCCCCTTCTGTCGAATGGGAATTCGGTTCAATGGGACCAAAGCATCTCAACGACGTCCAAATAATCTATCGATGTGAAACGTGTACTGTGAAAAATAGAATTACGTATTATATAAATTTGAAAATATCTGCAAGCTAAAATTCGTACGTTAAGTTATGAATTCTTTGCGCGTAATCCGTCGCGAAAGAGAATTTCTGCAATTGTAGTGGGAACTGTTCCATTTCCTGAAAAGCGAAGAACATGTTTCGCATTATTAACCGAAAAACACTAAATCGGTACCATGAGTGAATCATATACTAGCTCCCTATAAGTTACTCAGTCACACTGGCCTAATGTATCCAGCATTTTCTTCCGAATAGTAGTCGAGAGGAGGGGAGGCGGGTGAAAGTGAAAGTAGACGGCGCCCTCTCTTAGGGCTTTGAAATTAATATATCGAGAACTTGAAAGTGACGATAGTTCCAAATGGTATTAACGGTTTTGGAGGTTTGACTTCTTTGCGTCACATTCATTCTTTTGCTTATTGAAAAATAATTTTGGTTTCACAACAGGCTTCGTTAAAAATGGGTTGGGCCTTTCTTTAAGTTTTTCTATTAGTTCTTTAGACGCATTATTAAAAAGTTTAGTAAGGTTTTCGAGATGACTATTAAGTTGTTGTTTAGCTCTTATTTTTTGATAAAGTTTGGTTCTCTCACCATAAATAGTTCCTGCCTCTGAATGTTGCCTACGGAATAAAAAATTTTAATCCTGTCTAAGTCTGAATTTAAATGAGTTTCTATCATTTGGGCTTTGTCAAAAAACCCCCCCAAAATTCTGCCATTTTAATGCGAAAAAAAAAATTTCCTATTGCGCCAACCCTAACCCATTAAAATAATTTCAAAGATAAAATACGACTCTGAACCGTCCGCAAACAATCACAACATTTCTAAAACGTCGTATGCTTATACTAACTACCTTTCAGTTCAAAGTTTCATTGGTTGATCTCCTTTTCCGGTTTTTTACCGGAAATACGTAAGCGCCGGGAGAAGTGTTATTTTCTCTCACTGTAGGTCGCATATAGGTAACACTTTTTTGGCGGGAAGAAAACGCTGGATACATTAGGCCAGTGTGGCTGAGTAACTTATAGGGAGCTAGTATATGATTCACTCATGATATTGTCAAGACCGCCAAAAATATCACGGTCGACTTCGTTATCTTTCTTGTCAATGGAATTTCTGGTAAATAATGTCAAGACGTAACCTTACAAAAATCTTCTTAAGAACTCTTAAGAAAATTCCTTGGGAAATTTCTTTGGAAATCCTTAAGGCGTTCTTTAGGAAATTGGGGAATATTGGCCTCTTTTTCTTTGGAAATTACTTTGGAAATATCTATGGAATTTTCTTGGGAAATAGCTTTGGAATTTTCTTGGGAAATATCTTTGGAATTTTCATGGGAAATATCTTTGGAATTTTCTTGGGAAATATCTTTGGAATTTTCATGGGAAATATCTTGGAATTTTCTTGGGAAATATCTTTGGAATTTTCTTGGGAAATATTTTTGGAATTTACTTGGGAAATGTCTTTGGAAATATCTTGGGAAACATCTTTGGAATTTTCTTGGGAAATATCTTTGGAATTTTCTTGGAAAATATCTTTGGAATTTTCTTGGAAAATATCTTTGGAATTTTCTTGGGAAATGTCTTTGGAGTTTACTTGGGAGATGTCTTTAGAGTTTACTTGGGAAATGTCTTTGGAATTTACTTGGGAAATATCTTGAGAAGTGGGTAAATTAATTTAGCCACTTGAAACGAGCATAGTTCTTACACGCAGAACCATATCCCAATACATGGAGTGTAGTGAACTATACCATAAGTTTATAACTTATCTACGATAAGTGTGTCACTCAAGTCAATTGCTTAATGAGAGCTTGTTATAGAGCAGACGACAGCGTGACGTCAGACGCTTTAAGAATAGTGCCCCCATGCGGCTAAAACTCAAACAAATTGAGGCGCGGCTTAGGCGGAGGGATATCTACATTAGCCAATAAAGCAAGACTAATATTTGTCAAGGATATCGTCGTCGTCTGCTAGTGAGTCTTCTACAAAGTTACTTTTTGGCTGAGCGGCTAGTAGTTTAGTTTGCAGCTTAAGTTGTAATTAATGATATTAATCGCGTTTAGTTATCGCGTTTCGAAATGGATGAAATTTGTTCAAATAAGGAAGAACTTCTACGTGATATTGAAGTTGCAGTGTTACAAAACATCGATTCTAGTGATATTAAAAACATCCATGAAGAATTGAAAGGCAATGATTCCAGTTCATTAATCGTTGATGATTTAAGTACGCTTTTTGTTAAAACATTAGGGAAACATAAGCCAAAGCAAAAGGTTAATTCAAAAGTTAAAAAAGTTGATATTCAACAAAAGAGTGTAGCCACCCATCTCGAATGGAAATTTGTTATTAGAAAGAACTTTGATACTTTCAAAGAAAGGTTGGGATTCGGTAATAGGCCTGAAAATGAACAAAACAATTTGTTACTATTATTGTCATGCTATTGAGAAGAAATTTTGTTTCACTGGAGCAAGAAAAGAGAAAAATTAGCCGAAAGCAATGAAACTTTAACATCTAATAACGAACTGGTGAGTTAT
This sequence comes from Phalangium opilio, assembly GCA_019434445.1. Taxonomy (NCBI): domain Eukaryota; kingdom Metazoa; phylum Arthropoda; class Arachnida; order Opiliones; family Phalangiidae; genus Phalangium; species Phalangium opilio. The sequence continues at coordinate 133,832 of JAEQBA010000003.1, read as the reverse complement.
TTGCATTAGTTAAGACGATAGTATGAGGGTAAATTTATATGATATGTGAATACATGAAATAGTGTTAAACTTTCCTCTGACAAACGAGATGTATGAAAGATCGTTCATGACGATAGGCGGGGGCTGCACAGGGGAGATTTGGAAACTAAACAAAAAACGAACAATATTTGGAAAGAAAATGAAACTGACAGACCAACAGCGTAAAACCTCTCAAATTTTATGGGACTGTTCTTTGAAAATAAGACGAACATCTGATGAAAAAGAAGAAATTGAGTTTTCAGGGATAGGAATGAGAGATTCTGGAGGCTACTTTATTCCCAAGCAGTCTCTTAATCCATACCTCATCAAATTAAATCAATTATGCAGAGACATCTTATGTCCCGAAGGAATTAAATCGCATGGACATAAAATCTTGCAAGTAAATCTTGAGCTTAAGTAGATTCTCAAGTATATCGAAGTTGATAAGCTATAAACCTTTGGAACGTTTTAATAACCACTTAATTTCACCTAGGTTGTTTTTGACCGGGTAAAAAATCAACAAGCCATGTGATAATTAACTTTTTTTATTATTTTCCTTATTTTACATTTTAGTAGAAAACGTTACTGTCTACCAAAGTATCAAAAATAAAAATGAGTTTATATCAGAATTATTAGGCCTGTGCGAGTACTCGAATGAAGGCGAGTACTCGATCGAGTCTCGAGTCGAGTACTCGACTCGAGACTCGAAAATCAAAATTTTAGGACTTGAAAACTATTTCGAGTACTTAAAAATCTTCACAATTGGACTCGAGAAGGACTCGAACAGAGACTTGACGCCTTATCAAGTCCAAAAATATTTACTTTGTGACCCAGAATTTTAAGTAGAGCGCCGCATCTAGTGGGGTTTAATCGATTTAAAGTTTAGAATAGAGAGGTGTGATTGGACAAAAATTTGACTTCAGCTAAAGGAGTTAAGCAAACCAGAACCAAAAGTTATTTTCGTCGTGAGACTTATACTTTGTGAGTAAAATTTATCCTTATTATAGTCTGTCAAACGAAAGAAGAGCCCTGAGAAATTTGTCCAAATTGGTGTCGCCACCATCGACCCCATAGTACTTTATCAACTTGTTTTGTTTTGTCAATAGTCGTCTGTAATATAGTCTGCTATAAACAGATAGGCTTAATCGCATTAGAACCAAAACTTTTCCCTATATATATTTAATATGTTTATGTTTCATGATTTTTTACGATCATCGAGTATTAAAGAATAAAAAACAAAATTAACGACAAGACACCAGTTTTATCTTTGTTGAACTAGCATTGCAATATATTTTAATAACATAAGTTAAAGTACTTGTCCATAAGTAGTTCAGCATCAAAGCGTCTTCAGTCCACGTCTTCATCAGAGTCTTCGCTGTCTTCTTGCATATTAATTTTAAGAGGTTCAATTGTGGTTTCGATGATGGGATCTTTTTCCCAATACTCATGCATTATATTCTCGACGTGCTCTATTGCCTTACGCCATTTCTCTGGTGTCACACGTTCAATGGCCCTCAATGTTGCATCTTTGACCGTCGAGAGTTTGAAACCAGAATTCTGCTTCGCAACGTCGTTCCTCACTTGTGCCCATATTAGTTCAATCGGGTTAAACTGGCAATGGTACGGTGGAATCCTCACTACCGTGTGACCTCTACTTTTAGCAACCTCGTCAATTTCGTACTTCAGGGTTCTGGACTTGTGACGCTTTATTATTTCATAAAGTTCACGTCGAGAATATAATGCATGAGTATTGTGAAAAAGATTCCATCATCGAAACCACAATTGAACCTCTTAAAATTAATATGCAAGAAGACAGCTAAGACTCTGATGAAGACGTGGACTGAAGACGCTTTGATGCTGAACTTCTTAGACTTATGGACAAGTACTTTAACTTATGTCATTAAAATATATTGCAAATCTAGTTCAACAAAGATAAAACTGGTGTCTTGTCGTTAATTATGTTTTTTATTCTTTAATACTCGATGATCGTAAAAAATCATGAAACATAAACATATTAAATATTTATAGCAAATGTTTTTGGTTCTATTGCGATTAAGCCTATCTGTTTATAGCGGACTATATTACAGACGACTATTGACAAAACAAAACAAGTTGATAAAGTACTATGGGGTCGATGGTGGCGACACCAATTTGGACAAATTTCTCAGGGCTCTTCTTTCGTTTGACAGACTATAGAAATGAATTTATTATAATTCTTGTATTTTTACCTCTCCGTGTGACGTAGTCCAGGAGAGGTTCTGTAACGGCCGTGTCTGTGTGTCTGTCTGTCTGTCTGTCCGTTGTTACACCCACGTGACCGCGTTCGCAGTTTGCGTATCGGAGCAAACGTGTTCGCCATCTCCGAACTGCTTTCACAGTCACGGAAATGGCTCCTCTACTTGAGTTCTCACACCACCATCTTCTAGTCTTTGTCCATCCCACACGGACACCAGTCTGTTCTTACTGGCTTCTAATCACCACCATCTTCTGTTCTTTGTCAATCCCACATTGACACCAGTCTGCACTTACACTGGCTTCTAACACCACCATCCACTGGTCTTCCGTCTATTCCACATAGACACCAATCTGTATCATTGGCTTCTACTCCATTATCATCGTTTGGTTTTAGGATATACGCGGCGATCAGCTAGGGTTACGAGAAACGTCTAGCCTCCCTAAGGTGGGATCGCCACCAAAGGTTTTCGCAATTGCGCTTTTTCCTTACTATTATAATGGAAACGAATCGTATATATACCCCAAATTTGAATAAAGCCGGCAAGAGGGGTACCCTTCACTTTAAACGTCAATATTAGCAAAGTTTGAGAAGATAATAGGTATAACTTTATTTTAATCGATTTAACTATTATTAATGTTAATTATTGAAGATTAAAATAATTAAAAATAATTATATTTATTTAAATATTAAAGATAAAACTCTCGTGCAAAGAGAGAGATTATCATTGCCTCCTATATCTACCAAGGCCCGTGCATGGGATATATTTCCTTCATTGCCTCCCATATCTATCAAGGCCCGTGCATTGTATATATATTTCATTCATTGCCTCCTATATCTATCAAGGCCCGTGCTTTGTGATATATTTCATTCATTGCCTCCTATATCTATCAAGGCCCGTGCATTGCGATATATTTTTCAAAACAACAACAAAAATGGGAAACCCCAACTCAGAAACATAATAACGTTTTCATTGGATACTTAAGTTTATATAATCTTCTTGACACGGAGAGGTAATATTTTGGTTTTCCCAACTTGTTAATTATGTAAAATTAAACTAAATAAATTAAATTAAAGTTAGTATTAAAGAAATAATTTAATAGGACTCGAGTGTGACTTGATACAATTTATCAGGACTCGACACTGGACTTGAAACCTAGTTTTGAAGCTGACTTAAGGACTCGAGGACTCGATACCAATTAAAAGACTCGACTCGAGATTCTATTAGAGCTTTTTTAAGGACTCGAGACTCGACTCGAACCCCAAAAAACTGGACTCGCACAGGCCTAAGAATTATCTACTTTTTTGACGAAGACTTAAATTTTTCAGCGAAAGCATCTTTCACGTACAAGGGTACATCTCTGTATCCATGCCCACTGTGGTATATTTTGACATCAATTTTTGTGAGGAGGGCTTTTCTTGCCATATTATAATTGACGCTAGATAGTTTTCCACCTGCATTTTGCTTGAATTGCGAGAAAAGTGTTTCCACAGCGCTGCCATTGATTCTTACTGGGCATAGATAATAGCCTCCAGGATAGTTATCGAAAAATTCTTTCACTAATCCCTCGACTCCGTAGACCATAATTCGCAACAAAGCCCAGGTCTGAATCAGTCAAAAAATATAATTTATGATCTGCATAATTCCATGTTTTAAAGGAGCGGGCATTAGATTGTGCGGGATTTAGATACAGCTAAATTATGAGATTTCAACTTCATTAATAATTAATCTGATACAAAGGTTTATAATTTATCCTGAAAAGTTCTAAACTGATGCCTGAAATAATATATTTAGCTAATCTGACGCGCACTTCTTCGGGATAAACTATAAAGATGAATTTATACCTGCCATGAGATGAATTTCTTCTGTTTAATATCCCATGGTTTGAATTCTTGGTCTTCATCTAGTTACAAATTGTAAACATGATTAATATTCCAATAATTGCTTTCTATAACAACGACGATAACTTACTAATGAGGCTTTTGAGCCATGTTGAAATATGAATTACGATTTTTACACGCAGTGCAAACGTTTTGATATGGTCCATTTGCATTGATTGGTTTCTTGAACCATGCAGGACAATCAGAAGAAAGATAATGATCTTTAGGGTATACATGTTTCACGAGTTTCTTTGGCAAGTTCACTAATTGTGGAAGCAATTGAACTGATTCTTCTCCAAGACCTTCACAAAGAATGTACTGTTGGTCGACGAAATCAGTGAGAAGTTGTGATACTAATTCTGAATCGAGTTGTCCAGCCTTCGAAACTAAAAACTCCCTTACTACGCCTTTAAAAATAACATGGAATCTGAGATAACCTTCTTCAGAAAGAACATATTTCGCTGACTCGCAGTTAAATCTAGGCTCATAGCCATCTGTTCTAAATACTTCAACATAACACTAGAAAAAAAAAGTCGCTGTTTAGATTTATGAAATAAAACAAAAGTTGAAAACATTAAGTAATTATACACACACCTCTTTCGTCGTTGATCCTTTTTCAACCCAAATTAGTGACTTAAACGAAGCTACCAAGCTCTTAAACTGCAAACCTAAATCCGTGTTGAACTTTTGGAACTGGTCATAGCTAGTTAAATCAGTCTAATTCAAATGTATAGGGGAAAATTAATATTCTAATAGATTCTAGTTTGTTTCTAATAGGAATACCAACCTGACATTCACTATCTTTGGTTATTTTCTTTATTGTCTGACGAGCCAAAGTTATTGATTCGTTAAGCCTTTGCACCGTTTCCAAATCGCTATACGCGGTAAAGGTTGATACTTTTACCGTTTGGGACCCTTTTTCCGTTTTTTCAATCGATGAACAATAATTATACTGTGTACTTTTATGACAGCTCATGATTTAAATATGTTAATTCTAAATAAGAATACTTAAATGTGGCACGGTAACACGTAACGACCGATTCAACCTTCGAGCTTCGACTATGCAAAAAAAAAAAACCAGCAGACTACACTCACGGTGCGCCCTCCCACTTCAAAAGAAAATAGTTCAGTCTCCTTTCATTGGCTCAAATTAAAATTACCGCGGTTTGATATGAACAATAACACAAAGGCAACAAGTATATATACTAGGTAAAGGTTTAACAGAACCGTAGGCAGTCCATAAATTGATTTGTCACTCTCTGACAAGGTCTCATTAACAAATATCCATAGAAAACAGGGGAAGTGACACACTTATCGTAGATAAGTTATAAACTTATGACTATACCAATTATAGCGAGGGAAGTTCTCGCATGCAGTATGAAATTGCTTATAAAGTCAGACATTTAATCGACTTAAAAACATCCGTAAACGGCAGAAAGTTTTAACCTTGTGCAATTGTATGGGGTACTAAGTGGGTTTTGGAGGCTTTAACGGCCAAGCAGTAGATACAGACGTTGTTGTTAAATTTAATAGTGTATATTAACTGAGAGTTTTTCAAGTATGAAGAAACACGTTTAACCTAATTTTCTTTACAATGTATTTTAAAAAATATTTATTTTGGACTCTAATTACGCTCGAAATAAAGATAAAACATGCCATAAGAGAATTAAGCAAAAATTTCGACTGACAGCTTAGATTCCCTGTAAATCTAAACACAACGATTTTAATTACTCTTATTTTACTTTTAATCTATTTTATCCTTTACATAAACGGATGATTAAAGGCAAAAAAAAACTAAAAATAAAAAATAAAAAAATAGGTAAATATAACATTCCATTTCAGCGCTTGCTGAGCCTTGGCTACGGGACAAGCCTTCGTGAAACGTTTTTAATTTTATTAACCATCAAGTTAATGTCTATCTAGGAAAACTTTAGCTAAACAATTTGGGTAAAAATATTTTGATAGGTATGTAAAGCATAATTTCAATATATCTGGCCATTTGAAATTCATCTCTAAAATTCTTAACTAATTTCTTTGGGAAATTAACCCTAGACTTTCTTTGGAAATTTATCTCAAGAATGCCTTACTTTGGAAAATAAACCTTAAACCTTCTTTGGAAATTGATCTCAAGAATTCCTAAAGAATTTCGTAAAATATTCCCTAGACGTTCTTTGGAAATTGATCTCAAGAATTCCTAAAGAATTTCGTAAAATATTCCCTAGACGTTCTTTGGAAATTTATCTGAAGAATTCCTAAAGAATTTCTTTCGAAAATAATCCCAAGCCCTTCTTAGGAAATTTATCTCTAGAATTCCTAAAGAATTTCTTTAGAAAATAATCCCAAGATATTCTTAGGAAATTTATCTCTAGAATTCCTAAAGAATTTCTTTAGAAATTAATTCCAAGACATTCTTTGGAAATTTATGTGTAGAATTCCTAAAGAATTTCTTTAGAAATTAATCCCAAGACATTCTTAGGAAATTTATCTCTAGAATTCCTAAAGAATTTCTTTAGAAAATAATCCCAAGATATTCTTAGGAAATTTATCTCTAGAATTCCTAAAGAATTTCTTTAGAAATTAATTCCAAGACATTCTTTGGAAATTTATGTCTAGAATTCCTAAAGAATTTCTTTAGAAATTAATCCCAAGACATTCCTTGGAAATTTATCTCTAGAATTCCTAAAGAATTTCTTTAGAAAATAGTCCCTAGACCTTCTTAGGAAATTTATCTTTAGAATTCCTAAAGAAAATAGTCTCAAGACATTCTTTGGAAATTTATCTCTAGAATTCCTAAAGAATTTCTTTAGAAAATAATCCCTAGACCTTCTTAGGAAATTTATCTTTAGAATTCCTAAAGAATTTCTTTAGAAAATAGTCCCAAGACATTCTTTGGAAATTTATCTCTAGAATACCTAAAGAATTTCTTTAGAAAATAATCCCAAGACATTCTTTGGAAATTTATCTCAAGAATTCTTTAGGAAATTCCAAGGAAGTCTTTGGAAATAGTTTCTTTAGAAAATGATCCCAAGGGCTCCGTAGGGTTCCAAAGAAATTCCTTTAGAACTCTTAAGAAGATTTTTGTAAGGGCATCATCGGGTTCTTTATGAGTTGTTTCCTCAAGTCTGAGTTCTTCAATGTGAAATATATGTACATCGACACCATCGAAGATCTTCAATATATGCAAAAACACGCGAATGTTCAACCCCTTATGCTCAAAGAAGCGTTGGATTACAACTATCTTCAAAGAATAGTTAAATCGGAAATAATAATAGTTGCGGAAAAGAAATACATAAAAGTTTTATGTTTTAGGCCAGTAAAGATGAATCGTTTGACAATTGGATGAAAACTAAATTAACCGAAGAGAACTTTTGCGAAACCTTCGATCTAGTTACAATGCCTATTTACGAAAAAATTCTCCATGGCCATAAATCGCTGATCTTGAGTCAGCAGCTTTTGACTTGGTTTTTCGGATACGCTCTGTCGGAAAACACCGATATGATGGCAAAATTGAAAGACGAATACGATGGATTCTATTTTTCCGAAAAGCCTGTTAAAAACGATATCCTAGTAGCGCCCGTTAACTCGTCTTTTTTCACCAACAAAGTTTTCCAAGAAAACTTCATGAAAGGGTACGACAGAATTATTACGCCAATTTTGCATTATACAAACGCGTTTTATCACTTGCAGAATGTTGGTATTTTTGGAGACGAAAGCGTTAAATTATCTCGATTTCACCAGCGATTATTCCATAGATTTTGTCAAATGGCATCGACCAATGAAAACCGCCTCTGTTCTCAGTATATTTGCCTTGTCCGCGGTATTTTACATCATTCTGAGTGCGCAGACGCAGTGCGCAGTTGTCTTGGCAGTCGAATTGATTCTAGGAAGGAAAGCCTATCAAATATAACAAGATATGAAATTCGATCTTATTGCCTTGAGGCGCGTTGCTGAAACTAAATTTATAGAGATGTTGATTTGAAAGGAAAGTTTCTCGGCTGAACTTTTATATCTTAGGGAAAAGAGCGTAGAAAACAATATATGTCTATATTTTAAAATGCATGTGGTTAGGGCTTTCATCTGGCAGCAAGAGGTCCCCGCGTTCGATCCCTGCATCACTGAATGAAGAACGTTGGAACATACCCTTCTCCATAGAGTTTGCAAGTTCTTTCTTCAAGTCGAGTCAACATAAGCATTATCTTTACCTTTTTATGGTATTATTTATATAATAAATGAAAGAGCACGTATGCACCAATTTATAAAAAAAAAAGCTAGTTCTGTTTCGCAGTCCTTTAAAACTGCATTTATACTCAATCCCCGACAACACAATGACTCTTTCAAACCCACCAAGGGTTTGTATTGCGTAGTTCAAACATGTGATATGATTCGAAATTTAACAAAAAAAGTCTAGTATAATGTGGCACATCCAAATAAGAAAGCTTACATTTTCATGTATGAGACCATCCAGAATCTATTCTTGTAAAAACATATGTCGAATTTATAACGCAAGCAAATACAAAATGAGCTTTTAATTATACAAGGTGGAACAGATCAGACGAACACTTATTTTGCGTATAATGTCTCTGTAGTCTGTACTACTCGTGAAATGAGAGATGAGTTATTGTGATTGCTACACAGGCAGCTCAGAAACGTGTACATTTCGTGTAAAAACTACTTCAACTTAAAGCGTTCTTCGTTACACCGTTATTAATAGGTTTGAAAATATAAAATTTTTAATAATCAAGAAATTAACGATAAAAAAAACGTACATAATTTGTTTAAAAGTAACATAATCACGAAATATGTTTATGAAACATTGGTAGAACGTGACAATGAAACGATATTTTATGTTAAAAAAATAAATCTTTAACAGCAGTGAATTAACGTGAATAAACTAATGAGAAAGTTTTAAAATACTGCCCACATTCTGATGTAACAGAAAGGGTTTCAAATTCACTAATCGGGTTATTTTTTACCAAGGGTCAACGGATGCAAAAAGGTTAGATTCATGCGTTATAGTATAACAAGAAAGGAAGTTTTAGAATGGTTAATTAAATTAAATGTTTAAACGTAAATACAAAAACTATAACAAACGTTATAAACAAGTTTTTCATTGGATAAAAAACCAACAAATTAACGATACATTACTACTAATATTATGACATTTATAATAAGCCACTCGAATATTTAAAGTATAGCAATTTCTGACGTTTGATTTTATTATACGTTTGCACCATCTGAAAGCGTAGAATATTACGACTTATTATAGTGTTTAAAAATGGCTAATGGTTTTAATTTTTAGAATAATTTATACCAAAAATTCATAACGTGGTTTATTTGTTTACTAATGGTGGATACGTTCACTGTCAAAATTAATTTACTGGGGAACTTCATTTCCCAAACATCAAAACATAACGTTCTCAATGTGACTTACACCACAACCTCAATCTGAAAGTTATTTTACTAGCACATGTGCAAGATGTATAAACGTTAAATTTAACTTCGTTAACCGAGACGTTTCTTTTACTTTAGCGTTTGAAAAGAGTAAATATTTGTCTTTCAAACACAATCGAAGCTGTCTTAAAGAAAACTTTTCTTTACCTTTTTTGAAAGATTTTGGTTAAAAAAGGTATCAAATAACAACCCCAAGCATAGTTAAAACACAAATATATGGTGGTAAATTAACCATTAAATATATCTTTGCTTGGAGTTTAACTTTTTATATAGAGTCCATTCTTCCCAATGGACCACATTCCCTTTCGACCAAGAAAGAAGTGGAAGATGAAATAAAGCCACGCCTTCGTCATGCGCAAGGTAATCTTGACTAAAATATGAAGTTAATATTTCAAAGCTGTATCGAAATCTTGGAAGTTTAAATACTGGAAAATCAGGTATTTCTTTCCATCGCGTAAAAATTTCATTGAGAAGAATTTCACATACCATGTAATTAACTTTTTGTTGTTTATTTATGATGCTGTAAAACAAGTTTATAAAATATAGCATTTATCGATAATACAATTTAAAATATTGTTTTATTTACTTAAATCATTTTCTCTTAAGTATAATAAACCAAACCTACCGCAACCTGACCAAACCTAAGCTACCGCAACCTGACCAAACCTAAGCTACCCCAACCTGACCAAACCTAACCTCCCCCAACCTGACCAAACCTAACCTCCCCCAACCTGACCAAACCTAACCTCCCCCAACCTGACCAAACCTAACCTCCCCCAACCTGACCAAACCTAACCTACCCCAACCTGACCAAACCTAACCTACCCCAACCTGACCAAACCTAACCTACCCCAACCTGACCAAACCTAACCTACCCCAACCTGACCAAACCTAACCTACCCCAACCTGACCAAACCTAACCTACCCCAACCAGACCAAACCTAACCTGACCAAACCTAACCTACCCCAACCTGACCAAACCTAACCTACCCCAACCTGACCAAACCTAACCTACCCCAACCTGACCAAACCTAACCTACCCCAACCTGACCAAACCTAACCTACCCCAACCTGACCAAACCTAACCTACCCCAACCTGACCAAACCTAACCTACCCCAACCTGACCAACCTACCTACCCCAACCTGACCAAACCTAACCTACCCCAACCTGACCAAACCTAACCTACCCCAACCTGACCAAACCTAACCTACCCCAACCTGACCAAACCTAACCTCCCCCAACCTGACCAAACCTAACCTCCCCCAACCTCACCAAACTTAACCAAACCTAACATAGATATGCCCTGAGTACAGAATCCAAAGGCCTCGCTACCACTCGCTCCTTCATGAAATCTATCACTCTTTTTTTTGATCACCACGGATCGATGCATAGGATGGTTATCCTCCTTTTTAACGTATGTGATCGATTCACCAACAGTGGCTGCCGTAACTTCACAGTCACCGACCGGACATCGCCAGTACATGCGATCTTTAACGCGGTTTTTAATCAATGGGCGCAGGTTTTTCTTTTGACGTTTTAACCCGCTCAGTTTCCATTTTAATTAACAACACTCGTTTTATTCACGACTAAAAATATCTTAATATTTCTCCCAATTTTTTAAAGCGTCAAACAAGGCCAATTTTTTTGAAGTGTTGAACAGGGTTTTGTTTTTTCTAGGCCTTCTATGCTCAAAAATTAGATCTCAACTTCCGGGCTAGTGCGAAAGGGGAATAAAAGATTTTGGGCGAAATATTCCTTTTGTCAATCATGGGATATTGGAGAAAATGGGAAGATACCGCCCAGTTCAAAGTAATTCAAGGCAAGGGGGTACGACTTCGTCAATACCAGGTCCAGCCCAAAGTACTCTCAGTCCAATGGTTTGGCAGAAAAGGAGTGTTCAAATTAAGAAATCAGTACATGCGCGTTCAGATTTTCAATTGACACTAATGAGATCTAGAAACACTGAGCCTGGAGATGGAAAATCACCGGCAAAGTTGCTAATGGGCCGAAGACATACAACGATGATACCAGGCCATGCCGGTGAAACAGGGGCCCAAGAAACCAAGTCAAAGTACTCATGGAATAGTACTGACTAGGTTGAGTCCGGGTACTGTCATACGGATACAAGACCACAATGGGGTTGGGAAACAGAAGGCGAAAGTCATGAGAGGGACGGCTAACCGGTCACATGAAGTCTTTACTACCGAAGGAGGAATGCTGAGAAGAAAGAGACGAGAGTTTAAAATAGTCGATGATCCGTTTAATTCAAATAACGACATTAACGTTTCGATCACTTCAACGAAGCACTTTGAAATGAAGCAGAGAGCCGTAAAAGAGCCACAAGATGACGGGATCATGTACAGAGTGGCAAAAGGAAGTACACTAGAAGACACACAGGCACAGGATACGCTTGCGGCACAAAGAGCCGGGAAGAAAAGCAGAAATAAGGGAACTAATGCCGAAACAGCAGTCGACCAAAGTATCAAGGAGCCTGGAAAGGTTTGGAGACGGTATACACTGATGAACCGTCTCGACGAAAATGATTAATGTGTGTACTAAAGGAAATACGTACTGCTATCTGAATGTCATAAAAAACTAGCGATTAAGTGTTTTGAGATACGCAACATTGTGTAATACTTCATTATATCTGACCGACCAATTATTGTTTTAAATGTTTTATGGAGTTTTCATTTAATCTGTATATTTTGACAACAGCCAGTCAGTCACCTGCGGACGCTGACCGATTAAACCGCTCCTATACTAAATGGTGTCTCCTTAATTTATTAACGATTAACATTACAGTTGTCCTTATTGAAAACTTCATACAATCAAATTTTTCAATTTCTTGTTGAAATTCGATCAAGATTTAACTTTAGACTATTCTTAAGAGTTATAATATGTGGCATTTCATCAATTGGGTTTGGACATGAGTAGTTTTTGAAAAATCTGCGCCCGTAAAATTTCACGTCCTCATTTTTATGAGTTTGGGCTCTGATTTGGGGCAATTTCTTCTATATCTTTAAAGAAATTTAAATCTCTTCAAATCCGATCGAACAATCGTGACCCTTTGCTTCTCAACTCTGCGCGTCTATTTACAAAAGACAGTAATGATACCGTGTTTGTATTAAACTCATTAGAATGTTACATCAGTCAAATGTATTTTTCATGCAGATGTGTATTGGTTCTCGAGAAAAACATAGCTTTAAAATTTTAATATTCTGTGTAATGCATAGTAATGTAATTTTCGCGAGATTGGAAAAAATATTTCACTAATGATCCTTATTACTACATTTCAAATTTCGGGATAATTAGCATTCCTGATAGAAGGCACTAAAATAAGCAAATTTTAACATTTATATGTTAAAACCCTAATGTACTAAAAGCAAATATGTTTGCAAAGTTGGAAAAATATTTGTAATGCTAGATATTCTTATCGCTTTGTTGTAAAACTTGGGTTAAATTAGGTTTTCGTATCATTAGAGTAACAAATCTGCTATGGAGTTTAGACAAACTCAACTTGCCTCTCTGAGAACAGTTACCTTTGTAACGGGTAACATGGAAAGACTGCTGCTATCGATAGCAAAGACTCGAAGCCCAACAACGAGGCTGTGAAATACGCCGTCTTGGGTTCTCTAGTAAGCTCACTACCATAGGGCATCCGCCTCGTTCTCGTTCTCCTCGAGCCCTATGAAATAACTTGGAGTCAGTCCGCAAATAATGCATTTAGTTCTAGCCTAACCTTCTTTGAAAACAGCGAAGCTAGTACGGAGGACGTTAAAAAGTTGAGAACATCCGGCATGTTCAATGTTGATTAAAATGACCATAAATTTAACTCGTCGCCTTATTTAGTATTACACGTGATAAATTTTTATTACTTTTCATGAGACATTATTCGATCAAGAAAGGTTTTTTAAATTTCTGGCCGCCATTTAAAATGATGGGAACAAATCGAACCAAAAGGTCATTCAGTCCGTCTATAGGTTAAAGGAAACCAGTGTACTAAATATTTGCGAAATCGGTTGAAACTTGCGAACTTTTTTGCATAGAGAAGATTTTTTATATTTCAGGGCGCCATTTATTAGGATGGCGGCGGATTGGAAAAGCCTTTCTTAGAACGCGCCTACTACTTATGAGTAACGTTCCTGCAAATTTTCAGCCTTCTAGGGAAAGCGGTTTGGGCTGGGCGTTGATTATCAGTCAGTCAGTCAGGACTTTATAGTCATTATTACGAAACTGAAAATGGACAATGTTTTCCTTTACTCAACCCGATCTGTAAGTATTACACCAGTCTTCTATCATAAATTGAAGCTTTAATATCAATGGGAAAAATAAAAACAAATAAAAAGCTTTATTAAAAGTATGTTTTATCCCTATCAAAATAAAGTTTTTTTTCTTTACAAAATGCAGTATCACGACAATTTTAATAAAGAGAGTCCAAATTCTCCAACGAATTTTTACATTGAGAACTACATTATGAATAAACTGAATAACTGCTGCAACATCAGGTATTTTAATTTTTTCTTTTGATTTAAAATTGAACATTTTATGATCTACACGTCGAGAAGTTAAAACATTTTAAAATACGATATAATTTCATTTTCTAATATATTACTGCATAAGATTTTTTTAAATTAGCGTTGAGCCTATTTTAGGGCAGTATTCATCATCATTTTCATAAAATATATCTTTGTGGCCATTAATATGGTCGAGATACGGGAAAAAGAGGGGATGCCTGCAAAAAATTGCAAGAGAATTGTTATTTTTTCTTCTCAATCTCAACGGAAACATTGCGCCGATTTTAAAAAATATATAACGGCGCAATTTCTTCATCGAGATTATTTTATATAATATATAAATATTTGTTTATTTTGAATAGAGCATTCGATTCGACGAATCGAATTTACCGTTTTAAGTAAAACGCATATTCAAATTTCAAAACGGTTATTCGAATAACCGAATTAAATACGAATACAGTTTCCAAAACTGAGTAATTGTTTCAAATCTTTTAAACACGAATAGAAAAATAATATTTGGTAGGAAATGTGAGGGACCATGGTCACATGACATTTTTCAAACGTGTTTTATTGGAATTTCAACGTGATCGCACAGTTCTCGATGTTTTATTTGTCTCTCACGCCATACCCAGTCTTGGCGTGAGGATCCGAGAAAGGAAAAATTACATTTTTGACGGGAATTACAATATTTTTAGACGGCTCCGTGTATTTAAAAAGCTATTAATCTTTTTGAAACGAACATTCGTCTTCTAAAACTGAGTATACGAATTTTGAACTACTCGATTGCGTTTTAAAAATCACTATTCACGCAGGTCTAATATTTTCTCGGTTTACAATAATACTTATCTCTTCAAATATCATATAAAATCTGCTTGATAAACCTTTTATGCCTCAATGAAAAAATTCACACACGAACGGGAATGCCTTAGACAATTACCTAGGCAGACACTGACTTAAATCTTAAATATTGTAATTATACATATAACACTGCTTTCTAGTACTAGGTATATCACCCGTGAACAAGTTAAAAGTCGTTTGGCGGAACAAAATGATCCAGATGCTAAAAGTTCAGAATATATTTATCTTTCAAGAGGAATCCACACTGGAGTAAGTTTGGATTATGTTTATGACAAAAACGATACAACGCATTTCGTCTATTTAAAACTTCGAGAATGAAGTTGTTAAAAAACCTAGGAGAAAACATTCAGTTTGTTTCAGCTGGGAGATGTGCTCCGTCCGGAGGACGAATAATAAAACTTCCATCGCGTTTGAGAAAACGTCGATGATTTGATTTTCCGAATGCCACTTCATTCAGTATATGAGTGGGGAACGCTAATATATAGAAAACACTACATAATGATAAAAACTGTTTTTATCGTTTCTTCATTTTAGGACATAGTTTTACATCACTTTTTAGCTACATTGTGAAAGGTTTATCTACTATGGGCTTTCGTTATTTTGATTTTGAGTGGTGTGAGAAAATTCAATAATTTCGGGGGCTTTAGAAGTTTTAAATAGGCTTACTTTGTAAATTAGAATAAAATCAGCAAAATTGAAGCTTGAGGTAATATCGACAGTGGGAGTAAAATGATTGAATAAAGTAGGGCTTAGAGTGCAAGATGATAGAGTCTATAGGAGGAATGATAGAACAATATGGCTGGAATCATGCCCAATGATCAGTCCAATTTTCAAATCAGAAGTACGATAAGGGACTAGAAGTAAAGAGCTCTAGCATTGGTAGTAGATCCTTGCACCAGTGAACAAATTTGAGGATTTTATGCCGCTTCCATCGCGCAAGAGAGAAAAAACTGGTCGAGTTCCAAAAACCTTTCCTAGCCCCTTCCCCTCAACCTAAAGCCGCGGAACACGGACGCGGGTGCTTGAATCTAGCTCGGTCGTCTACCACCACGGGCGTCTCACGTTTTGGAGGGAAATTGCAGAAACCGCTACCAGAGGGCCAACCGTTGGTGTGTTATCAAGAATATACACTTTCGCCAAGTGAAGAATTTGGTTACCTCGGCACTTCTAGTCCCTTATCGCTTATCCTACTTCTGGTACTATGTAAAATTAGTTCATGTAGAAGGTAAAAACAGCAAAAATTAGGATAGAATAAGTGCTAAGTGTCAAATTATTTTCAACTATTTTATACTTATATTAACACTATAACTGCATTAACCGATTTCTTTGTTTCAAGATTATCCACACCACTTTTATGCTTGCGATGCCGATGCCATTATATTTACGGAGTCGTTATTTTACTACACCTCATCATTATACCAAAGCTGGAATATTAACTTGCAACCCAGTAGAAAATGGAATCGTTACCCGTGACTCTAAAACATTTTCCGTGCAAGGATTCGACGATTCAGTCTGGCTTTGTTTAGTTATAACTATAATTCTGATTGCATTCGTATCAACACTGTTTGAGGAGCTTTACTTGTCAGATGCTAAATCTAAATTGCAAAAATTGGTGGATATAATTTGGTACTATGTGGCAAGCCTTCTAAATGGTATTTCCATCTTTAAGAGATATATTATATGGTTTTAGTAAGACTTGAATATAGTAAAATGCAATAATACCTTCTAATCACTTGGTGAAATAGGGGCAATTTATTTTGGCTTACTGTCTTTAGCCATTTCAGATGCTTGTTTTTTTTATTTAATATCTATGGCTGGTCGCCATATATATTAAATAAAATTTTCGCAAACCTAAATATGCTACCGAAGCATAAGTTTATAAGATATGTTTCATAAGTATGACACTTCGTACACTTTGTAAAGCTAGATACTTACAGCTCGAGCTAGTTCGAGAACGACACGCGTAAATTGACTACAAGTGGATTTGGAGTGTTCCAATTTAGTCTTTACTAACAGTGCCTCACCAAGCGTCGCTTTACAAGAATCTATGGCGTTTCACCTACGTCACTTCATGACAAGCTCGTAGTAAACATTGTCAAACTAATGGAACATATCTTATGAACTTATGCAAGAAGCTAATTATATTTCCATATGAATTTGAAAATGAAATACAAAGCAGGCTTAACAATATTTTTCTGTTGAGTTTGTCTTTTTATCTACAGGACACGATATACAAACAGCATATTTCGCCACTCGAATAGCTATTGGTAGTTGGATTCTTATGTGCAGTATCATAATGAAAGCTTATAACGGAAACTTAAAAAGCGTATTAGCAACAGACAGATCAAAATATATTGACTCCATTGAGGATCTCTTATCAAATGAAAAACTTGTACCATTGGTTTCGCAAGGGTCAGCTGCTATAGAGAAGATAAGAGTGAGTAATTTTGAGTAAAGGCCGCGCCCTGTCATCGTAACTCTGTTTCAAATTTAGTGAGTGCCATATCGAATGGCATAACATGATATAATTAATTACAAAGATAGTTTTTTTTTATTTATGGGAAAACATGATATAATTAATTATGGATAGAGATTTTTATTTATATTCAGTCGAAAATTTAATCAGGGGATTTTTCTCTTCGTTATGCAAAAGGGAAAACAGTACTATATGTGGCTTGACCAATTAAATATTAGCAGGGATAGATTCATTTTTTTAAGACGGAATGCACAACGTTTGGCCTTTACTTCAGTCCGACTCATAGCCGAGTATATAGCCCCTTCCTTCAACACGTAACCAAAAAATTAAATTTTCTTATTGGTTCACTAAAACTACGTATTGGTGACGTTGCAGACAAGGAGGGCCAAAAATACGTAATTCCTGTTTACCTCTGTCGCTATGACTACGACCCCTCTTGCGTTGTACCATTTCCCACTCGATCACGCGCGCAGCGTCCGGGAGCGCGGATCGAGTGGGCTATGGTTGTACAGATAAGCGTCTTCACAGGGGTTCAAAATGGATCCGTCTAAAATCGAGGGTCCGAAAATTATTCGGGAATTGTTTTTAATAGCAATTAAAAAGGTAGTTAGTGAATTTGGTGCCGGTGTTTTGGATTTGGAGTACATCTGTAAGGGTGAAAAGTGTTCGCTAATTCTTTCTGAAGTCAATCATGTCTACTATCCTCATGATTTTGTAAGCGAATTTGATGAAAAGAGGTTAACGGTAATAGTTAGCATAGGGCGCTGTCGGTTAGCTGTGGCATAGGAGCTAGCCACCACCCCTCTATGCATTGTAAAGGGACCCACCTGTAAAAAGCCAAAGGCTTAGTGTGGAAATCCCTTCATAGGCAAAGCTTTGATTAAGTTAACCAAGGCTTAGTGAATGGCCAGGAGTTTTGTGAGCTTAGTGTTTTGTTAAAACCTGTTCGTGTTGTAATATCTATGAAGACTATTACTCAATTCTAACTCACTTTTAATTTTCTTGGGTCTTCCCCGTTTTTTTATCAGTTTCAAGCCCTATGTTTTGTGTAACTTCCATTTTTAAAAAATGTTCTTGCAAAAATTACAATCCGAGCCCATTCCAACTTGGCAGACGAAGCGTCAGACGACGTTTATTTGACCCGGATATACATACAACGCCATAACGAAAATAAGACCCGCCTCTTCTTTCATACCCCTCCGTCACGGGTAAGGGGGTCGTGGACTTGGACGCGCACCCGGATAACCCTGTTACCCATTCCGTCTTAAAAAAATAAATCTATCCCTGATATTAGTGACTTTACGGATTAAGTAACTACAAAACCCTTTGGATTTTAGTGGGTAGAAATCTATTGAACGCGATTTTAGACATTTTACTACTTTTATACATTTACGAAACAAGTTATTATTCTTCTATCAAGTGTTCCGAGGAATAGGAATTCTGCAAGCTGTAACTCTAAAAGTGTTATTTTTGTAACGATAGACTTATCGTACATTCAAGCAAGGATTATTTTAAATGTCTAAGGATAAAAAGCAGAGGGGGAAATATCGAAGGTAGATGTTCAAAACGGTACCTAGCGGGCGCAATCGGCAAACCTGAAAGCCATTCATTTTGAAGCGTCAACACGTGGTCAGGCTCTTGAAAGTTTTGTCACTCTCATCTGCTCTAGAAGATCTACTCAAACCTTGCCTATTAAACTGAATTAGTGTAAACTCACCTCATATATTCTTGAACCAGACTTGTAAATAGGGGGTACCAGGGAGCCTGTGACACCCAAGAAAATTCGCAGGACACCCTGAAAAAATATTTTTAGGGGGGTCGGGTACCACCCGGGTACCCTGAAAAATTCGGGGTGATGAGAACTCTCCCCCATAACGACAGACCAAATCAGCTCTCAAAAAAGAGTATAAAAATAAAATGAAGAATATTTTCCCTCAAAACTGTGGCAGGAAAGCCTGGAATGCATCCTTCCCTCCCTCACATTTTGTTTTGGGCTTGCTCCGTTACTCCATAGCCTCTGTTCCATTCGAGGTATTCCAAGAGTCAAATATCGACCACAATGATCATTCTCGTAATGCACTGTGTGTGACGCGGTTTCTAGGATCAAGAGTTCAAGACTCAAAATGAAAGTAAAAGTTAAAAAAATACGCGGTTTTTCCTCGACACCAAAATAGTTGTATGCCTCAGTATATATTCATTTTTTTTATTTATTTACCCTTGTCCACTAGGGAGCCCCGGGTACCCAAGAAAATTGGGCTTTGAGGGGGTCGGGAGCCCGCAGGGCTCCCGATGAAATTATCACTATTTACAAGTCTGTCTTGAACTGAATGTTTGCTTTAGTCAAGGTTCATTGCTTTAATCTTCAATTAATATTTTGAAACTTCTAGCCTTGGTCTTGTCTATTAATAAAATTAAATTATGATTTTTAGGAACTCATCTCATTATTGAACCTTGAACTAAATATTCTTAACGACCGTTAACAATTCGAACAAGAACTATACAGCATGCATGCGTTCGAAAACTATCTCTCTTTCGTCTATGTTTTCGCGATAATAAGATAGGTGGCGCCATATCGCTATTTGTTTTCCGTTTGACGCACCAAAACAGTAGGTGGTGAAGAGGGGGATTTGTTAAAATTTCGGAACAACTAGAAAACATTCCCTTACTATAGAGATCTGTGTGTGCGTTACTGCGTTTTATCCTAATTAGACATTGTAAATAAACCTTGATTTTTAGCAAAACTAATATGAAATCTTATAAGTCTAAAAACGTATTTCACTTTATTTTTTATGTGAACGCAAGAATGAGAACGACGAAATGTTTAGTAAGTTTGTGAAAACCTCTATAAGTGTCCCATCAACAAGGTTAGAAGAATCGTTTACCTGCGGGAAAAACGCTATTTTTCACGACTCTGACTATTTGATGCATTTAATATCTGAACCGAAATTTTCACCTTGTTCATGTTACATGGGAACTGAGAAATACTTCAATTTTTTCTACTCTGTAGTTTTTTCTAAACATACCCCTCGAATTGTTTTGGAAAGCGCTAATTACATGTAAGTGTATCTCATTATCTTACCTTCAAGATTGGCGTTCTCCTAAGCGCATGATATGTATGCAACTACATGATTTATTTTCTCTTTTTCCAAATATGCTTCATTTCATTTGTTAATCCTTTACTTAATACGTTTCAAACGTGAATAAATAATGATAATAAAGAGAGCTGTAAAAGGCGCCGCTTAACGAAAACTTGAACGATCCGAAACTTTGCTTTCTATGTCACTCTCCTCGTTTACACGCTTGGAAATGTAAATTAAGTCTTGATTTGGAAGTAGGATTTGTCAAAAAATAAAAATAAGACTACCACCGAGGCGTTTCAGTTCTCATAATACCAGAATTATAAATGAGAAAATATATATTCTCGTTCACCAGTTCACTTTTCTAATAATTCATAATAGATTTCGAAAAGTTTAATTTTTAATTTTCATAGTATGTTGAGATACATTGAAACCAGCCAAAATACAAGGAAGATCATGAATAAAAACTTTCATACTAACAAGGTATTGATGAAGAGAAATAAAGAACCTGCTTGCTCTGTAATGCTATATGAAACACTTCAATCCGTCTTCAAAATTTACATTTATGGCTTAATAATGGCGATTGGAGCGTTTTTTCTCGAAATTTCATCAGGATATTACTTTCGACGATTCTACGAAGTTTCAAAGTTTTAAACTTCAGTGCTTCAATGATAAATTAATAAAAAAAGGTCTCAGTGAACAAAAACTAGAGAAACTGAAGGATAAGAGAACATAATGGAATGACTGAGGTCCCGGGTATTAAACTATTTCAATTTAAATGCCTTATCTTCGTTTTAAATAGCAGAGCTTCGCTTAGGGGTTATTTTCAAGGTTTTTTTTTGGAACCATAAAAGTAAAACTAAATGCAACGCTGCTGTAGGATGCGTTTGTTCTGTGTCTGCACTTATATGACCTTGATTCTATTGGTTCTCACTTTTTGTGTCGACTATTCAAAATAATGTATAACTCAATCATTATAATTTGGATAAAAGATATTATTAAAATATTTGATATAATATTTCATTTTTGAGAATTATTTCAAAAGTTGTAGTTGAAGTAATTTGGTATGACGTCGGCTTGCTGATTTATGCGGAAACAATGTAGAGGAAACGTAAATCACGAAACCAGTAAGTGGATACCGACAAAAGGCGGGCTATATTCTAGAGGGCCGGTAAGTCCTTCCAGATAAGAACCTACTAACCCCGTAATGTTTAAAAAAATCACCGTTTTTCGCTAAATTTCCCATACATAACAACATGGTGTTTTTGGTGGTCCAGCACATCGAATAACTTAACAAGTTGGGAAAACCAAAATATTACCTCTCCGTGTCGAGAAGATTATATAAACTTAAGTATCCAATGAAAACGTCGACCTTTTTGCCCTCATCCTTTCCCGCGCTTTGCGCTTCCGCATTTCATCCTTACTCTCAACATTATCTTCCTCCATTTTACATACAAAAATCAAATACTCACAAAAAGAAGCGGCAAAAACCTGCTGGCTCTTTACAACCACTTAATTTGACTTAATATCCAACTTCCAAACACAAATATTTACTGGTAGATAAATTGGCAACCTACAAGCAAAGAGAAATTCTCAACAATGGCTCGCGCAAATTTAAAAGGTCTATTTTCAACTAGGTGGGCGTATCTGATTAGATTTAAAATATATATTTTTGAAATTTTTGGTCTGACTGTTATCTACACCTTGATGGTTTTCAGTCAACCAAACAAGGAGCATAAACACAATAGTGGAAGCTTCAGTCTTATTTAAAACATGTAAAACAATTATCATCTTTGCAAATAGCTTACACATGTCTTTTTTACCAATGCCTAACCGTTTGGATTTTTCTAAAGCAATCTTAGCACCAAAAAATATTTTTTGATACAAAATAAATGTTTTATATTCTTATTAAGAATAAAACAAGAGGATAAAAAAGGTCTGTCCTCTTGTAATTTTTTAAGCTTTTATCATGATTACTCTATACAACAGTAACAAGGAGTATAAACCCATTAGTGGAAGCAGTATTTTTTTTTCCGAAACAATCTCGCTTGTGTTTATCCTCTCTAGACTTCGCTAAAAACGTATTACTCCTACGTAAAATATTAATAGACAGGCAAGGATTCATACCATTAAAGAAGAAGCGCAATATTATCCATATTTTCATTTCATATACAGAGAAAAGAAATTATTATGTTTCTGAGAGGAGCTTCCCATTTTGGTTGTTGTTTTGAAAAATATATCGAGATGCACGGGCCTTGATAGATATAGGAGGCAATGAATGAAATATATCACAATGCACGGGCCTTGATAGATATACGAGGCAATGAAGGAAATATATCGCATGCACGGGCCTTGGTAGATATAGGAGGCAATGATAATCTCTCTCTTTGCACGAGAGGTTTATCTTTAATATTTAAATAAATATAATTATTTTTAATTATTTTAATCTTCAATAATTAACATTAATAATATTTAAATCGTTTAAAATAAAGTTATACCTATTATCTTCTCAAACTTTGCTAATATTGACGTTTAAATTGAAGCGTATCCCTCTTACCCGATTCTTTTAAAATTTATATATATAGAAATCGTTTCCCTTATAACAGTAAGGAAAAAGCGCAATTGCGAAAACCTTTGGTGGCCGATCCCACCTTAGGGAGGCTAGACGTTTCTCGAAACCCTAGCTGATCGCCGCGTATATCCTAAAACCAAACGATGATAATGGAGTAGAAGCCAATGATACAGATTGGTGTCTATGTGGAATAAGACGGAAGACCAGTGGATGGTGGTGTTAGAAGCCAGTGTAAGTGCAGACTGGTGTCAATGTAGGATTGACAAAGAACAGAAGATGGTGGTGTTGGAAGCCAGTATGTATGTACTAGGGATGTCAACTTCCCAGAAAAAAACCGGTTTTCGGTTAACCGGTATATTTAAATGGCCGGTTTAACCGATTCAAAAAACTGGCCAAAAAACCGGTTTTTCAAAAAACCGGTTTTTAACCGGTCGTTTATGATAAATGTTGAAAAATGAGATACTGCAACGTAAACTCAAAGACCAAATATTAGTACCGAGTAGTTAGTACCAATAGGTGTTAAGTAATGCCGTTTTCCATTGGCATTCTAGAATAGGCCAATGAAAAATTACTCGATAGATGGAGTAATTTTCTTGGAGTGAGAACGAAAGTTCCTTTAAAATTGCATTATACGCATCTATGTCTCCTTTGATATTGCTCCATGGTGGTAGATTGTTAGCAGCCAACCGAAGCTAAGTAACATTAAGTGACAAAAAGGGAAAACTTTTAATTTTGTGAATTAAAAAAAACCGATTCGGTTTTCGGTTTTTATTTTAAAAAACCGATTAAAACCGAAGAATTAAAAAACCGGTGCTCCGGAATTGAAAAAACCGGCTTTCGGTTAAACCGGGCGGTTTTTGACATCCCTAGTATGTACAGACTGGTGTCCATGTGGGATGGACGAAGACCAAAAGTAGAGGAGCCATTTCCGTGACTGTGAAAGCATTCGGAAATAGCGAACACGTTTGCTCCGATACGCAAACTGCGAACGCGGTCACGTGGGTGTAACAACGGACAGACAGACACACAGACAGACACGGCCGTTACAGAACCTCTCCTGGACTACGTCACACGGAGAGGTAAAAACTACAGCGAAGTTACATTTCTCAATACTTTCAAATTAACAAGGTGTGCCATTTCCAAGTTTTATTAAAAACCATTAGGTCCAAGCTTGTTATTTTAATTAATTTGTAAAGTATGGCAAAAACGGTTAGCACGTTCAAAGCTATTTTCTCCAATTTTCATGCTGGTTGAAAAACAATGGTGCCTAGCCTTGTGCGTGCAAACAAGTTAAGTTGAAGATTGTTAAGGGAAAAGACTTTCAGTTCAAATATCGTGAAATACCAAGTTGTAAAAATCTGGTAAACATCACAAGCATTCTTATCATATCATAGTACATTATAAATCCATGATGGATCAATATTTAAGTAAACCTATGTGCAATTTCTGGCGCTTTAAATTTCCTTTTCGCATCAATGTAATTTCTCTATCAGAATTTGAAAGTACCAATGGAAACGTCAGAAAATTTACCGCTACTTGTTCTTACGCCTAAATTTTTAAACCATCAACCTCTTAAACCTGTTTTTACCGATTTCTAAATAGGAAAATGACACCAAAACACGAAGTCCATTAAGGCATTTGAAACTTTTGACCTACTGAAATAAGTATGTTTTGGGGACTTTCTCTGCTTATATGTTTCTTGAAACATAGTTATTTGACGAAAGCCAGTTATTAATCTCGAAAAATTGGCCGTAAGAACCAAATTCCGCTTTTCTACTTTGTTATTGCGTTTCTTGAATTGTATGGCTTCTTTATAGAAAGAAAATTTCGTTCGTTAGTGCAAAATCGAGTGGGCTATGACTTCCCCTCCAATACTCGCAATACTAAACAGGTTGGTAAACCAAAATCAACCTCTCCGAGTCGAGACGCAATTAAGAGGTTTTTCTTGAATAATTAAATAAATATAATTGATATTATTTTAATCGTCATTAATTTAAAATTGGCGACATAGCACACTTCCCCTTCCCACTACCTGAAACTGATTGGCTGAAGTCTTTTTTCGCCGAGCGTTTAGCCAAAAAAAAAAAAAAAATAGAACAGTCGCTTTGGGACTCTTTGGGGCAATTTTGACGGCGAATAGAAGAAATTTCGCTCATTGTATTCGTGGGTGTCAACTCGCGTGGATGAAAATGCATTTTTTCGCCAAGTGAGAACCAGGCTTTAATGATAAGAAAACTCAGAATTAAGTCAGAGAGAATTTATAATAGGCAGTGGAAGCTCTTGCCATTGACAGTGCTAAATACAATGAAGCTCAAAGAAGTAGGCTGCGACGCTAAAACTAGCCAGGTAAATTTCCGGTCACATGACTCTCCTTTAATTTTAAAGTTTGGCCCTCAATCACTGTTGGTTGTACAATTACCCAATAAGGGTTCGCGATTTCGAGTGCGACTGGCGCCATTTGGAGTTATTTTAAGTCAGATGTTTCCCTTTCCCTAAAAAGGTAGTGTCCATCTCCCCTAGACCCTCCCGCAACATTCTTGACCCACCCTAGAGGGAGGAGCCACAAAAAATAGTACTGGAAATAGACCTGGCCAGATTTGTTGATCACGTGACTTTTTAGCTACATAATATTTCTCAGTTTCCACTCCCTGTTATACATTATCTCTGATTGCGTGAATCTTTGATGGCAGCCCTGCCATTGGGGGGGGATTAGACGTTTTTCGTATCCCTAGCCAATCGCTACGTATTTCTTAACCCTAACGATGATAATGGAGTAGAAGCTAATATTGCTTTCTGCGAACACGATTGCTCCGATTTGCCAACTACGAACGATCCTAAAAACAAACGGTAAGGAACAGGAGGCAGTACAATTGCCCAGCTCTATGCGGCAGCTGTAGTCGGTCCCTATTCGTAACTTCGAACCAAAACTTTTTTGCGCATTATTTTATTTTTTCCGACCGAAATTTCCTCGTCCTGACTTTTAAGCCTTTTACTTATCGTACCATTTCTATTGAATTTCACAAAAAAACGTGCAAACTGGTAACTTTCCTCAGAAGATGTTTTATTTTTGGGGGGGGGGGCTTCTACTTATTAGCCAACAAGCCAACTGTCCACTATTACACCCCAGGGTTCATTTCTGACATTATGAAAATGCATAAATTATCAATCTGTTTTTTTATTTAAGGTTAACTAAATAATTGAACAGGTATAATATTTATATTTTCAGGAATACATTGTTTATATTGGCAATGAATTAATTAGTAGTTGTCTTGTACGCGAGATATCCGAGGGTTATTAGCTATTTAATAGAAAGTCATAGACATTTGAATAAATTGGTTTTGAAACGTCCTCTTAAAACTATCCAAAGCGATATAACATATAAAACACTTTGCTTCATAACCATTAATTCCAAAAACTCTGATGTTGGTAAGTTTTCCTGAAATATAGAAAGCATAAGCTTATAATATCCTTCCCATAAGTTTCTATCAGAGATCCCTGAAGTTCTCTTGAAGACGTGTACCATCAATGAATCACGACGCCTAAATCTTTTCAAAGCTTTGTTGAGATTATTTAATTATTGATTAAGGATAATAATTTTGTCATATTTTCAAACAGAATTATTTATCTCGAATAAGTTCTAAAAGTTTCGAAAGATTTTAAATAAAAGGTGCTTTCTTAAATTGCAGATTCGACCTTTCCAAGAATCAGTGAGATGCTGGTTGTAATTTAGAGGCAGGGAATAACTCCGGACCTAGGTTTGCACTGGAGAAAAAGCAGCAAATGTGGCGAATTTATACCTTCTCCCTAATAAACTAGATATCACTTCTTGGTATAACATTATGAGGTCTAGCTGCCTTAATAAAATTGAGTTTTAACCGTTACTAATACGCTTATGGAATAATTATATCATATTAAATATTAAACGTGTTTTCCTTGGCTATTAAGAAATATTCTGTTTGGAATTGAAAACAGAGACCTGCACGGGCCGAGTTTTTCAGGCCCGACCCAAGCCCGGCCCGGTTTTAGCATTTTAAATAAGCCCGAAACCCGGCCCGAGTCCGAGTACATTGTTGGTTTTTCGGCCCAGTCCGGCCCGGCCCGTTACATGCATTAACCAAGCCCGGCCCGGCCCGGCCCGACACATTGCATGAATTGAACAGGCCCGACCCGGCCCGGCCCGTTACACGTAGTGCAGTTGTAATTTTTATATTTTTTTTACATAAAATCAATGATTTGAATTCATATTTGCTTTAGCGTCGTGTATTTTTCATTTCTTTTGATAATTGTTCGTTACATTTGTCCTTAGAAGCTTATACTCATTTAATTATCTTTCATTTGAACTTTGGATTAAATGATAATCAAGTTCGGCCCGGCCCGGCCCGGCCCGTTAATTTCCAAAATTTTAAAAGCCCGACCCGGCCCGGCCCGTTAATTTTCAAAATTTTAAAAGCCCGACCCGGCCCGGCCCGATACAATTTTCAAAAGTGGAAAGCCCGGCTCGGCCCGACCCGATCGGGCCGGGCCTCGGGCCGGACCGGGCTTAAGCCCGGCCCGTGCAGGACTCTGATTGAAAAGAGGCCATACCAGACAATATAGCGGCGAAACAGATGGATATTTTCCGACATGTATATTAATATTAGCATAAGTTTATCATGCCTCTAAGTACACAAATATGGGTTACAACTGGGCATCTTCCGCAGGCTACTGTGACGTCGGAACTCGTATAGCGCTAAGATCCGAAGAGAGAAAATTTTGAAATTTCTGTCGCGGTGCAGCCACCAAGCGGTCGAGACGATTACTAAATGGGTCACATGAAAAAAAATCTTCCAAAGGAATAAAGGAGATTTTTACGTTTCGTATAGGCAGGCATTGGGGGGGAACGAACTTCACTTGAGCAACCCCAAAATCCCTGTCTCTCGTGAGATAGAGACGGTTTCAGCCCTTAAACATTCCAAAAGGGATAAAAGAAACGCTATGCTAGGCAGTACAACTATGTATTGAAGTTGAGGTGATAAATGATACGGAGAGAGTATAGGGTTTTATTAAAGGGTGCCAGACAAACACTATTGCCATAGGAGTAGCAGCCATTTCTCTACTTAGAGACATGATAAACTTATGATATTAGCAAAAGTAAATATAAAACAAAAAGTATGTGACTGAGCCTTGGAGTAGTGACGGGAAATATGGGTGATGAAATCAGTATCGTAAAATGACTTTCATCTCCATGACTATTAACTGGAACGATACGTAATCATGTTCTTGAGAGCCCTGAAATCTCGTATGGGTATTTTCAGCAAAATGTTTCGTGGCGCGAGCTAGCGAGGTACGCCACACTTTTTTTAAAGCAGCAATTTATTTATTAATTTTTACCTCTCCGAGTGACGTATGTCACGGAGAGGTTCTAATTTCGACGTGTCTGTGTGTGTGTCTGTCTGTTGTTACACCCACGTGACCGCGTTCGCAGTTTGCAAATCGGAGCAAACGTGTTCTCAATTTCCGGAAATTTCGAAAATTGTATTACACTTACAGGCTATTACTCCATTGCCTGTCTAACATCACCAGCCTCTGGTCTTTGTCCATCCTACATGGACACCAGTCTGTACACACTGGCTTCTAATCACAATCATCTGCTGCTCTTTGTCCATCCCACATGGACGCCAGTCTGTACACACTGGCTTCTAATCCCCACCCTCTTGTGGTCTTTGTCCATCCCACATGGACACCAGTCTGTCCACACTGGCTTCTAATCACCACCGTCATCTTCTCTTTGTCCATCCCACATGGACACCAGTCTGTACACCTGGCTTCTAACACCACCATCTTCTGGTCTTTGTTTTTGTCCATCCCACATGGACACCAGTCTGTACACACTGGTTTCTTCACACCACCATCTTCTGGTCATTGTTTTTGTCCATCCCACATGGACACCAGTCTGCACACCTGGCTTCTACTCCATCATCATCGTTAAGGTTAAGACATACGCGGCGATCGGCCAGGGTTACGAGAAACGTCCGGCCTCCCTAAGGTGGGGCTTCCACCAAAGGTTCACGCAATTGCGCTGTTCTTATCCATGGCTGCGATTCGAAACCCTTATATACTACCTATTTTAGTAAGGCGAAGCAACCGGCGTATGCTTCATTTCAAACGCCAATATTAGTCAAGTCTCTCAAGAATGTTTAATTGTTCTTTTTTAAAACGATGTAACGTTCAATAAGGCGAATAACTAACGAAGAAAATATTAAATATTAGTTATATTTATTTTAATATTTAAGATAATCTTGTTTCTCAATTCAAAATTAATACGGAAAGAGTTAAAAGCAGTCTATGTTTTTGTCTGTATGTGTCCGTCCGTTGTTACAGTAGTGCGCTGCGTTAGAAGTTCGTTTTGTTTTGATGTGTAAAGAAATCCAACACAACCATAATATTCCCTTTATCCTTAAAGGGTATGAGAATTTACAATTTCATATCATATTTTATCACGAAAGTGGTATTATATTACACTTTCAAGTCTCTACTTTCAAAATATAATGTTTTTAATATAATTGAACCAAAGTTTCTATTTTTAAAATCCATTGGAAAATCACGAAAACTCAGTTTCGATATATAAATAATTTTGTCTTGTCAGCTTGTTCGGTTGGTTTATGACATCACTATGACGTTGAGAAAAAAAGTGCGGGAAAGCTATACGCGGCTTACGCGCGAGCGCGAGCTTAGCCGAGCTATACGCGTCTCGAGCTCTGTCCGCGGAGAGAGTGGCACCATCTCGCGTGCGTGACGTCAAAAACAAGAAAACGTTGTAGCCTTTCTTAAAAACTTTTAAAAAGTGGATTTTAAATAATTTCATATGAAGCATTTCAAATGCATATTGCCAAATAACTAGAAATCGGAGAATTAAAAGCTTGATATATTTGTACCACAGTAATTAATTCTATCTTTTGCTATATAAATCAGAGGTTTTTCAAACGAAGCTTCTCATACCCTTTAATATAAACTGAATATGTGGAAATATTTTTCGTAATTATGATGCATTTAGTACTTTTGTAGCTTTAAACTCTATTTCATTTTGATATTCCAAAGATTTTTTTTAATATTATTATTTAAAATGGATGTTTATATATTACTTAAGCTATACTACATCTGTTTATAGCATAATCCTTTCTAAAGTGAATACAAGTTCAACGCTACTATGTTGGTCAAATGAACTCTTATTTGTCAATAGGCCTAGTGAACCAAAAAGTAAAAGTTTGGGTTTGGTTTTCGTTTCTGTATGCAGAGACATTAACGGTTCAGAGTGAGCCGAAAGTTAAATACACTTTTAAATAATTAGGCTTAGATTTATAATCATGGTGGAAATCTGGGTCGCGTTCAGCAGAGCCTCGCATTGCTGAACGCGGCCCAGGGATTTTGTTTTTGAATATTGACGTCACGGTGCTTAGCGCCAAAGAAAATATACGCTCCGGGAATGGAAGGTATGTCTCGGGGTTGGGTTGACCAGGAACTTCCGGTCTATGCAAGTTCGATGTAGCCGGAAATACCTCGGTCGACCGAGCCTGCCTTTGGAGCGTACTAGGAGGGGAGAGACAAAAATTTACACTAGAGGAAGCTACAGTTTCCATTCCTGGGGCGTGTATCTTCTTTGGTATTTAGCGCTGAGCTAGCGCGGTCTTCAAAGAAAATAGTCTGCTTTTTTGATAACGTGACGTAAAACGCGTAGTTCTCAGCTTGGCGAAAAAACCATGGAGGAATTAATACAAATAGCTCTATGGGACTATAGCTATTTAATTGGCGTGAAACCAGTTGATCACGCGAGAATTTTAAGAGATATGTTAGTTTCTAATTTTAATTATAAAAGTTATCTATCTCTATAAATATGTTATCCTACAATTTTTGTTAAGCCTTGGTACCTTGCACGCTTTATTGCGCTAGCGTCATTTATAAAACGCCGATGACCCGTTTTTCCCCCATCGGATGATTTTAATGTGTACAAGTATATCATTATTGGATGTAAAATGTCGTCTGATTTACAGTAAATTTGCTATGCTTTGTATACTGCTTTAATATTTCATAATTTCATAAATTTTAACTTAAGAAACATTTCCATATCTGGGTAAATAAGTTTGTAAGTAGTCGTCTTGACTCGGAGAGGTAATATTTTGGTTTTCCCAACTTGTTTAATTGGCTAAAGTGCATTTTTGACTTTCAAACAGCATAACATCCATGGGCAAAGGCAGGAAGGAAAGGCGATTATTAACTTTTTCATTTCTATTTATTTTTGATATTAATTTAGCAACGAAAACTTTCTCACGCAAGGCGTGACAGGTCGAAATATTAAACTAGCACGCAATTGAGACTTATTGTTTTAACGGGAATATAAAGTAGAATAACGATAAGTACATCACCTCATAAAGACTGAAGGACTCGTTAGGCAAAGTGAAAGGGAAAGGAAAGAAATGCGTTTAACAGTCATTGCAATAGTAAATTCTTTCAATTATTGAACTGATAAGCGTTTAATTCCTATCTAAGAAATAATTTTTAATCTGAGGTTTTAACGCTGCCATTTTGCAAAGTGGAGTCACAGGATAACAATTATGCCAAGGTGTATGATGACGATCGAGTCGTAAAATATAGGTTTGTCGTAACTACCGCTTAAAACCAGGAAATAAATAATATAATAATACATTAGTTATTACAATCGTTTAATAAAATATTTGTCATTGCATCATAATTTATCAGTTTCATTAATTTAGATAAGATGATAATTGAAGTGTTTTAATTAAATTGAATGAAGATTTTAAAGAAATTTCGTTTGATGAAATATAATGTATTGGACGGAGTTTTGTTGAAATTTGAAGCGATATAATATGATTATATTGCCCAGAGCTTTTCTTGAAATATGATTTTATAAAGTAAATTGTGATGCAATAAGTTTTATTTTTATGCTAAATTATGATGCAAGGCGTTTTAGTTTTGTGGGGTAAATTATATTGGAATAAGTTTTTAAATTGAGCTTTTTCTCATAATCTTATATTAAATGAAATTTTGTTTGATAAAATTATATTGTGTGAATGTTTGAATGTTTTTTTTTTCATTAAGTTTTAAATTTAATTTGATTTAGTAAAATTATATATTTCATGAAATTTCAATAGCAAAAGATCGTAATTGCATAAAGTTTGGAATGAATCTATGATTGATATAATGGTATTCAATGAAGTTTTATTTGAAATTTGGTTAAAAAATATAAGGTGAATGAAGCTCTGAATGAAATTTGTGTTTGAGCCTGTCTCTGGCAAGCAAGGATGGTAGTGTTCAGTTGAATTACTCTTTAAAGTTGAGGCCTAAGTCATTTAGGCGTTCTACGTTTAGGGCTTTAAGAGTTGACTTTACTTATATAATTCCTTTATAAATTCTAGAATCAATAATAACATCAATAACAAAATTTCGTAGATGAAAACAAAAAGAATTCTTTGTTGAACCTTGCTCGCGTCGTGTAATATGAGAAACCCCGTTTAGTCTCAGAATGGTGTCGACCCCCTCTTCGTATTGTTACCTTCACGACAGTAGTAAAGGGAGAATGCGTGAAGAGGCTCAATATAGTAACCCCTAAGTAACCCTTAATCTAAAACCCTTT
Source organism: Phalangium opilio (assembly GCA_019434445.1). Lineage (NCBI taxonomy): Eukaryota > Metazoa > Arthropoda > Arachnida > Opiliones > Phalangiidae > Phalangium > Phalangium opilio. The sequence continues at coordinate 101,122 of JAEQBA010000003.1, read as the reverse complement.
TAAAATCACCAATGCACGAAAAGTTGCATTAGTGAGTAGCCCATCGACGCGCAGATTTTATCATCGCTAAAATGATTACCTGTAACCTCTAAAGTGAATCTTAATCCTAATACCCTTTAAACTCGCCGATGATTTTTAGTGAGTAGCCCTTCGACGCGTAACCTTTAACGTAATTAAGATGATAACCCGTAACCCATAAGTAACCCTTAATCCCAATCTATTTTAAAAGCATCAATGGAAATCGCCAATGAACGAAAATTATCATTAGTGAATAGCCCCTCTACGCCTTGCCTCCTAGAATATTACCCGTAGCCCCCTAAAATGTTACCCGTAGCCCCCTAAAATGTTACCCGTAGCCCCCTAAAATGTTACCCGTAGCCCCCTAAAATGTTACCCGTACCCCCTAAAATATTACCCGTACCCCCCTAAAATGTTACCCGTAGCCCCCTAAAATGTTACCCGTAGCCCCCTAAAATGTTACCCGTAGCCTCCTAAAATGTTACCCGTAGCCCCCTAAAATGTTACCCGTAGCCCCCTAAAATGTTACCCGTAGCCCCCTAAAATATTACCCGTACCCCCAAAATGTTACCCGTAGCCCCTTAAAATGTTCCCCGTAGCCCCCTAAAATATTACCCGTAGCCCCCTAAAATGTTACCCGTAGCCCCCTAAAATATTACCCGTAGCCCCCTAAAATGTTACCCGTAGCCCCCTAAAATATTACTTGTAGCCCCCTAAAATGTTACCCGTAGCCTCCTAAAATGTTACCCGTAGCCTCCTAAAATGTTACCCGTAGCCTCCTATAAGGTTACCCGTAGCCCCTAAAATGTTACCCGTAGCCCCCTAAAATATTACCCGTAGCCCCCTAAAATATTACCCGTAGCGCTTACACGTACAGACATTTCTAGTTTACAGCAAAGACTTTTGTAGTGATTATCCACTTGAGGCTAAATATGTTACCATAGGTTTACAAGATATGTTTCATAAGTATGACACTTCCTATATTCCAAATTCTAGAGACTTACTGAGAGCTGGTTCCAGAACGACGTGAGAATTGACTAGGGACCGTCCATAAACTACGTCGCGCAAAAAAAAAAGCTTTTTCTGAACCTCCCCGTCCCTCCAGAACACTCTTCGTCACGTTTTTTCAGATCCTATAAACAAGGTTCGAAATAAAGTGCATGAAGTTTATCTAGAAAGTAACCCATTAAAGGGAGGGTGAAGTAGAAAATCAAGTGATTTTTTATCAATTCTTCTAATAATTACAAGACCAGTCTGCATAGAGAAACATTCAGGAAATACTTCCGAATGATTTTAAAATTCAAATTTGGTTCAGATTTTAAGGATAATTTTAAAGAAGGACCTCCGACCAATCGCGTAACGCCCTGCCTTTTTATTAACAAAATTCCAGTTTCACGCTCTTCATCTCGCGCCACGAATATCTCACCGCGCGCATATTTTAACAAATCTCGCGATAAATTTCATTCGGCTTGGAGTGTACCAAGAGAATTTTGTTAACAAGAAGGCAGTGTGTTACGTTATTGGTCAGTGGTTCTTATTTCAAATTATCCATAAAATTTCAACCTAATTTGAATTTTAAAATGATCAATGGGAGGTATTTCCTGGATGTTTCACTACTATCGTGGCACGTTCCACGTCGAATGAAATTTATCACGAGATTTAATAAAATTTGCGCGCGACGTGACAATCGTGGCGCGAGACATGGAGCGTGCAACGAAAATTTTGTTAACAAAAAGGCAAGGCGTTATGCGATTGGTCGGAGGTCCTTCTTTAAAATTATCCTTAAAATCTGAACCAAATTTGAATTTTAAAATCATTCGGAAGTATTTCCTGAATGTTTGACTATACAGACTGGTCTTATAATTAGTAGAAGAATCGATAAAAAAAATCACTTGATTTTCTACTTCACCCTCCCTTTAAAGGCTAGTTCGCATGACGAGAAGCGACGACATTCATCCCATATCAGATGTTTTACACGAGAAACATTTAACCGCTAAGTGAAATTTGACAAAGATTTGCCAAACAACCTTCATTGATTTAAAACTTCACACTAAAAACGATATTTTGTACAGAATTTTAATTGCTTCCAAAGGAAATTTTCTTTGACAGATTTACGCAAGGAATAAATCTAAACATAGCCATTGTGGAGGTAAAATTGGTTTTATTTTACTATGACGTGCGTTTTACATGGTTTACAATTAGCGTGATAAATTCATCAATAGAGCCTAAAGCAACTTTGGTAATAAAAAAGGAAGATATTTTTGTATGGGCTACTTTTTGAAAAGACTTAAGTTCCCATTTTCTTAAATGTACCAGCCAGACATAGGGGGCAATTCTCTAACTTTTTAAGCGAGTTATCGCGAATGATAACTATCTTCTAAAGGGTTAGTGTCAACATCGTTCAAGGTTTGATGACAATTATGACTAATCATCTTTTTACATATAGCACTCTCATAGAGCGAACGAGGTTGACACCGACCCTTTAGATGATAGTTATCACTTGCGATAACTCGCTTAAAGAGTTAGAGAATTGACCCCAGTGTCACGTAAAACGTTCGTTGTCTTTTATTGCATTGGTCGTTCTTTTGGACAATAGGATAAGAACATTTCTCTAATCGTAGTTTTTGTCATTAATAACAGGAAACTTTAATGTTTGCGCATTCATATCGCATCATTAATACCTACATTGATTACTGCCGCAGGATCCACAATCTTACGTAATACTACATTTGTACTTGAAAAGCCAAAAATTACCACGATTTTATCGCGGTTAATTTTTTCGTCCCTATTTTAATATTTTAAAATAATTTGTCTCTAAAAATATAAAAGTGGTTCATTTGAATTTTCTGAAATTATGGTTCTTGAATTGTTTAAGCTAAAAAAAGTATCGAGCAAATGCCAAGTAATTTAGCAGTGGTTGTTGTCGTGTATAGGTTGGTTTCTTATTAAGAAACATTTAATAACGATAGGAAAGCAGATGACCCTGACGCTGTATAGCTTCGCAACCGAGGCTATACTCTTGTCAATACCGTCCGCAGAGCAGAATATATTCATTATTCTACTGATCGGCTAAACTGTGTGAAATGGTCAAGTCCCCACTTTTCCCTAATTTTACCTGAACCATTTCTACTATTTAGCTCCATTGTAGAATAGAGTAATATCTTTCACATATATGGCAACGTCATAACCCTCTATCTCTTACCTTAGTGATATCAGAGCTGTGCTAATTAATTAGTTAGCTAATTGAATTTCTAATTAATTAGCAACATTTACTAATTGAAAATGGTAATTGAATTTTAATTACCTTGTGCTAATTGAGAAGTAATTCTAATTAATTAGTAGGAATCGGAAAGGTAATTATCTAATTAAAATTTAATTAGATTTAGGATTAACTAATTAGCCAATTGGATTTTCAATTTATCTTTTACGCCAATTTGTTGTAAAAAATCGAGGAATTAACTCTTGATTCATCTATTTGAATATGAAAAAGCCTTATTATATCGATGAGGAAACCTTAGTGCTACTCTAAATTTTTCAGCTCCTCAAATATGAGAGAATACTAGTACTAATAGAAAATTTCGTAGTTCGCAACTGCCCCATTTCGAAATTTCGACTGTTTTACCTACTCGAATTAATAGCAGTGCGCATGTATTTACTACTACTATAGGAACTGTGGCAAGAAAATGAAGAAATAAGAAAAATTTTAACATGACGGAAGGCTCAAGGCTTGTCTCATTTTTCGAGAATAATTCATGGCTTCCGTACCCGTTTTTCAATGGCTTTAAACATCACCAAAGTACTAAACCCATGAGCACTTTTAAACTTTTATGTTTACTTATGGTTTCTTTTTTACCTTAATTAGAAAATAGTAATTCTAATTAATTAGTTTGATAAATAAATGTCTAATTTCTAATTGAATTGAATTAGTTTCTATGTCTAATTGCTAATTTGCTAATTAATTAGTTCATAAATATTTCCCTAATTGCTAATTTACTAATTAATTAGTTCATAAATATTTCCCTAATTGCTAATTCTAATTCAATTAGTTGTCAGCTAATTAGCACAGCTCTGAGTGATATCCCCCCTTCCGAAGGCAAATAGTATTCTCTAATACAAAGTTGCCTCCAACGAAGAGGATACACAGTTCACTCCCCCTCTCTACCGATATTACTCTATTCTGAACCGAGTAGGAAGAAAATAACATCAAGTAATAGAGAAAATTTGTCGAATAAGTACAAAAGGACATACACCTGCATTGTTTTCAATGTTTATAGTTCAGGATTCGGTATAATCAGAAGTAGGATAAGGGACTAGAAGTAAAGAGCTCTAGCATTGGTAGTAGATCCTGGCACCAGTGAACAAATTTGATGATTTTATGCCGCTTCCATCGCGCCTACACTAGAGAAAAAAAATTGGTCAAGTTCCAAAAATTTTCCTACCCCTTCCCCTCAACCTAAAGCCGCGGAACACAGTGCTTGAATCTAGTTCGGCCGTCTACCGCCGCGACCGTTTCACGTTTCAGAGGGAAAATTCAGAAACCGCTACCAGTGGGCCAACCGTTGGTGTGTTATCAAGAATATTCACTAATGCCAAGTGAAGAATTTGGTTAGCTCAGTACTTCAAGTCTCATCTCACTTCTGCTAAGACGAGTGAAAATCCTTCATAATCGGTTCCGTAGTCCTTATCAATAAAAGGTTGTACATCTTTAAAATACGAATAATTTCACGTTGACACAAATTTACAGATAATTTTAAAGGTCTACACATTTTCCAAAGAACCCATTATGCAATTTTTAGCCACATCGTAGTATACGATAGGCTCTTAGTTTGACCCGAGCCGTAGTAGTACTGGCGGGGGTTTTCGCTTTCGTTATCGTCAGATTTTAGCTTAAATGGAACCAATAGTGTTAGCTGAGCTCAGTTAGATATTTTATTTTAATTAAAATATTTTTCACACCGCACCCGGGAATTGAACCCGGCTGGCTGGCGCAGCAGTAAGGCACGCTACCACTGTGGGGTCGGGCACTTCTGATTTTTGGTTTAGGGCCTTTGAATTTTTTTCTTTTTATTTATGTGCTAATTAAAAGATGTGGCTACTATTAAGTCCCAGCCCTTGGGCCATCTTGTTTATATTAAGTTCTTATAATAACTTTAAAATAGTTTGCCCAGATTAAGCCCCGCCAAATTTCAAACCCTAGCGACGCTACTGGGTTAGCATGATACTGCTAGTCCCTTATCCTACTTCTGGTATAATTCAGCGAAATTGTAAAAACGGTTCTGCTCTCTCCTTCTTATATTATTTTCAACATACACGGTTAAAAATTCAGTTATTCTATTACATTAGAAATTCTACTACTTTGATAAGTTCCGAACTTCCGAAGTTCACCCTTTCTGCACATTAGTCAATAACAGTAATGACGAAAAGTCACCGGGAGTCGTAAACTAAAAATTATGGACCCTAACCTTCCACTCCTCAGCTATAAAATCCTCTTTCCTACCCCAATGTTTCCTTAACCTCACTAGCACAAATGTTGCTTAAAACTAATATCATGCTGATATTTAAAACGGGTTAGCGTAATGACTCTTTGGTGTATAATGACTACACAGACTAGCAACACGTTCATCACCCTTAAAGCACCCGAGCTACGTCGGATAGCTTATAGTCTAATATAGAAATGAATTAAATGTAACACACTAGAGGGGTATTTAAAAAACCCTTTTGGTTTAAAAATTTAAGAATCAATGAAACTATACAGGGTGTTTTTGAAAAGTCCATCAATAATGAAGGAGCGTGTTTATTGGGCCCAACTCAGACTTGAAAGTATCGAAGATGATGGGGTGTATAACATTTGGTTACGGAGATATGGTCCCCCAAACATTGACCCCAAAAACAAGGAAATATCCAACAATGTAGAATACGATTTTAATCCGAGTAACCAGCTTGTTTAGAACTATTAGGCAATTTCAATAGCCTTCAATCTAAAAGCGTTTTGTACCTTTACTCAGAAGAAGCTGTAGAAGTATGCCTAAGACGGTAATGTCAAGGCAATCCCAAGTTTCATGGTGTTTAGCTAATTAATTAGCGTGCAAGAGCGCAGTTTGTGATGTTAAAGACTTTACAGGGATCCATCAATGAATCAAAAAATTGTTCGAATGTAATGGGTGCTAGGAAATCATCAAACACCATGAAATTGGGATTGGCTTGGCATTACCGTCGTAGGCATACTTATACACATTTTATTCCCTTTTGCTGAGTCAAGGTACAAAACGTATTTTAGATTGAAGGCTATTGAAATTGTCTTATAGTTCCAAACAAGCTGGTTACTCGGATTAAAATCGTACTCCACATTGTTGGATTTTTCCTTGTTTTAGGGGCCAATGTTTGGGTGGCCATATCTCCGTAACCAAATGTTGTACACCCCATGTTCTTTGATAATTTTCACTCAGTTGAGCCCAAAAAACACGCTCCTTCATTATTGATGGACTTTTCAAAAACACCCCATATAAAAGGTTTTTCCAAGCTTGGAAAATATTATATCCCTAGCTTTTTAGGTCTACCAATTTCTGAACCATTTATAATACCCTTTAATCCTGATCTATCTAACAAAGTTCTTACTACTAAAAGGCTGAAATGGAATACCTTCAGCTATTTCGAGTTTAACCATCTGGAGTCCCAGCCTGAGTTGCTAGAGGTGATTAAAAGAACAAAGCAGAATTGCTCCTTAGGATTAACATTAATTAACTATTTATTTTGAAAGGATATGCAGTACGTTGCAATACCGTATAACTACAATACATTATACAACAGTAGTAGATGGACGTTCAAAGGCCTTTTCTCTACTGCCGATATATATATTATGTCTTCACCACCAGAGCAGCTAATAACATCATCTACGGACTTCTTGAATACTGATATTCAAGTGAGAACCACCTCAGCACTCTAGGTCATAGTTACCGAATTAAACCTTTAACTTATTTCAGACTGTTATTTGCCTACTAGTAAGCCTTGTCACGATATCTCTACTTATGTCTTACGTGGATTACTTTCGAAAAACGAATCATGTCAGCAACGCAGTCACTTTCTTGAAATCTTTTGTGTGGAATGTATTTGACCTGTTTTCACTCATCTTCTTCGAACGTAAGTTCCTGTGGCTGTGACTGCCGGCATTAACAAGGCTATAAAAATTCGCTACAACAAAAATCGTGTGTTCTATAGAGTTGGCACCGGACATTTATATAGTCACTGTTATAGTCATAGTTTTCATTTAAAGATATTAGTTAGCAAATTGAATACCTTTTATGGTGTTTGGACTGAATCCCGACAAAAATAATCTCGACAGAAAAGATCCCGACACCAAAATCTCGACGGGAAAAAAATCCCGACACCGAAAAACCATTTGCTTCTTTCAGTACACATTAAAAGATATTAAATGTCAAATTTGTGTGTAATGCTTCGTAAATAATCGTTGAAAAAAAAATACAAGTTATAAATTAAATTAATAAAACAAAAAGGCTATAAATGTGGAGCAGACCTTTCTTTGCAAATTTTGACATCTGTGGTCACCAGACGTTTCTCCAGTACGATAATGGAAGACGACCGGAAAAGAGTAGTGATTTTTGCGACCAATCTCAATCTCGAGTTGCTATCAAGAAGCCAACATTGGTTCGCTGACGGTATCTTCAAGACATGCCCAACCTTATTTTAAAATATTTTTGCCAATGATTGCCGCGTCATCAACGATCGTGTTTCGTGATGCCCAAAAAGAGACAGTCCCACCTACAAAGAAGAAGATCTTTGTTGTCGAGATATTCCCGTTGAGATTTATAACCAGTCAGGATTTTTTTCGTAGGGATCTTTTCTGTAGAGATTCTTTGTGTCGGAATTTTGTCCATGAATCCCCTTTAAAGGGTTTGCGTTTTAAAAATAAAAAACAATAGAACTTCTTTTGCCTTGAGATGTTTATTTTTAAACCATATCTGTTCATTAAGTTTATCTTCTGTTCTCAAAGTTATAACATTTCTCTCTAATCTAAAAATCAGTTTGAGGGAGTAATCTCAAAACTCTCTTAGCACAAGTTATTAACGACCACAATCAGATTGAAACCATTTTGCATTAATGTCAATTCCAATTTTAGCTCTGAACTCTTGGGAAAATCATCCAAGTGTCAATATTCTTCTATCCACGTGGTTCATGTCGCTCACATTCTTCCTTTGCTACTTGGGCTGTTTTTTGAAATCGGAATTTTATCTTGAAAGTTTCGCTTATATCGACAATTTGGAGGACTTAATTAGTCAAACGAAGATAGCACCAAGTGTGATGAAGAAAGGTTTCATGTATGATTTTCTACAAAATTGGGTAAGATAAAGTAGTTCCAGTATTCCATTTAATCAAAGTTAAATTTTGAAAAATATCTACGACAAATAAAAATGAAAAAATATAAACTGGGGTATATGAGAGCATGGATTTGTAAAAATACTAGCGTATTATGGATTCCCATCTCTTACGTTCCACAAGGCATTTCACTTAGGTGCCATTCAGCAGAGAAAAAATATTACTTCTAACACCCCAACTTTCTGAGTAAGAGGGATATTAGTACTATTCTCTCTGTGCATTTTCGAAATTTCAAACTCACCACTAAGAATTCTCCAGAGAGACATAGTTCCGTTTTACCCACGCCAACTAGTTATTTCCGCGTATTTGGTGACCAACTTTATTGTTTTAGTTTGGAATACATTATACCTTAGTATTCTTACATATCCATGGTTCCACTATCTATAAATTCTTCCAGGCACTTTGAGTCCAGAAAGTGCGCAGGGGTCAACCCCCTTGTATGTCCAGATTACGGTTCTAAATCAGTAAATTACCATGGTAATTTACCAGGGTAACTGTAATTTACGATTTTCTCGGGTAAATAATGAAAACGGTAATTACCCTGGTCATTACCATGGTAATTTACGCTGGTAAATTATAACGGGGGTAATTTACCACCGAATTCTCGTTTCGTTCTCTTGGAAAATGGTCTAAAAGCTTCATGTTTTGCCTGTGAAATCCTAATTTCACACAATCATTGTTTTTTTTTAAGATAGAAAGAAAAAAAATAAAATTTAAATAATTATTTTATGAAATTAGGATTTTCTCGTCTATTCTTGTTGTCTAGTTCCTTTGCGTCAGCTGGAAACGCTGTAGTTGTCTGAATTTTTTTCTAAAAACGTGAAATAGCAATAAGTTGATGTTGCTGTTCAAAAGTATTTTGAGCTGCAATCAGCAAAGCTCGGTTTTTAAATAATGTACAATAGAGATGGTCCGATACCAATCCCATATCGGTATCGGTACCGATATTTGGCTTTAACCGATATATCGGTATCGGTTAAAAATGAACCGATATTTCCACCCGATATTTTTTAAAGAATTCTAGAGGGCCGGTAGGCCCTTCTAGATAAGAACCCACACCCTCCCGTAATGTTAAAGAAATAATTCACAGATTTTAGGCTTAGCGTCCCATAGAGAAAGCATGGGATTTTCGGTGGTCCACTCCATCGAATAACTCAGAAACTACTGCGAAGTTAAGGTTCGGAACACTTTTGAATTATCAAGCAACTACTGAATGTTGAACTTCTGAAGTTTGATTAAGAACAATTAAGTCTAACTATTTTATTTTAATTAATTTATAAATCATGGTAAAACCGTTACAAATATTACACTGTTTGGATAGCATTTTGCTCAGCTTCCATCGGGTTTGTGGCGCATAGGATAACGCGTCTGCCTATGGAGCAGATGATTGCAGGTTCGAATCCTGGCAAGCTCGGTGTTTATTTTCAAAGATCTTTTATTCAACATAAATGAAATAATCCTATAAATACAATGTTTGGATATTTTTTTGTTACGAAGTACGGGCTTGTGGCGTAATGTATAACGCGTTTGCATTCGAGGCAAAACATTGCAGGTTCGAGTCTTGGAAAGCTCGTTGTCTATTTTTGATGAATAATCTTAGTATAAATAAGGGAAAATTCTTAAATAACAAACTTTCAATGAACTGTGCGCGTGCTGGCGCGTGGTTTAGAAATAACTTTTTTTAAATCTATACAAAAAGGTCAACTAAACTTAATTGAGTCACCAACCGCCTTTTTATATAAAATAAGTTACCACCCGTCTTTCTATGGTGAATTAATTTACCACTCCCCTGCCAAATGATTTAAAATTTTAATCTTTCCCATAAAATAATGAGAGGCACTTGCAGTGAGCCAATATGCTCACGAACATCTTACTGGAACATCGAATTAATGACGTTTGACAAGCATACTATTATTTTTATAATAGATTAATACAAATTACGGCTGAAGGAAAAGATATTATATAAAAAGACTTGGTTTGCCCAAGCCTTAAAAACAAAACGATAAGAGTTTTTTCCAGTTGACTGAAGCGCGGATATTTTATTTTTCTATGTAATTTTAAAGACAATCCGTATTTTACTACTCTTTAGAATTTAATTCGATCTCCTGATTTTACTGGTAATGGATTTATTTCCTATAAATTAATTGAAATAAAAAATTACTTATCTCAGATTTTTCATGATAAAGTTTTACGAAAATGGAATTGTTGTTGAAAAATCTGAGATAAGTAATTTTTTATTTCAATTAATTTATAGGAAATAAATCCATTACCAGTAAAATCAGGAGATCGAATTAAATTCTAAAGAGTAGTAAAATACGGATTGTCTTTAAAATTATATAGAAAAATAAAATATCCGCGCTTCAGTCAACTGGAAAAAACTCTTATCGTTTTGTTTTTAAGGCTTGGGCAAACCAAGTCTTTTTTATATAATAATTCTTATGTTGAGAGTAGATGGTGCCATGCATCAGACTTAATATTTAACGAATCACAAGCCTAGAGAATTACAGCAGAGTGAGAAGACGTATAACTGGGGATTCTGCTACTCCAAAGAGAAGTCTCCTGAAACCTCAAATAGTCGAAAAGTTGGCGTTTTTGAACAAGTGCACTCTTTAAATACTGCATTATTACAAAATACAATTAGTATTATTTCTTTGTATAGCTGACCTTCAAGTTGAACGCGTTTTAACACGGGGAAAGATTATTTTTCTGTGATACGCATACAGTTTAGCAAATTTCCAAAAATATAAGAAATTCTCATATTGGAATAAGTTACAAGCTGTGATTTATTATCAAAAAAGTTAGTAGTAAAGATATGTTACCTTTGGCCCAGTGGCGTGGGCTGGCGTGAGGAATTGGCGTGGGCTGGCGTGTGGAATTGGCGTGAACCGGCGTGAACCGGCGTGAGGAATTGGCGTGGGCTGGCGTGAGGAATTGGCGTGGGCTGGCGTGTGGAATTGGCGTGAACCGGCGTGAACTGATAGGGGAGAATTGGCGTGAAATGTCGTGATGTCAGACTTGGCGTGAACCGATAGGGTAAAGTTGGCATGTAATCTTATGAAGACGTTTAATCTCATGTCGAACACTGGAGATAGGGTTATCTATTCCCGTTGGCGTGTCTTATCTTATTTTTGAAGAAAATAATAAATGCATGGTCTCAATGATAAGGGATCCGCTGATAGGGATTTTATCTTGTTATTATAATATAGGATTTGACTTCCTTATATACTACGATTTTGAGGCGAGTTAAAGTAAATGCATGCGGGATTTCAAAGTGTAATAATAATTAATGCATACAATAATTCGTACTCGAATTAGTTTATTACGTTCTAACTTATGATATTGTAAATATCTGCCAAAGAAAATAAATAATTATATATCTTTGAAAATTCCCTATATTTCGTCAATATCTTAAATTGGCTTGAATTATCGTGGTTGAAACCCACGTCACGTGTTTGGGAAGTTAGGCTTAAGACTAGATGTCATAGCATATGAAAGACTTATTAACGAAGTAAGCGGGAAGTATGAAAGTAGACGGTAAAAAGAAAGTACAGTTTTCAGATACGACAGTGTACCTGATTCCTCACGAGGACAGGAGAAACCATGAATTTCGCAACCTACAATGTTTTAGAATGCAAATTAAGTGTAAATACGAACACATACTATCTCCGATATTGAAGTTGAAAATTGAACGCATCGCTAAGCCTTGTCATGGCTCGGGGTTTTTAACGCCATGTTGACTCTACATGGCAGAACATCGCGATAATCCTATCATATTTTAGAAGAACGCCACGTTGACGTGGTTAGAATCCAATCATACCCTAGGAGTTCACGTGTCAATACAGTATAAAAGATGTAGACAGTTTGAGGATAAGGCATTCTACAACTCTTTAACCTTCCTCGAAGTAACGATCCAAGTCCGAAATTTAAAATGTAAGTACAATTCTCAAGTTCTCTTTAAATATATTTAAATTAAATTCTCTACCATTTGTCGATATGGATTTAAGTATGCAACACCCATAGCCGGGGTCACCGGATGTGGGAAGTGTGTTTTCGTGGGGGAATTAATTAAACATAAGGATATGTGTATTTCACCCACTCCCGAAAGAATAATTTGATGTTATACGGCATATTTAGCGTTATACAATCCCATACAGCAAACTTGGAATTCCATGAAGGGTTATTAGATGTAGGCATCCTAGATTCTAGTGTGAGGAACCTAGTTTATTAGATGACCTACTATATACTATTGTATATTGGTGTTGCGAATGAAGTAGGACGGTGTTTAAAATTTTCTTTGCGCGATTAAAAACCACCTTGAACACTTTTAAAACTAGATTTTCTGTTTTACAGTTCCCGTGTATTACCGAAGGAATAATTTGGAACAACTTGGACGGTATCGTGTATAACCCCAGAAACAAAATATTTTTAAAGGACGCCGTGAAACTTAACTATATAGTTAACCCTTCCATGCGCATTTTTATCCAGACTTATAATCAGAGTATCCGGTTAATTTTTACACCAACAGGAACGAATCAATAGCGTTCTCCTAAACTGACAATACGCCGGACACACCTTCCTGCCCTATCTGCTATAGTGAGGACGGTAGAATGAATTCACTCATTACTTTAGAAGCCGTCGTTAGACGAAACAACTTAAGACGAATTGAAAAATTTGCTGCTATCGGATGGGATAAAGATTACGGAAAATCCGAAAGGACTACAGATCCTGAAACGGGGGATTTACTAATAAACCCCACACCGAATGAAGTCTATAATGTAGCCGATGGTGAAGGTTATATATTGCAATACGTTAATGGCCCTAATATAAATTTTGGTTTGAAACACTTAGCGATGTACAGATTACTAACTTCTACAGTGCATTACCCACAGGGTCATTAATTGACATGTTTGCTAGACAGTTTTTTCGTTCCACGTTGATGGAAAATATCATCGCTTATCGGTTAAAATTTTGACGCTTCTTTTATCGTTTTGAGGGCCGCCACACGCGCGTATTTTTTTTCCTTGGCGCGTGTTCTATTAGGCGGCCCCCCTCCAGGTCTTGAGGTGGCAGACTTGACACTTCCAACCAATGTCTGTAGTACATCATTCTCTATTGAAACTACGCGTGTCCATCTGTTTGGCATTGGAGTTTTTCTGTTCCAAAGTGGTTAAATGATATTTGAAATTTCAACGTAAGATCGAAAAGACGATGATACTGATAAAGAGAGATGCGATTATTAGGCGTTGCACTTTATAATTTATCACCAA
>JAEQBA010000003.1:60151-86805 GCA_019434445.1 Phalangium opilio | reverse complement strand
TTTTAATTGAATTATAGACATTTCATGGCACTTTCAACCGCTTTTTTAGTTTCTGTGAACAAAACTTATCGCAATTCAGTCACTTGAAAACGTTCTCTGTTACGAAAATACCTATAAACATATTAGAAACCAAACTGCAATAATATCAAAACATAAATTAATGTTAATGAGGATATGGGGTTTTCATATATTTTCTTGATTTAGTCTGAACTTGGAAATCATCCGTTTTACATACGTATCTTTCACCTTGAAAATCGTTTTCCATAAAACTTTGCAGTAGGATTAGGAATTTATCAAGAGTTCTAAATCTCACATACTAAAGTAATTTAAAATTATAAATTAATGTATCCTGGTTAGGAGTAAGACGTTATATTCTAGGAATTCATTTACATATTAGGTAATAAGGTATTCAACACATTTATATCAATTAGAATTTTAGTTTATGGAACTTTGAAATTCGATTTCAAAAACATAGAATTAGTAAAGCGATGTAGAATTTCGGCAAAAGTAATTAAATCGCCCCGACGGACTTATGGGCTCACGTGCAACGCCGGGTACCTTTGCTTCTAGTATATATGTTTCTGAGAATTGAATTAATTATTATTTTAAGCTAATTTTTAATTATTTGTAGGCCTATTTTAAATCTTATCTCCATATTTACCATCAACGCGGAATGAACAAATTAGTTTAGAAAGACAGATTTCGTATTGATGGTAAAAGAAAACATTTTACAATTTTTCGACGCGTAAGTAAATATTCCCCTAAACACCCACAAATTTCGAAAGATGTTAATCTTATATCCAACAGACCGATATGCGAAGATGTCAATCCCTCTTCCCACGCAGAAATGTCTGAACAGAAATGGGGGCGTTTGAACAGAAAAAAAAAGGGAGAAATTAAACAGAAATGGGGGAAACTTTGAACATAAATAGTGAAACTTTAAACATAAATAGTGAAACTTTGAACAGAAATAGTGAAACTTTGAACAGAAATCGTGTAGCATTGAACAAAAATAGTGAAACATGGAACAGAAATAGTGAAACATTGAACAGAAATAGTGAAACTTTGAACAAAAATAGTGAAACTTTAAACAGAAATAGTGAAACTTTGAACAGAAATAGTGTAACATTGATCAAAAATAGTGAAACATAGAACAGAAATAGTGAAACATTGAACAGAAATAGTGAAACTTTGAACAGAAATAGTGAAACTTTAAACAGAAATAGTGAAACTTTGAACAGAAATAGTGTAACATTGATCAAAAATAGTGAAACATAGAACAGAAATAGTGTAACATTGAACAAAAATAGTGAAACATAGAACAGAAATAGTGAAACTTTGACAAGAAATAGTGAAACTTTGAACAGAAATAGTGAATTTTTGAACATAAATATATGTTTCCCCTAAACAGCACACAAATATCGGAAGATGTTAATCTTATTTCCGAAACGGAACAAACAGATATTGCGAAGATATCAAACCCTCTTCCCGCGCGCATGATTAAACATCAGATAAAAAGAATGGAAATGTTCTTCTTCTTCTAGTCATGTCTAGTAAACAATAGTGTGGTTAAGTTGATTGAAAACGTTTTTTCGCAAGCTGTAAATCTTATTTCCGAAACACAACAAATATTGCGAATAAATCAATCCCTCTCCCCACGTGCATTTATTCGATTATAATTGAAACCTAAGATAAGAGTATGGGGACGGATGGTATATAAGACGTGGTAGGTCAAAGGAAAAAGTCATTTACGACTCTTCAAACTTTCTACCTCGACTAACGAAATTCACGTGTTATCCCAAAGAAATGGACTCAGTTAAAATGTAAGTATACTCTTAACAATGTATACCCATCCCTTTACACTTATATTTAGAGAATTCACTTAATAATGTATTAGTAATTTAGGGGTATGGTTTTTAGTGTGTAGAATTTCATGAGGGATTATTGGATGTGGGGTTTGATTGGGGTTAGTGTGAGGAACTTCGTTATTTTAGACGGGCTACTTTGTGAAATAGCGAATAAGTTAATAATTTTCAAGTACGTACAGTAAGTGATGGTATATTTAGTTAAGGTGTAATTGTATGATGTAATAACATTCCACCATTTTAATCTATATTTCCGTTTATTTGTATACCCGACCATAGAAATGTCCTTTCAGCCCAAGGGGATGGACTTGAGGGGTCTAAGGTGACGTCTGGGGTTGCATACCCCTTTGTTCCTGATTCTTTCCGTCCTACCGGTGACAACCCTCCTACCTCGTCAAATTCCTGCATCCTTACCCTCGATGACTTAACAGACCAGGAAAATCAGACCCTACATGATCTCATGGATCGATTTGAGTGTGTCGCTGCGATTAAAGAGTATGACCAACCAGATGTCATCACGCTGCCTGACACACCGCCTCCGAAAGTTTCTTGTTACATCTGCGATAAATGGTTTGACGACCTTGATGTTTTGAACATCCACATGCCTGAGCATTTCCCAGATTCCGACGAGATGGATGATTTAACAAGCCAAGAATACCGTGATGTACAAGATTTCATGGACCGTGAGATGGGTACGTGTGAATAATACTCCCGGGTTTCATTGTATTTTAGTGATGTCAGATGTACTTATTATTGATATATATCGTTTCATATGTGAATTAATGCTGAAAATTAAATTAATGGCCCAAAATTCAAGGTTTTAAAATGGGCTTAAAATATTAATTATATTAAACCTACGTAAAATAATTAGAAACCCATATCATTCAACCATTTTCTTTTTATTCGAGATTCTACAAATATTATTTAGCATTTAATACTATACTTCGCCTACAAAATGTAGAACTTACAAACGTTTTATTAATTAAAGAAAGTCTGCGAAATACTTATTCGCGAAAATATAATTCGCGCTTTAACATCGTTTAAACTATTAATTTCACAGCATTTTCAAACACGTTCTATTGAAACACTATACTCCTTCGCTTAACCGATCGGGGGTAATCATAGTTAAAGAAAGTCTGCGAAATACTTATTCGCGAAATAATTATTCGCGTCATTAGATCTCATGTGATAATGAACTTCGTGAAACATTAAACTGTGAGTGTTATCACACAGACACTTGGCTAACCTGCAAATCTGCAGGGCCTTGAATATATAATGCGTAGCTAGGTCGTTCTCATCACTATAATTTTTCCTTACGGTTTTGTTAGTTTTGTATACCATAAACATACACATATGAAGAGCTAAGTTCAGAACTCTCAAGTACTGGTATGGACAATGAAATTCGTATCCACCGTAATAAAAGGTGCGAAATTTACATTCCCCCTCATTGCGGGGGTGACAACTCCTTAAATGGCAAATATTTGGGTTTGGCATTCCGTACATTTTGTGTTGTGTGAGGTGTACGGGAAATTCGAGGATAGTATCTCCCGCAAATTCTTCCAATTTGAATTGATGGGTCTTCTTATTTATGATACATGGAAACTGCCTAGCATACATGTCAATTAATGACCCTGCGGGTAATTGTACTGTAGAAGTTAGTAATCTGTAAATCGCTAAGTGTTTCAAACCAAAATTTATATTAGGGCCATTAACGTATTGCCATATATAACCTTCACCATCATCTACATTATAGACTTCATTCGGTGAGGGGTTTATTAGTAAATCCCCCGTTTCGGGATCTGTAGTCCTTTCGGATTTTCCGTAATCTTTATCCCATCCGATAGCACCAAATTTTTCAATTCGTCTTAAGTTGTTTCGTCTATCGGCGGCTTCTAAAGTAATGAGTGAATTCATTCTACCATCCTCACTACAGCAGATAGGACAGGAAGGCGTGTCCGGCGTATTGTCAGTTTCGGAGAACGCTTTTGATTCGTCCCTGATGGAGAAAAAATTAACCGAATACTCTAATTATAAGTCTGGATACAAATGGACATGCAAGGGTTAACTATATTGTTAAGAGCATACTTACAATTTAACTGAGTCCATTTCTAAGTGATGACACGTGGATATCGTTAGCTGGGGTGAAAAGCTTGAAGAGTCGTAAAATGACTTATCTATTAAACTACCGCGTCTTTTATAGGATCTTATCACGAGACGATCACCCAAGATATGATGGGTGTATTTTCTCAATCAACGACGTAATGGGAATTTACCGTGACGCTCTGAACCCGGGTATTTACCATGGCATCCTCAAACACGTTGACGAACGACGATATGACACTTAATCTCTAAGCCTCACATATATAATTTCCCCCTCCCACCACGTTGTCGAAAGTTAACGTGACGTAGAAAGCCTCGAGTCGCGTGTAAGACAAGGGTTAGCGAAAAGTTCAATGTTCAACTCCAATATCGGGGATAATATGTATTCGTATTTACACTTTAATTGCATTCTAAACCATTGCAGGTTACGAAATTCATGGTTCACCCTGTCCTCTTGAGGAATCACGTACACCGTCGTATCCGAAAACCGTACACTCTTTTTTCCGTTCATATTCCCCGTCTACTACGTTAAAAATGTTAAGCCTAACATAGTGTATTCCAATAATATATTTTAGGTCAAACACAGTGTATTGTACGTCTCTGCTTGGCTTACGTTAATGATACGCTATTTGAAGCAGGTGTAGGGATACTATTTAAGATAACGGTTCCAGCGCCGTATTTAAGAAATTCGAGCCAATATACCTAGATATTTTTAGACAGATAAGTGTAACGTATTGATTTGAAAATAAGAAGACGCCATTGAAAACGAAAAATTCCCCACACTTATTTACCCCCATTGGTCGCGTATTTTTCCATACGTATTTCCACGCCACATTGTCAAAGTCAATAAGGCGCCCACAAATATCTGGCGCCATAAAATAATGATGCAATGAATTCTAGTTTCAGGTAAAGTTGTGGAAATATGGCGCTTAGTCTTAAGCCTAACATATGTTTTCCCTTATCAAAGTCAATAAGGATAAGGCGCGCATTGAATATCTGGCGTCAACGGGGGATTGAAGCGACTTCAGTGATAACGGCGTCAACAGCGGCAACGGCGCCAACTTGGTGTCAGGCGCCAACAGCGGCAACGGCGGCATCGGCGGCATCTCAGCGGTCTAACTGTCATTTTCTATCTACTAATATTGTTATAAATTAACCTGTCAGTTCTTTAAACTAAACATATTCAAGGCTTTAATATTGTTACACGATTACTTTTTTAAGAAATTGTAATTTTGGACAGAAAATAAACTCATTAGTTATCTTTCTTCACCAATTCGCAATTTTTTTAGAAGAGGCTATAAGACTTTTATACGTAGCCGTATATTTCTTAAAAATTATACTTGCTATCTACTTTGTAATGCCTGAGCTTCGCTGAGAGCTAATCTCAGAACCACGCTATTATTAATTACACGCTATTTTGCAAAAGTAGGGTCTTTCGATACATTTGCCTCGACTCTGAGAGGGACTATCTGGTTTCCCAACTTGTTGAACATAGCGCTCCCCAAAACAGGGGTTTGCAAAACGTCGTGCCAGCAAAACTCGTTTTCCTTCTCCGCGTTACTCAATACAGCACTTTTTTCCCAAAACAGCGGTTGTGGATAATAGCGGTTACCTTAACAGCGCCAAATAAATACAGCGGGTCAATATCTTGGAAAAGGTAGCAACTATTTATCGAGCTATTTATTGAGGGCAATATTTTGGAAGAGGTTTCAGCTTATTATTAGGGTCAATATTTTGGAAAAGGTTAAAGCATGAGTTAATAATATACTAGCTCCCTATAAGTTACTCAGGCCGATGAGAATATATATAGGCTTCCGAAGCTAACGGCGCGGAAGCAAACACTGGAAACATTCTTACCGGTATGAGTCACTTATAGGGAGCTAGAATATTATTAACTCATGGTTACAGCTAATATTTACAGTCAATATTTTGGGAAAAGATAGCAACGATGTTTTAGAAAACGCTCAATACATAGGATACCATAGCGGTTATCCTTTGGTAACTATTTGTGTTCATGTATTTAAAGTTAAGTGAAGACATTGCACTATTAATGTAGGAAGACAAGCTTCTTCTTAAAGGAAAAGTTCACACAACACAACATTATATCTTAAAAGAACGGCCATTTTCTAAATATAAAAGGGAAAATATATAAAAAAAGTAATTGGACTCTTATTTAAAAGTAATTACCTTTTAATTTGTCTTAAAAACGATGACTACCGCGCCGTCATGGCGTCTGCTCTTCTGAATCTTAAATACCTTATCTCTACGGGATTGGTTGAATTATCACAGGCTGAGACCAATCACCAATCCCGTAGGGGTTAAGGGATTAGGGATTAAAGATTCAGAAGAGCAGACGCCATGGCGGCGCGGTAGTCATCGTTTTTAAGACAAATTAAATGGTAATTACTTAAAAAAGTCCAATTATTTTTTTAATATTTTCCCTTTTATATTTAGAAAAAGGCCGTTCTTTTAAGATAAAATGTTGTGTTGGCTAAACGTTTCCTTTAAATAAATAAACTCGAAAGACCATGCTCTAAATGGAGAATGAAATAGTCATATTTTAAAAGTTGTTTTAATTAGATCATAGTCATGGCATTTAGCCTCATTTACTAATTGTCATTATCGGTCACTGGGAAACCCTCGTATTACTAAGAAACCCAGTACTTGAATGTAGGTATCTATACCGTGATTTCCGTCATCCGCAGTCGCTTCAATTGAATTTAATAATTCTTCGTGTATCCCATTGTCAGGAAAGAATTCACATTCATCAACAATTACATTGTTATCCGTTTCAACGGGGATACATAGTATCTCTTCCACCCCGTACAACAATGGTTCATTATTGTAATCGACATTCGCTCTAGCTACGCCTAATTCGTTCATTATTGAGGTAGACCAAAGTTGAATTGGGGATAGGGAATTTTCTGTGCTGAGTGAATGGTGATTCCAAGCTTCTCGTATAGTTGCGCACGATTCTCTTATTCGTGGTAGAAAGACAAAATGTAGGGCATAAATGTGAATTTCGTTGTCCGGGTTCAGAATACCAGAGTCTTGCATGAAAATAAAAATCCCTTTGTAGTGTGATGACACGAGCCTGTTGACTTCACGTCAAAGTCGTTCTATTCGTTGGTTATGCACGATTGAGCAACATGTATCTTGCAACGTCTACATTTTCCGATCCCTTATCCCCTCTCACTCGAAGAGGAAGTCCATATGTTTGAACTCCTTCATTAAAAACCCTCAAAACACTGTCTGCTCTATTATTAGTTTGGCACTCGAGATAAATAACGTATCGACTGAAGCCGTCTATACATCCGTGGAAAACGAATATCCATGATATTAATTTGTGATTCCCGTCCATCTATTAAAAATAATATGCATGAATATATGCAAAACCGAATGTTCTTGTATAATTTACTGCATAACATGGTAAAAATACAGTAGACCATGGAGGAAAGATAATGAAGTAAAGAAGGCTCCCTTCTCAATCCATCCGTCAAGCCTTCCACCTACAAGTGGGAGAGTATGGTGACTGAAACGCGGGGGTATCCTAGTTTCCAATACATTTTCGATCAATAAACTGGTCCAAAGGACCAGTAACTCCTTCCTCTTGAATTAAAATAGTGGTCCAAGCAATGCGCGCTTAAACAAATCCGTTCAAAATTTCTAGCGATTAAGCCTGTAGCCGCAGAGCTTGCTGGGAAAAGACAACTCGTATGAAACTGTGTTCAGCAAGCTGTACTTAGAAAACCGAACTCTCGTATTATACGTGGTTGAAATTTATGATGAATATTCCCGAAACCAATTTTCCAATGTCATTGGTTACAAAACTGAAATGAACCGAAACTAACTACCCCTTTTCTTCCCCCTTTCCGCGTGTGGTGCTTCTTTCAAGATTTGAGTGGCCATCTTGCTTTATTTATTTTTGGGTGTATTAATAAACTGGTTTTGGACCTCTGGCCCTGTAAACCTGTTTTATTTTTAAGACGTTTGTGAGTGGATTTGCATAAAAAACAAGGTACAGCAGGGCTCGCCATTACTTCTCCGTTATCTTTCCTCCATGAGTAGACATATGGAGTGATTTTGGGTCAAACTGATGGCGTTTTCCATTGAGCTGCTCCATCTGCTCTCGGAGTGCTCCCAAAGTTATTTCGTGTCCCATTGGGAAATCACTCGGACCGTCTGGTCTCGGAGAGAACGGTGACGTCACGTATCAATTTTATTTGACCCGAGAGGGAGTTGGGAGCAGTTTTGGAGCAGCCCAATGGAAAACGCCACGAGTTTGAGTGCACAATAGAGAACTTTCACTTGAGTGATTGATACGTCACACCCTCTTAGGTCTTACCTCGGTTTTGGGCGCCATATTGGTGGGTCTCAGCTTTCACCTTGCATTCAACCCACCAATATGGTCGTGTAAATTATGTCACGAATCTTAACTCCTCCCCTAACTGAAATCACTCTATTGCCCTAAAGTCGCTTAGGGGGAATCTATATATTCAGTGCGAAGGGATACTAATTTTAAATGACCGTGAAAAGCCTAGTTTAGGAGGCTCCAAGCAAGCGAAATATAACGGCAACAGGTGAAGGCGCATTATAAATACATACCAAAGAGCATTTGCTCCTCTAACTTTATATTGCCGTCTTCTAATTGGATTTCTTCGTCTCAGCGCTCTTCCAACTGGGTCTAGTAGATTAAGACGCTCGCGAACTCTCCACCGCTGCACTCTTAGACCCAGACTTCGAAGTCCACCTATTACATAAGTCTCCCCTATATTGGGATTTCTGTTCAAAAAATTCAAAATGTACTGATCTAGTTGAACATCCGATATTGGTGGATCCTCTTCATTAGTGAGTCCAAGATTATCTCTATGTCGAAACAATGTTCTGACGCTGATTTCGAGATATGCGGCTGATTCCATCCAATTAAAGTGAAGCGTATTTCGACAGAAATCGATTTGCTCTGCCGTTAACATAAAGCGTGGCCTTCCAATTCTTCCATCGTACAGCAGAGGGCAAACGTAAGGCTCATCAATTTCGTGTTGACTATTCAGAACATCTTCCATTTCGTTTATGAGTGTAGACAAGCCGTTGTAAATAACTTGAAGCAAATTCAAAACATAGTCGTTGATGTTGGGACTTTGTCTAAGGCGTGTTATAAACGCGTCTAACACCCTGCAATGACCTTCTAGCCTGCGATGATTTAGTTCAATCACGTTTGTGTCCAGTGCATAGCGGTATCGCAAACCTTGTTCATACGCATGTTTTAACTCATGAAAATAGTCTTCAATATCGTTACAGGAACATCCGATTAAGACAACCTACATATCTATAAAAAATAGGGGCTTCATCTCGAAGTTCATTTTAAAACCCACTTGTTGTTCTTACCACGGAATTTGTATTACTAAAGAAGATGAGAAAGTGTATGTGTGTGGGAGAGGGGGAATAAATTTCATTAACTTCACTCCCCTTGGCCCAAGGAGGACCTCGATGTTTAGGCCTAATCTTAAACTTATATTTTTTTCCTAAAATGGAAATATATTTTTTCTTAAAATGGTAATTTATTTTTTCATAAAATGGAAATATATTTTTTCTTAAAATGGAAATATATTTTTTCTTAAAATGGAAATATATTTTTTCCTAAAATGGAAATATATTTTTTCCTAAAATGGAAATATATTTTTTCCTAAAATGGAAATATATTTTTTCCTAAAATGGAAATATATTTTTTCCTTAAAATGGAAATATATTTTTTTCTTAAAATGGAAATATATCTCTTTCTTAAAATGGAAATATATCTCTTTCTTAAAATGGAAATATATCTCTTTCTTAAAATGGAAATATATATCTTTCTTAAAATGGAAATATAAATCTTTCTTAAAATGGAAATATATCTCTTTCTTAAAATGGAAATATATTGCCTTAAAATGGAAATATATTTTTTAAAATGGAAATATATTGCTTAAAATGGAAATATATATTAAAAGGATGAATTATGTCCTGTTCGGCGCCCCATAGTTTTTCGCATCCCCGTTTTTCTGCTCTTTTGAGAACTGCTGTAACGGTACGCGGCGTTTACGAGAACAACTGTATCGGTAACTGCTGTAACGGGTAAACTCTCATTTTGGGAAAACTGCTCTTTAGGGAACCGCTGTTATGAGGACCGCTATTTAGGGAACCGCTAGTTTGGAATCCGCTCATACGGGAACCGCTCATGTGAGGGCTTCCCCCTCTCGAGGGCCCGGCCGGGCCTCGACCTTGGTTAATTCTAGTGGGTAATGGTTGTGAAAATATGAATATAAATATAAACATAAAACTTAAAAATATATTTATCTTCAACTAGAGCTTAAACAGTAAAAATAAAAAGTGATGAAGAGTAGTAGTTTTATAACTTGAGCCTTCTCTTAATGTGCTCTTAGTCCCTTATTTTCCCCTTTTCTCACTAAGCATGAAAGTAAAATATAAACCGATTTTAAGTTTTGTTTCTCGCGGGATAGGCCAAGGTATAAAAGTAGAGTCGAAAACAATATGACTTCAAAACTATACGACTACAAAACTATCTCTTTCCGCTTTATAAATTATTAAATGAACATTATCTTATGAGATGCCATTTATCAATGTCCGGTTTATGGATACGTAACTATTTTCAGTTAGTGAAGGACCAATTTTGAAATATGCAAACCCCGAAAAGGAGGGCCCCCATTGACTGGGGCCCCACTGCTAGAGGCAGTTGGGGCCCTATGGCCAGTCCGCCCCTGATTTTAGAGAAAGTACTGATAATCAAGAACAAGTTCGACTATCAAACAAATTAACAAACCCATATTGAAAGGGACAATTTTCAGATGCACCCTTTAATAAAATATCAAGTTTTACCTTTCCAATGAAACCCGTAGCCCCGGTCACGAACACACTTTGATCTCGATAAAACTCTCCCACTTGGGAATGATCCATCACGACACTTCTTGTAAAGTGAAAAATAATTGGAATAACGAAATATTATATACCATTATCCTATTAGTTTCTAATTTATTTAACCACTTAAAACCTTGAAGTTCTATAATTAAAATTCAAAACGTGCCGTTTCAAAGATTATGGACCATTTCTGGAAGTTTATTTGTTAATAAAAATAAAATCTATTGGAATGACGAAACATTATATACTATTATCTCCTTATTTTCCAATTTCTCTAACCGCTTAAAACCTTGAAGTTTTTAATTAATATGGAAAAGTGCCACTTATGCTAATGAATTGGTAAAATAGCTTTAGCCGAAGAATATGGACCGTTCGTGTAATTACTTGTTGAGAAACCAACGCGCAAAGACGAAGGTGTCTCTTCGTACTCGCCTAGAGGCACCCCAGATGGAGCCAGAGTTCACTACACGCGGGAGGGTAGCCAACTCGCACTGCCTCTAGGCAAAGCAAAGAGCACAGTGGAGAGGCCACCCTCCCACGCGCCAAGTAGCTCCAAAAGCGGCAATGTGAGTTGACTAGTTTCCCGCGTGTAGCGAACGTTAGCTCCGTCTCGCGTTGTCTCTTGGCGCGAGAGAACTAGCATAATATGGTGACCCCTTCCCTGTGCGTTGGTTTCTCTGCATGTACTTCATGAAATGGTCTATAGTGCGGTTGAAATATTGAACGTTAAGTGAATAATTAATAGAAAATCTTCATAAGGATTCTAATTTCCCTCCATGTGTCTACCCTCCCATTTTTAGTCACATCGTAGTATAAGAAGAGGCACTTAGTTTGACCCGAGCTAATAATAATAGTAGTTGTTGTTGTTGTGGCCGGAGTTCTCGCTTTCGTTAGCGTAAGTTTTTACCTTAAAAGGAACCCATGCACAAAGTATTGTTTTGTCCATGGTAAGACACTCAACCACTGTATAAATAAAGGCTCGATAGAAGCGTCGAGTTTTCATCCTTTAGTTTATCTCTCTCTTTATTTGTGGGGTCGGATACTTCTGATTTTGTATCTTTGGGGTCTTTATATTTCTTTTCTTTATATGTATGTGCTTATTAAATAGATAAGGATGTGGCTACTATTATGGCCCAGACATTTGGTCATCTTGTTTTATTTCAAAACGACTGCTCTAAAAACGAACATCGGCGGAGCCATTGCCGACTCTTCAAGTCTCTCGCGCCTTGTCATCGCTTTTCAAGGCTGGTAAGCGAAACTCGGGTTATGAAAAATTATTTAGAGAAGCGAAATATTACTGTTGTAGTTTAATTAATTACTAAAATTTAAACCGTTCTTACTTTAAAGGTTCGTTGAATCTGACGGTGGCGGCGCTGTGAAAAACGATTGTAACTTCATCCATTAATTGGTTCTCGATTTTGGTTGAAATGTTCAAGTTCGATTGAACGAGTTCTCCCCAAACGGGACCAAATTTTATCCAAATCTTTTGGTCTTTCTAGCTTCGATCTCTTGAAGTTACAGAGTAGCAATATTATTATACCTCAGAAAACGGTGACACTATGATTCCTATTAGTTAAATCTGGTCGCCAAATATATTCTTTGTAATAAACATCATGTAAAACGTAAGTCACAGTCAGGGCCGTCGAAAGAGGGGGGCAATTCGGTTCATTTTCCCGGGGCCCGTACCTCTCGGGGGCCCGGCCAGGTCTCGACCTTTGTTAATTCTAGTGGATAATGGTTGTGCAAATATAAATATAGAACCTAAAAAATGTTTTCTTCAATTGAATATGTTCTGAAAAATGCACCCGAACCCTCTCCCCGCAATCATTGACGTCAGCAGCTGATGTAAAATGCGTCAAAGAGGAATTATTTCGTGATTGTTGTAAAAAAGTGTATCTTTAAGTGTATATTTACGCGATTAATTTTCTGTTTAGTTCATTTAATCTCTTCAAAAGCTCCACGAGCCAGCTATTATTACAAGCAAGTGGTTTCTACTACGTCGACTCTACAAGATGCGGCTACACGAGGGACAGACAATGCAACAGCACATATCACCAATGATGGAAATAATTGGATTCATACCTTGCAGGGATCTTGTTATGCAGCCTTCCAAAATCGTATGACACGCTAATCACGGTGTTGGAGTTATTAATATCTTAATTTAATTTTAAAACTTGAAGACATTGTAAAAACTACCATTAAGACTATACATCATTTTATGCACAATTTGCTTATTATTTCTACATATCTCTTGCCTTGAAAGGAATGAAAGTGAGCGTTTTAATTTGTATCACGAAACATTTATTTTTAATATTATTAACATTCCTTTCGGAGATAAGAAACAACAATCCATCGCTTCGCAGTACAACACCGTTCCACTACACCACCGAATCGCTGACGGCTTTAGTGTTTCAAGTTATATTGATGTAGGATATTTTTACGGGCATATTCGGACGATTGGGATTTTTGGCCATCGGAATATAGCCATTGAGCTAGAAATCTAAAAATCAATGCGGGATATTCGTTCCAATGGGATTGCGGTCCATTGGGAATTCGGTTGAAAGGGAACATACCGACGCTGGGTGGATTTATTTTATTTTTATAAGGTGTAGTTTTTTTGCTGTAGTTAAGTTTTATAAATAACTTTTTTGTTCCTATACATGAATGAAACACGAGGAAGAAAGAGCGGGGGGTTCAACAGAGTTTTAAGCCCTTCCCCTTCCATTCAATGAGACATTAGTATGGGGTCTATGGCCTCTTAGAGATTCCAAGAAGAAATTTATGTATTCTTTTTGTAGATTAAGACCTTATTACGCGCTAAGTGACTAGGGGTTCACGAACTCAAACTTGAAATACTCAACCAAAAACTTCTCGGTGTTATTGATATGAACCACATGGATTTCGACCAAATAGGTAACGAATAGAACAAACAAACACTTTCTATACATGCATACATAAAAACAGATTGAGAAATACCAAGAGCGAAAGGCTATTTTCAAAACGGTTTAGCTAATACGGTACTATATTTCAAAAGAAACTAAAAACTTATAATTTATGAAGTTTTTGTAAAAAATAATCGTCAATACCTCTTTCTTCGTTGATATTTTCGCTCGTAAAACCGAAAAATGGGCTGTTCACCAATTACGTAACTCAGAAAGCTGTAATTTTTTCTTCGACAAAACTTCTTTTAAAGTACTTCTTCTAAAAGTTCGTGTAACCAAAAAAATTATTTGTTACGGCAACGTTTTCATCATTCCTTTCCTTGTAACGAAAATATTTCGCTCCCAAATATAATGATTGGTTTTATGTCACTGTTATTTTATATGCTAAAATATTGTGAAAACGAGTACTTGAAAATGTAATGTATGCTGATTTCATGACTTTCCTGATTCCCAATACATTTTTGAATGTTAAGTCGGAAGTATGGAAAAAGCTTGTGCAAGACGAGGGTGATATTTTTACTACCAATGACCAATATGAGGGACTTGAAGAGTTAGCAATGGCTCCGCCGAGGTGTATTTTTATAGCAGTCGTTTTGGAATAAAAAAAATGGGAGGGGATAAAGACTTATCCTAAAACTTATGAGAAGTTCGATTTAAGGGTTATGTAAAGTAGTTAGCGGACCGTTCAATTTATCTTTTGAAAAAGTTCTTGTTGACGTCACAGTCTTCCCCCCGGGGGTAGGCATAACGAATGTCTTTCCTTCTTTCAGGGAAAGTAATATTAGGGATTTTTTCTATTTTTGTGTTATTCAGCCTTACAATTGGACCAATCACAGCGCCATTGCTAAAATGCTGCGTTCAAGAAAACGCAGCACGGGTCTCGGACACTCAGGAGTAAACGCCGGAGTGGGGCAGCCTCTTAAGGAGGCTCACAACCACATCACATGAGAGATTAACCGGATGTGATGCGAGGAACCGCTTTAAAACCACGAAATAATCCCTGACTGACGCGTTTTACATCAGCTGCTGACGTCAATGATTGGGGGGGGGGTCCGGTAACTTATTAAAAAAAAGACTAAACGTTTCGCCGACTTCTTTACAGTCCCTTTAAAGGGACAAATAAAAAAATGTATTTAGATGGAGGAAAAATAGTGTGTAGAAATAGATGTAGTAATAACACTTCTTAATTAAAATTGAAATGAACTATTTATTCAACGTTTTTTATTTCAGCCGCACAATATAGACCATTCCATTAAACACTTTCAGAGAAACCAACGCACAGGTCAGGGGCAGCCATATTAGGCTAGTTCCATCGAGCCAAGAGACAACGTCAGACGGAGCTCGCGTTCGCTACACTTGGAAGGCTAACCGACTCACACTACCACTTGCGGTGCTTCTTGGCGCGAGAGAGATGGACTCTCATGGTGGCCCGGCTCCTGTGCGGTTTGCTTCTCCTAGGGCATCAGAGGATCACTTTGAATATAATTGGGTTAATTTTACCTTACAAATGTTCAACAAATTGAAAGGGTATGTACCAATTGCTTGCAAGCCAGTAGTGGCTCCTCCCTGTTTCAAAATGGATCTCCATATAGAAAGCAAATAAAGATTCATTCATTCATTTAGTGATCTATACAAACGGAGTCTTTGTGAGGGGTGCGTCAAGAAATGCCTCTAGAGGCAGTGCGAGTTGGTTACCCTCCCGTGTGTAGTGAACTCTGGCTCCATCTTACGTTGCCTCTTGGCGATTAGGAAGAGACCCCTCCACTTTAGTTTCTCTACTAGTAATTACAGGAATACTCTATAGTCTTAGCTAAAATTGTTGTGCTATGTCGTTAGCATAAACGGCACGTTTTGAATTTTAATTATAGAACTTCAAGGTTTTAAGTGGTTAAAGAAATTAGAAACTTAGTGGATAATGGTATACAATGTTTCGTTATTCCAATTAATGTTCATTTTATTAAAAAAAATTAACGTCGAGATGGATCATCATTCCCAAGTGGGAGAGTTTTATCGAGATCAAACTGTGTTCGTCACCGGAGCTACGGGTTTCATTGGATAAATAAAACTTGATATTTTATTATAGAGTGCATCTGAAAATTGTCCCTTTCAATATGGTTTTGTTTGAAAGCCGAATTTGTTCTTGATTATCAGTACTTTTCGTTCAGCTCAATTTCAGTACTCATAGAAGTAAGAAATGTTAAACCCTTTAGTTCACATGAAACGTTGGGAAGGAATTATTATCCTATTTCACGCGATTCTCTTCTCCAATAAATCAATGATTAATTTCACGAGCTAACCTTCAATAAATCGAAAATTAAATTCACTAGCTGTTATTAATAAGAATCTAAGATTAATTGCACGAGCTAATCTTTAAAAAATCAGAGATTAATTTTAAGAGCTAGTCTACAAAAAAATCAATTAATTTCACGGGCTATTCTTCAATAAATCAAAAATGCATTTCACGAGCTATTCTTTGTTCTATACGTCAGACCTAAATTCAGTTTAAAAAGTTAAAAGATGAACTATAGATAAGGAAATAGACTACCGAGCGATATCACAATAGAAGTCATCTTTATAAATGTCAGATAAGGTAAGGTTCAGTTTATTGTGTGATCTTAGAGACGAAAAGAAGTCTTGAGCATATTATCATAAATCAATGATTAATTTCACGCGCTATTCTTCAATAAATCAAAAATGCATTTCACGAGCTATTCTTTGTTCTATACGTCAGACCTAAATTCAGTTTAAAAAGTTAAAAGATGAACTATAGATAAGGAAATAGACTACTGAGCGATATCACAATAGAAGTCATCTTTATAAATGTCAGATAAGGTAAGGTTCAGTTTATTATGTGATCTTAGAGACGAAAAGAAGTCTTGAGCATATTATCATAAATCAATGATTAATTTCACGCGCTATTCTTCAAAGATCCAAAATATTTCACGCCGAAATTAAGCAAACCAAAACAATTAAAATCGCAAATTGGATACTTTACTAAAGTATTAAAGCAAGACGAAGAATTAATTACAGGGTGTTTGTGAAAAGTCCATCAATAATGAAAGAGCGTATTTATTGGGCCATTTTGAGTCGAAAATGTTCTATGACATTTTGCCGTCCGAGCCACGGTTTTCGAGTTATGATTTGAATATTTTAGGGATGACCCCTTCATTAAATTAGCGCTGTCTTTCAATTTCTTAATTAAATTTAAGGGGTCATCCGTAAATTACTCCAATAATAACTTGAAAACAGTGGCTCGGACGGCAAAATGTCATAGAACATTTTCGACTCAAAATGGCCCAATAAATACGCCCTTTCATTATTGATAGACCTTTCACAAACACCCTGTATATTTTTTTCTCTTACATATTCAGTAATGCAGTAATTTATCTTCATTGATTTAAAATATTAGTTCTTGTAGAGAAGATACTTTATTCGTGTCCAGACGTGAAAAGAATATACATTCTAATTCGTCCGACAAAAGGCGTTAAAGACTCCGAAACCAATAACCGGTTCCGAGAATTCTTAAACTCTCAGGTAACAACAGGAGCAGATGACAAAGGAGTCTCGGACGCTAGCTTCCACAATATAGAGGGCAATGGGACCCGCGTACGTCACAGCTGTAGCGGTATCGTTTGCCATAGAGGCGCTATCAGACGTTATAGCAGACGATGCTTTTGGTGGATTATATCTGGCATCAAAGTCTGCTGGGAATTTTTTTGTAATAACGGACTAACGGTGGCTACTGAGGTTCTTCTTACCCGATCGCGACATAAATATACACAATATAATTACTTTATTCAAACAACTGTAATCGTTGGTATTAAGATAAAAGATAAGACTACATTTTGTGACCTTAAAGGTAGGAATTAATTGACTGCTACAAGAGGTTGGAAACGAAATCACTGTCTCTTACTTTTTGGGTTTTAAAAGATCGTGAGTGATTTCTTTCCCAACCTCTTGTAGCTACCATTTAATTGAAGAAGAAATTTAGAAAAATTTGGCACTGAAACACATTTTAGTTTTTTAATAGTGTACATACGTTACTCGCTGAGCTTTTCATTATCAATTTAGTCTAAAAAAATATTAAAAAGCCGTTGAAATCCATTTTTTAACTCTAATACTCGTTAAGCCTAGGCTAATTATAAGCAGACGATACGTATTTTTAAAGAGAGGCTCCAGAGTCCAGACGCGATTTCCCAGATCTCCTTTCGAGACTTTGCAGCCACGCTATTGGTGGGAAAATAATGCTCAAATTTTCTACGAGAGGTGGCACTGGCGTAATGATTTTGGTTAATAACCGTGACGTTCGCGGATCCCATTGCCCTCTACATTATGGAAGCTAGCGTCCGAGACTCCTTTGTCATCTGCTCCTGGTAACAACGATAAAAGCGAGGATAAAAGTTATCTTATGAGTAGACTTTATATTGTTAGTTTCTTTATCATGCCTCTGAGTCTTAAGAAAGAAGTATGTTAATTCATTTGAAATGCAGGCTTTCGAAAGATTGAAGCGAGAAAGACCGAATGATTTGAAGAAAATTGTCCCCGTTTGGGGGGAACTCGTTCAATCGAACTTGAACATTTCAACCGAAATCGAGAAGCAATTAATTGATGAAGTTACAATTGTTTTTCACATCGCCGCCACCATCAGATTCAACGAACCTCTAAAGTAAGAACATCTTAAATTGTATTAAAGATCTAGGCAGATTAGATCTAAACACACTCCGCCTGACGTCGTTCTTTTAATATCTCATTGCAGAGTCGCGATTGAAATAAATTTGATAGGAACCAAAAATGTTTTTGAATTATTTAAAAAATTGAAGAGGCCAACGTCTTTCGTCTACGTTTCGACGGCCTTCTCTCACTGTCAAAGGGACTTGATCGAAGAAACCGTTTACCCTCTGCGCCTCGAACCTGACTTCTTAATTAAACTGCACCAGTAATACCTCCCTCCTCTGAATCATTATTCATATCCTTTTAATTAAAATTTGATCAATCAGGAAACTTGACGCGAAAAGTCTGGATTGTTTATCGGAAAATGTTTTGGAGGGAAGACCAAACTCGTACACGCTGTCGAAAGCCGCGTCGGAGGATTACTTGGAACGACACTCTGCAAATCTACCCATTGACATTGTTCGACCCTCCGTTGTCGAGAACACCCTTAAAGAACCCTTTCAGGGTTGGAGATATGGTCAAAGCTCATTCAGCAGATTTGTTATCGTGGTAAGCTTTTCTATTTTCGAACTCCGCGATGGTGCTCAGCCTTTGAGACACGGTATTAAAACGCATTCAGAGATGTAGTTTTATCCATTAACAAAATCCTGTTACGTGTTATTAAAGTTCGGTAAAGGCCTGATTCACAACTTCCCTGCCAAAAAAGACGCACTCATGGATGTGGTTCCGGTTGATATGTTGGTCAATCTCTTGATTGTCGTCTCTTGGTACACCGCCATTAAAAAGTAATTATTCTCACAATTGGAAAAGAATGGACTAGTACCGTAAGTGATTTTAATTTCAATTGATGTAGCAATTGGAGTGGAAAACTGCCTGTTTATAATTTGGTCTCGGGCAATCGAAATGCCATTTCCTTCAGAAAATTCATGAACTTCTCTGCAACATACGGTTATTCGTATCCAATATACAGCGCCCTCAACATGGTTTTCGTATCATGTACAACCAACCAATTTCTTTTGACGATCGGGAAAATTCGAGATCATTACATTCCCGCACTTTTCATCGATTTCATTCTCATGTTCACTGGGAAAAAACCGACGTGCGTGTTATCATCATAACTCTTTCATACTGCGCACTTTTACTTTGATACAGTTGAAAGTCAAGGTTTCACTGTGGATATGTATAAATTCTAACGTATTATGAATTGCCAACTAGGCCAAAAAGCTGGCCACCAAATATGCGATGGATGTAAATCTAGGCGGAATCCACGTGGGGAAAAGTAAGAGTTCTGAGTAGTGGATTTGAAATTTCACCCATGCGCTCTCACAAGTTTGTGGTTGGGGGCTAGGAAGTCATATTACTTCTTGCTGAAGTACCGGCACCTAAGCGAAATGCTTCGTAGAACGCAAGAGATGGGAATCCATTATACTTTAGTATTTATACATATCCACGGTTTTGGACCTATGCTTTTTCCTATACATTACATCAGAAGGGGATAATAGAAGAAGAATGACACACTGTATCCTCTTAATACCTTAGTTATGTAACGTCATTCTTTCCAGGCTAATCGCTTTTAGTTTTCTTTCCTGCTCTTCAAACTTTAGATGGGCTGGGCATCGCACCGTAAGGTGAATTCTATAATTACTCTTTGGTACTAAATCCCCAGCAATCAACCCACAAACCTTGATTGTCTTGATGTGGGTCAAAAATCCGCAAGCGCGTCTTGCCAAAAGTGAATAGGCTACTACGTACAGAAAGTGTAGAAATTGCAGTCTGTAGCGCCTTTTCCTGTGGTTTTAAAGAAAACTCTTGAGCAGCCGACGCGTAAAAGATAAAGTCAAACCAGATTGGTGGTATTCGAACTTCCCTCCGTTTAGAGCAGCCAATCGTATTTCAAAGCAATTACATCACCGAAAGTAGTTTTCTGTAAAGCCCCGCCCATTGACATGAGCGATAAAATGTTTTACTTCAAAGAGCAACATGTAGATGGCGAAAAAATCTACTCTTTGGCGCGAAATTTAAAATGCTTAGTTATAGATCATTGGTGTTGCTATAGGTAATGTTAGTTGAATATTTGTGTTATTATTTCCTAACATGAACACATTCTTTATTAATAAACAA
The DNA here is from genome assembly GCA_019434445.1 of Phalangium opilio. Lineage (NCBI taxonomy): Eukaryota > Metazoa > Arthropoda > Arachnida > Opiliones > Phalangiidae > Phalangium > Phalangium opilio. The sequence goes on along the minus strand of JAEQBA010000003.1, from coordinate 66,197 downwards.
TGAAGGATTTACATTTATTATTATTATTAATCCTGACGTTATGAAAAATGGTTTAAATTATTGGTAGACCGAGCGATGATGCATTGATTGGAAAATACCTGCACTTGCGTCTTTGCAAGTTCATGTCTTTTTTTTTCAATGAAAGACTAACAGTTTTCTAATAGCTATTTTGTTTGAAGGATCATTTTTCTGTGAACTTTTGCAGTTAATTCCAGGATGAGGAGAGTAGTCTTTGTAAAGAGCTGCTCTTGGAGTCAATTTAGCTCCCAAAAATGTGAAACAGACTGAATGTATGTTAAACTTGTTTTGTTATGGTCTTAACTTTGCATTAATTTCGCCCAAGCAAAGTAAGTTTAACACACATTCATTCTATTTCGCAATTGCGATTATTTACGTTTTTGGCCAATTCAATTAACTTCAAACGCCGCACTTTACAAAGAGTCTCTCCTCATCCTGGCATTAACCTCAATAAATTACAAAAACAACCCTGATTGCAAACAAGCAAGAGATGTTATTAAATCCAAACTTGTTATACATTTCCGCTGTTCATTCTTTTATTCATCTAAGACATGGATATTGTGAGTGCATCAGTGGGTTTGGGGCTACAATTGAAGGAACTGCATTTTGGAATTTCAGCTAGCTAATTGGACCAAGTCATCTTGCGACTTATTGCCACTTATCTAACGCCTTTACAATGCATAGAGGGGTGGTGGCTAGCCCCTATGCCACAGCTAACCGACAGCGCCCTATACTAACTATTTCTTTATTATTTCTACCAAAGCAGTTCAGAGAAAAATGATAACGCAAACGAAGTGGCTATTAGAAAACTATTATTCTTTCATTGATAGAACGAGACATTACCTTGCAAAAGACGAAAGTGCCAGTATTATCTCTTTAAGGCATCATTGCTTGGTCCACCGATAAATTTAAACATTGTTTCCTAACGTTGGGATTACTTGGGAAATATACATCCATTTCTGTGTTTCTGCAACTCGGGATTGGACATTTACAACTCATATTTATTTAAGGAATAATAAATTTAAATCCCAAAGACAACTTATTCCAATAATTATAAATTTAATAATGTAAAACTCTTGTACTTAAAAATATTAACTTATATTATTTAGTAATAAACAATCTGTATGTTGTGTTTAAATCATGGCGAGAAATATATTTTAAAATCTATAAAATACCACGAATATTCACCTTTTTATTAAGATTTGAACTAACATTATCTATAGCGAAACCAATGTTCTAAAACGAAGCATTTTAAATTTCGCGCCAAAGGATAGATTTTTTCCGCCATCTACGTGTTGCTGTTGGAAGTAAAACATCCAGTGGTTACCGCGCATGTCAATGGGCGGGGCTTTACCTTTCCCCACTCGGTCTATATCCCACTCTAATAGTCACGTGTACCAGGAACTATAACTTCAAGAGGTAGGGATAGAAAGGTACAAGTGATTCGCCGCCGCGTTACTGTGGCTTTCCGCTAAGGCGGGGACGTTTAAGAGAGCGCGAGAAAAAACACGTTTCATAACAACGGGGAATTTCTACACTTTTTGTACGTAGTAGCCTATTCACTTTTGGTCTTGCCAAAAAGTTAACGGCTAATAGTTTAACGATGAGGGAACTATTTATCGCGTATGTGATTCGGTTTAGTAACCTTGGTTCAAATGTTAATTATGATGTTGGGAAGAATAACGTTACACTTACCGCAGTTTGTGGTATATTTGACATTTCTCTCGAAGAGAAGTATTATATACTTCTGATTACATTGAAATAGTCGACAGTATCGGCATTATCCACTCTCGGTGGAATTGCAATGTTGACTGTCTCAGTGAACGTCTCGAACAGGATACAACTCCATGCTCATAGTACCTCGCGATTCGATTAGGGTGGGTAGGTATAGGAATTTCTACTCCTTGCCAACCGTCTCCTACAAGGTCTTCGCGAGAATTAGAATACTAAAGATATATCGCCACATCTTTGTTTAAAAATCTTCTCAAGATCGCAAATTGAAACAGAATTAGAAGCGTGGCCTACGTGAATTTCCTTACTTGGTCAAGTAGGGTTAGAAAATAGAGAACGAGATCCTAGTAACGAGGGTTTCGATTTTCGGTAATTCCACGGCCTGGAAACGCCCTCAACCCTTTTATAAATAATTAAAGGGAGACTCTCAGCTGAAAATCTTAGTGCCATGTTTTATTTTTTCCTGGTTCGTTTCAATTAAATATGAAGTCTCAAATTTTTTCCTGATTTTTCAAACAATTTTTCAATGAAAATTAAATTTTTTAAAATTTGTTAGGCTTAGCAATGGGTCTCGATTTTAGCGCACTTACCTACCGGCCAATAAAAAACTCTTTAGGGATAGAGCCAAATCAGCCAATCCCGTGAGGGTTAGAAAATATTAACTCGTATGCTGTCTGCTTCAAACAGGAAAAGCTGAGTTCCCAAGGGCGGGAAATAAGTATTTTTTAGAGTGAGACTCGACTGAGAAAATGTTTCGGGATTGCCTCTTATAAATCGCGGGCGCTGATTGGCCGGTAGGTCGCTTTATCAAAATTCAAATGCATGTTTTGGATACAAAACTTCAAATATTGTTTAATACTATAAATAGCGCTTCAAAAAATCAGAAAAAATTCGATGCGGCATATTTTAACAAAAGGAATCAGAATAAAAACACTTAATTTCTGCCAATAGTGTCCCTTTAAGGATATGAGCAGGTAGCAGGCTTATGGTTTCAAATAGTTTTTGCTGTTTACAACTTTCAAGGTATTTCAAGATGTATCGACGCTATTTCACGACACTTCCCGCCATAACCTATTTCGTGGCTAAAAAGTTCCGTTTCAAGAGCGACAACGTTGATTCTCTTCAAGGCCAACTATCCCACTTTGATGGGCAGATGTTTAACTTTGACATTGCTTCATACAAATACGAAGAATACATACCAATTTTATTAGACGGAACAAGAAGATACGTTTTGCCCGATGATTGTAGTTTCAGTGTCAATTTGAAGAAACGAAAGCATAGAATGTGAGTTGGTAATTTTTAGTTGTTTATCGGAAATAGCCGATAAAGTTATGCATATTTAGGAACAGAACCATGTATCCAACTACAATGTTAAAGAAAATACAAGAAATAAAAGTTTTATAACTGGTCACGACGCGTTAGGTCTCTTCGAAGATGACGGTCCTATTGGATGAATCCGTCAGGTGTTATTAGTCGTCCAATAGAATTTCTTAGTCCTCTGTTGTCATCTTCGCAGTGAGGCTTAACGTGTAGGTTACTATTAGAAAACTTAGTCTCTAGTATCTTCTTTCATATCGTAGATGGATACATAATTTCATTTCGAAATATCCATTTTCCAACAATCTACCCTCGAATGTCATTAAATTTATTTAGTTATACTGATGAAGTCAATTTGTTTTAGGTTATTCTGCCAATACTATTTATTCAATGTTGGATTTCCTTTGTTCATTCTATATTTAGCGTACCTCTTTTTTAAGTAATAGGCACTTAATTACAGTATTTAAATTAGTTAAATATTATTTAAGATAATTATTCAGTGATCAAATGTAGATTTATTTCTAAGTGGTAAAGTATCATATGTCTTAACTTTCGTTATTGCGATTAAAAATAACGTTTCTGTATAATGAAAGCGTGTTTTTTTCCACTAATTACGTGATATCACTCAATACACCAATTTAAAAACCAGGGCTTATAGCGTTTTCTTTTTAACGGCGCGCAATTTGCCCCCATCTTGCTAATGTCTCCACGCATCAAAAGTGCATAGATAACCAGAAAGTGAAGAACGAGAGGCCTAAACCGCAACGTGAAAAATGAGTTCCCCCATAGTCGATTCAAGATTTCCGTCCCCCTTACCGAGCGACGGGAAGAGTTGGTCTTATGTCGCGGCGGAGAGTTACTTTCGCGTAGTTTTACATAAGGTACATGCTTAAGTTGGCTCGAAAATAAATAGTTCACTTATTTCTTTATTTTCATGTCGTCTGCTATAGTTTAATTCCAAGGCTTAATATAATCTAGTCATTTAGGTAGTCGGGAATCGGGACAGTTGTCAAAATGTCAGATTTGAATTTAGCAAACATTTTACAAAGCTACGAAAAGGATGACTTTTTCCTGATTGATAAAGACGGAAAACTTAAAGGTGCAACAGAATGCATGAAAAAAATATCAAAATTCAACTTAACGAAACTTGAAAATTCCACGACAATTGAACCAAAAGAGTGCTAAAGAACAACCCTTAAGCCTAGTTAAGCAGCCGATTTCTCAATAGTATTCCCCACTATCCCCAGGAGCCGCTACCATCGCGAACTACTTTCCGCTTGTCACGTGACATTAACGATGACCTAATATATCTCTGATTCGATTGGTAGTTGAAAACTAGGCTCACCAACCACCCATTTGTGTCCCCCCTTGCTTCTCATTTTACACGAATACCGTTGCTAAAGGCTGGAAAGGTTTAATGTTCTTCACTTTATGATCTATGCGCTTTTGACGCATAGTCCCTTCCAATGGAAATTAAGGATGTTCAAGTGGCTTCAGGGCCGTCGAGAGACTTTGCGGGACCCGGGAATGGTTATGAGGGTTGGGAGGGAAAAATATCTGGGTGCACAGCTATTAAATAAAGCACTCCGTGCACTCTTTTCTTGTAGAAACTTAGGCACTTTTAAGCCCTGGTATCTTCGTTCTGGTTAAAGGTAAAATTCTGAAATTTCACTGACTAAAAGAACTTATTGGGCCTGCCTCTATCGCCAAATTACAAGTATGTACCTAATATAGTTTAAAAAATAACTAATGTCAAATTTTCATTGTTTCGCTCACTGAGTGATCATGAAAATTCTAAGGTGTTTTTAAAAGAGGTAGAAACTTAATATTTCGGATTTATTTAGTTTTTAATAAAAAAGGAAAAATTGAAAAATACTGAAATTTCTTTAAATATTTTACTAGTTCTCACTTTAAAAACTATACCAATGAATCTAAGCGATATCCTGCCAAAAACGTGCAAAAATATGCAATGCTTTGCTTTGGAACTGCTACACCGTTAAAGTTCTGATCTCATGTACGACCAAGGAGGATGGATAAGGGGAGGCTCGGAGTCAGTCAAAATGCACGTAGCCCCCTGTTCCCAAAACGTTCTCAGCGTACAAAGTCGCGCATGCGTTCAAGCCCGGAGATCGCGCCTGCGGCGCCTCTGGCGGAGACTTGAAGGAGAAATTTTCTCTTCTGACTCGGGAGTCGGATCTAATTTTTTTACGGTGTTTTTTAGCAAAGGCTTAGAATTTGTTTATACGCGTATTGTGTTCCGTTCCGTGTACGTGACGGTGTCTCATAAATTTGGCGAGCTTCTGGAAAGACTTCTGACAATTTTTAAGAACTTGTAGTATTTTAATTTCAATTTTAATTTTAATTTCTGTGATAATAAAATGGTCGGAACTATGAACTGTTGTTACCTTGGCTGTCGAAATGACTCGAGGAACTTAGACCCCACTGTTGTGAAAGGTGCGACTTTTCATCCCTTTATGCATTTTTTTTTTTTTGCTCCGTTTATTTGACGAGCTAGAACCTTATCAGAATGCCATACAGCTCCAATATTAGACCTTATTTCCGCGCTTGTATACCTGTTGTTGCTGGTACAGTTGTTATTACACTTTTTGTGGTACACCATTAAAGCTTAAAGCGCCGTAAGCCAGCTAACACACGCTTGCTCTAGCCTCGTGAGCTTATTTATAATACTGAATATCTCTCGTTTCAAACAACGATCACGTGACGCGCGCCTTTACTAACGGCCAGCGCGTCGAAGGCGCGCAGAATTGTATGCAGTATCTGCCTCGTTTATTTTACCTCCCCCATTTCCAGAACGAGGCTCCCCTCTTATTCATTCTCCTTGGTACGACCAAGGTTCATATAAATATTTTTGAATTTTATACACTTTATATAAAAAATAGTGTAACTTGGCTAAAGCACAGCAAAATGAGATAATAATACAATATTACCAATATTATAACCAAGTGAATATATACTTTAT
>JAEQBA010000003.1:0-59257 GCA_019434445.1 Phalangium opilio | reverse complement strand
ACCACTTGGAGGTAGCCACACGTCGTTTTCCATGAGAGAGTTTTGATGACGCAGCCCCTCTTGCCTACTGCGGTCGCAATCAATACAGGGAGTTTTGTGTGACGCAGGTCCTTGCCTACTGCGGTCGCAATCGATTCGGGGAGTTTTGGTGACGCAGGTCCCTTTGCCCACTGCGGTCGTAATCGAGTCTGGGAGTTTTAGCGACGCAGGTCCCTTTGTATACTGCGGTCGCAATTGAGTCTGGGAGTTTTAGCGACGCAGGTCCCTTTGCCTACTGCGGTCACAATCGAGTCGGGCAGTTTGGTGACGCAGGTCCCATTGTCTTACTGCGGTCGCAATCGAGTAGGGGAGTTTTGATGGCAGGCCCCCTTTCTACTGCAAACCTCAATGCCTACAAAAACGGGTGTGTCAGTATCTTGCAAACCTATCCATGTAATTAGACGTAGATAACGCTTCACGTTGAAACACACCTTCCTGTTAAAATGAATTATAACTGGTTTTCGCAGATTTACGAGGTGATGCCGGACACGATAACCAGCCGCTGCAGCCTGCCTATTCGCAGGGGCATCATCGTCGACTGCATTGCGACATCTGCGTCATTCTCGACAGCACCATCTTCTACGAAAGAGGTATATATTGTTGTACTGATGAGCAGTATGCAAATAAAGTACCAAGCAATCTCACATACCATTTCCTCGGGCAAGGGTATTATTCGCCAATCACATGTTGTGAAAAATACAACAAGCTGTTATAATGCGGCACACTTTGTCAGGATGGAAGCATAATTTGCCTCCTGAGCCAGCAAGGCAACGAAACCGTGACTTGAGGACGCCGTTGAGGCGCTCGATGACGTTTCGTCCTACATAAACAATATTAAATTCGCAGAACAAACTATTACCGGCCACACAAGGAAATAATGCACAACCTACCACGAATATGCTGGGTGTTAAATTCAACCTCTGCCGGCGTTTGTGGGCGGTATACTGGCACCATGAGCCACGGTTGTAAGGGGTAGCCTCCATCACCAAGAAGGTAACCATGGGGCATGTCGCCTTCCACAAATGCCTCAAACAGCATGCTATTTCGCCAGATGAATGAGTCATGTACGCTACCAGGCCACTGAGCCGCTACATTCATGATGCGCAATTCGTTGTCGCTGACCTATTGTAAACGAAACATTTTAATTAGAACGAATAAGGCAAATGTCTCACAAGTTGAACGTTAATGGAGAATGTCCCCTTTCTGTTCCTTTACGCATTACTGTTTGGTGAAGGACCTTAGATTGGAACATGCGTACAATCAATTGCTCCAATAACGTTTGGTAAGCTGCAGGTGGCCGGCCATAAAAGACGCCTATGATTGTAACAATTACAATAAATAAACGTTCCTTTGGAAAGCTAATATCTGAGTTAATTCATACCTTCATAGACCTTACAGACGCCTCATCTGTCGAAAACGATATCAGATCACTTTTGACATTAATTATGGCATTTGTGACCCGTTCAATGCTACGACAGACTAACGCCTGACTCATGCCGTGTTCGTAGTTGCTGGCCAGAGCGTGATGATAGGTTCCCGAGCCATAAAAAAGCAGTGTAACGAGCACTTCATCCTCCACCCCAATAACATCCATGCCACGGTCGTGGTCTTTTTCCAATTGCGGCCTAAGAGCTAGGCATAAGGCGCGCACACTTAAAATATCCAAACGATACTGTGAATGAAATTCCTTCTCAGGTAACAAGAACGCATTACGCCTTTGTCGGAGATATTGCTCGTCATCGAAAACAACAGCAATAGCTATGACGTTAGCTATCTGAGCCAAAATTAAATACTCATAACTGATATTAAAGGGTGTACTTTTAATATGTATATGCGACAGTATATAAATCTTACTGTTCCTGCTGTAAACTCAAGAGAATATACTTCCCAGTTATAAGATGAAACCTATAGCGCCACAAGCGTCAAGTTTACACGGTTTTCAATCTTCCCGCCATTTCGGATGCTATCCTAACCGCTTGTGGTGCTGCGATGCTCAAGGCTGAGTTCAAATATCCCGCCATTTATGGTGCTATTCTACTCTCCGTTTTGGCGCTAGTGAGCCTAACATAATAGCCGCATATCAAGTGAGCCTAACATAATAGCCGCATATCAAGTGAGCCACTAATACGCCGAGGGGGCGTGGTCGTATTAGTGAATTTCATCTGAATACGGCTGCTGCTGGTTTACCATTTACTGCACTAACTTATTCAAATCAGGTACTCTTTAACAAAATAAACCCTTACATCTTTTTTTTAATTTTCGAACGACTGAAAATGAAAATTTGTCACCTGCTGGCTGCTACTAAATGTATTTTTCGGGAAAGGTCCAAAATTTAATGCTAAAACAAAATGTTTAGTTTCGCCTTTGAAACCATTTGAAATGAGAACTTATCAGAAGTGCGTAACCTTAAAGTTAAAAAAATGGGCATTTCTGTAGAAACGCAAGATTTCCACTTTTTTGGTATCCAATCTTGATCGTTTGGCACTAACAATGTCTCCAGTTGCACTGAAGGTGCGTTTGCTGTCAGCAGAACTTGGAGGAACTGTCATATATGTTTTAGCCACTTGTGAAATATTTGGAAACAAGACAGTGTTATTCTTCCACCAATTGAATGGACATCATCATCGAAGTTAATATAAGGAATAGTTTGGGGGAACCGGCGCCATTTGAATACGGGAGCTTAACGGTTAAACTACACTTGCGATGCCTAAGCCCGACGTCTTAGAAAGGCGAGAATGTTGCTACAAGCAATATTACAATAATCAAGCGGGAACCGGAGGGTATTATATTGGAAATAACCCTAATTTGAAAGGGCACGGATTTGGGAGTTTTTTTAGCGGATTGGTAAGGTTTGTTAGGCCTTTGCTTACAAGCGGTGCCAAATTCCTCGGCAGAAAAGCCGTTAGTACGGGGACCAAAATTTTCAGTGACGTAGTATCGGGCAAGGATATTAAAGAGGCTGCTAAGAAAAGAGTAACGGAAACTTTAGATGATATTAGAACACAGCATGGGGGAGGGGGGAAACGTCGCAGACGTAAAAAACCCTTGAAACGAAAACGGGCTCAAAGTAAAAAAGGTATAAAACGAGCGGCTACCAGGAAAATAAAGCCAGTTCGCCGTCGTATACCCTACAGGTCAAGACGACACGATATATTCTCCTAAACATGTTTCAAGCGACAATATCTGAGCTGGACTTTTTCGAATCTGTCCCGATTCAAACATCGGTAGAATCGGCCAAATATGTTTGCTATCGACCTATTTCGGTTTTGGATGGAGACTCTCAGATTGAATTTTACGTTCCTGGAAATGGTGAAGAATATATTGACGCCTCTCTAACTATGCTTTATGTTCGAGCTAAAATAGTACATACGGACGGTACCGATATCGATGACACAGATAACGTAGCGCCCGTCAACAATTTTTTACATTCGCTCTGGGATACGGTGGAAGTAACCGCCAATGATACGCCTATTTCATCTTCAACCGGAAACTACGCCTTCAAAGCCTATCTAGAAACATTGCTAAACTATGGAGGAGACGCGAAAAAATCTCATTTAACTTCTTCTTTATGGCATAAAGATACGGCTGGGAAAATGGCTTCTGCAACTGAAAACCAGGGACATCTTGTTAGAAAAGAGTTAGCAAAGGGTTCGAAAGAGATTGAAATGTACGGAGCCTTACACGCTGATATGTTTAACGTTTCAAAATTCATACCCAATGGCGTCAGTCTTAGAGTCAGGATGACCCGAAATAAACCAGGCTTTGTTTTGCTCGGAGCTCCTCCCCCCGGTGGCGTATGGTACAAACACGAAATACTCGAAGTAGGCTTATATATTCGTAAAGTGCGAGTAGCCCCTCGAGTAATGCTAGCTTTGGAATCGGCTTGGACTAAAGCCACGGCAAAATATCCATTCACTAGGACAGAAGTGAAAGTTTTTACCATTTCGGCAAATATTCAAAAAACTACTATAGATAACGTATATTTAGGGGTTTTACCAAACAGATTAACAGCGGGTTTAGTAACTCATAACTCGTATAACGGCAAATTGAGTTGGAACCCTTTCGACTTCCAAAACTTTAACGTGAATTATATTAATCCGATTATCGGCTCGGAACAAGTACTAGCTAAGCCTTTGCGACCAAATTTCAAAAAGGGTCTTTACACTAGATCATATTATTCTCTGTTTACCGGATCTGGTACTCATTACAAAGACGATGGTAACGAAATATCTATGAAGGAGTATCCCAAAGGTTATACGCTTTACTGTTTTGATTTGACTCAAGATGGTACTCAGATATAAATCATTACAACCCTATACGACAAGGACAATTGCGACTTGAACTCGGGTTCGAAGAACCAGTACCCGAAACGCTGAGTTTGATCGTTTATTCAGAATTTCAAAGTTTAATGCACATAGATCATAATAGAACAGTCGTTGTAGATTCGCCATGAACGCTTCAACCATAAGAAGGGTTTTGAGATACACCGCGGTTTCATGGGCGTATACCCGCGCGATGTTCTACCCAAATATATCCTTCGATACCCGGCTTCCATTGTTATAAATCTAGATAATCACAAAGGAAACGGTAGTCATTGGATTTGTCTCTATATCGATGGGAATAAACAATGTTATTATTTTGATTCCTTGGGGTTGGGTCCCTTGACAGAAGATATTAAAACATTTATGAGAGAAAATTCTACGAAAATAAACTATAATAGGAGGGCTTTGCAGCCCCCGACAGTTCCGCTTGCGGTATATACTGCGTTGTATACATTATGCACAGAACGAGGAGAAGAAGCACAAACATGTTTTTCAAGAAATTTAAGAGGGATCCGTGGATGAATGACGTCATCATTTCCAACCTCTATAAGAGAACCACGCCCTCCCACTGAATTCTCTTACCCAATCCCGACTCGGTATTAGACCGTGTTATGACGTCAGCCGTTCCAGCCTCTATAAGAGAAACACACACCCCGTGAATTCTCGTATCCAATCCCGACTCGGTTGGTGTTATGACGTCAACCAATCTCTATAAAAGAAGCCCTACGGTCGTTAGAGGATTCATATCTACTCCCGGCTCGGTTTTAAACAGTCATCCACAGACTCGCTGCTAGTTATTATTATGAAGTCCGCCGTTATTGAATTAGAATACCTGAACGGACGCACTCGTAGTGATGGCAGCACGGACATTATCGTGAAAGAATTGGCCATAACAACCATCGAGGCCAAGCCGGCTACCGTTTCCTGGACATTCGCGCCGCCGTACAATAAATCACACGTCTCGATTTCAAAACAACGGCAAAACCAGTGGGTTTCGCGTAATCTGCACCGATTGGACTGGAATGCCGGCCTAACCTCATACGCCAAACTCGACGATTGCCTCGCCGCCGGTCTACAGGGGGTCGACCTAATCTTTTCAAAGGGTGACGAAAAAGTCACCTTTCTCTCTGACCGTCTCAACAGAACGGTTCACGACTTGAACGACTTCAAGTGTCCGAAAGCCACGACCGCGGACATCATTTCTCTTCCCGTACGGTGCTTGTACCCTCACCCCGTCGGTGAGCACCGAACGGCTTGCGCCTTTGACAAGGCTTTAATTTACGCCTTATGGGCGCACTCTAACAAGGCCGAAATTAATATTTCGTGCAATCTAGATATCCTTAATGATATTTACATGTAAAAAAATGAATAAATGTATTTTTTCCTTTAAAAATGATTTTATTTTTTCAACATACACATATTACAGCTTGAAAACAGATTCTCTGAAGGGGGAGAACATGTCTGGTCGTGTTATTTGCAGACGAGTGACGTAAACAACATTTGTAAAGGGGGGTGAGAGGTTCATAGCAGGGATGGCGAACGGGTCTGGGCACGAATTATCTTTAATCTTGGGGGGATCCATTTGGTTCGAATGTCGTAAACAACTTTGTATACAAAGAACGTCTGCGGGGCTGGCTGACAAGTCTGGGCATGATTGATAGGGGGAGAGAGGGTGGGGGGCAGTTCTAGTTATAGGTTTAGTTTGGTGGTATGGCGGGTTGAATGGGGGTCGGCTCTTGATATATTTTGAGTTTAGTTAAAGTTTAGTTTTTGGTGCGGGGGGAGGGCGAACGGGTCTGGGCATGAATTATTATTTTAGCCGCTAGGGGGGTGTTGTACATGTTGAATTATATAAGCAAATGGAAAAGAACGTTGGGTTTCATAACTAGTATGAACACCGAGGCGAAAAGACGTGAAAGTTTCCATCGTTGGAAGGGTCCGTATACAAACCCCCGAGATCTAGCTAGAGACGGATTTTTTTATTTATATACGTATGGTCACGATACCGTAGAGTGTTATTTTTGTCACGGTATATTAAACGATTGGAAAATTCGGGATTCTGTGCACGAAGAACACAAACGTCATTTTCCTAGTTGTCCCTTCATCCGCGGACTTCCAACAAACAACGTACCGATCGAAGACGACAAGGGTCACGACGTACCACCCGCCGCCCGCTCTGATTATATGGAGTTTCGCATTCCAAAGTCTGTCATTCAAAAGGCAATTTTGGATACCTACGTCCAAGAAATTTTCAGCGACCCCAAGAACCGCGAGATGTTGAATACGACATGAATTCGGAAGAAGCCCGTTTAAAAACTTTCCAATCGTGGCCGTCGCTTTACGTTGATGCAGCCGAACTAGCGCGAGACGGGTTTTATTTAGGCCGTAGAGATACCTTCAGATGTTTCTTTTGCCATGGTACTCTTCAAGTATGGACAAACTCGGAATCGGTAAACGATAAACATAGACAATTGTACCCAGACTGTCCATACATTTTCGGGCAACAAACGCTAGTCCACACGGACCATACCTTCAGATGTTTCTTTTGCCACGGCACTCTTCAAGTATGGACAACCTCGGAATCGGTACGCGATAAACATAGACAATTGTACCCTGACTGCCCCTTCATTCTTGGAAAACGGACGCTCAATGTGCCTATCGAAGTAGACGTTACTTCGGAAAAAGATGACTATATCTGTCTTATCAAGAAAAGACGAATTTAAAAGACTCTTACAATGGTGAAAAAAAAGGTTACTTTTTGCCCTTTTACCGTGATATGTAAAATACCTTACGAGGATCGTTTTAACTATTATTATATCGATAAATTGCATTTTAATGAACGCATCCGTAATATTAATACTTTACTAGAAAAAATACTTTATGTAAAAAAAATAAAACATGGATAAAATATTTAACGCCTCTTGATTTATACATATCGCAAAAGTAAAAAATATTACCGGAATTAAAATTCCGTGTAAAATTAAAAAAACGTTGGGAGAGAAATTCCTAGGCTTGTACAGGCATTCCCCCGCTTTGCACGCGTAACGGAGAAGAGGAACCCGAGAGATATATTCCTATAACATTTCAGTGCTATTCGGAGAGAAAACGCGCGCCGCTATGGTTGTACACGCATTCCCCCGCTTTGCACATGTAACGGAGAAGAGGAAAAAAAAACTCTCCTTCACAGCGCTCTCGCGCCGCTAGGCTAGTACATTCGCAAGCGTAAAAATAAAGAGGCGGTCAAAGGGAAAGAGACGGTGAAAGTCAGGGAACCAAGAGAGAGAGAGAAAAAAAACTCTCCAGCCTTCACAGCGCTCTTGCGGGTATCGGGCTGGGTAAAGAGAAAGTGAAAGTCAGAATAAAAAAAAGGGGACTTAGCGCAAAGAGAGAGCATACACTCAAGAACAACCTCCACCCTTCAGGTGGAGGAGGTGAGGGGGAGACACACCAACCCCCCTCCGGGGATGGAGGCAAAAATTCGTCCCCCCCCCTTCGCGGGTATAAACCATGGGGGAAAAAAATTCATCCCCCCTGCGCTGCCCGCGGGTATCGAGGCTTACTATTCTCTGACAACTAGCAATAATTTGGCAATATTTCGGGGGTAAAGAAATACAGTTTTGTAGTATTTTGGAAAAGCTGGCAATATCATAATAATTATATAATATAAATACAACGCGTCTTAAGAAGATTTTCTATTCCGTATAGTGTGGTAGTTTGGCATATTTTAATTTTCGCTCTGTCCTTAAGTACAATTTTAATTGGATTTAGCCATTGGGATAGATGAAAAATGATTAGCCAGCGTACTATGGGAGTCTGGCAATGGAACTGTGCTTAGATTTATCATTGAATATAGGAAATAATAGGATCAACAAATTATTTAGTAGTATTTATGAAACTAATGGTAACTATTTTACCTTTGATAAATAAAGTCAAATGAGAGTTACAGTAGTTTATTCATAACAAAAGTTAGGGTTAATAGTATTATTTATTTTATATAATAGTTAAAATATAAATTGTAACTTTTTAAAGTTATGGCTGTTCAGTAATTACTTAAAAGTCATTAAAACAATAAATTGCTTTAAGAATATTTTGGTTAAACTTTTTGTCAAGGTTTAAACACGCGTGATTATTTTATTGGAATGTGCTAAAGATTTATTTTAAAAACACATTTGGATTGATAATTGCTACGTTTATTTATAGCATGCAATTTGGAATTGAATTTCCCTGGTTGTTATTTATTTATGGTATTCATTATAATTATTTTCCAGTAAATAAAAATGTTGTTTTTCACGTTTGAAGCTAAAATTTGCATATTTTAAAGGGTTTGATTCATAACTTTCCAAGAAAATTGTTTTTGACACCAGAAAGGGTTTTGAGGATAATTTGTGATTGCGTCCTGCTGGCAAAAAGTAGAACTTAACAAAGAAAAGCTAAGAGTAACTATAATTAGTTTTTAATCAATCAAAAATGTAAGTTTCACTATGAATACATGAGAGGGATTAAAAAATGTTCAAAGACAGTCATACGTGAAGGTTGGACTTAAAAAGTGTGAAAAGTTCAACATAAACTTTAGAGCACCAATAATCATTTTGTTAATCTCTCAAGTGAATAATTCAATGATGAAAAAATAATTATACACATTTAATCCTAGGACTGTAAAATTGAGAATATATAATAGCCAGAAAAATAGTAAGCATGGGTTTTAATGTTAAATTATTTTAGGTATAAAAAAGGGAAGGGGGAGTTTGTTAAAATACTGCTAATATACTTAAAGATGCTTTTTAAAAAGGGTAGTGATTTGTTGGTGTAGAATCTGCAGTTTAGCTCAGAGAGTTAATGAAGCGCCTTGTATTTCGTTAGTGACATCTTCAATCCAGTTGATTTATTTTTTTTTCTATATTTAATACAATTGAACTAAGATGGCGTTAGTGGTTAATGTCGTTAATTGGTAGCTTTTTTTACTGGTTCCATCGCGCTTGGTTTTGTTTTATTGATGTAGAGTCTGCAGTTTAGTTCACAGTTAATGAGGAGCCTTGTGTTTCACTATTAAACTAAGATGGCGTTAGTGGTTAATGTCATTAATCGGTAGTTTTTTTTACTAGCTCCATCGCGCGTGATTTTGTTTTGTTAATGTAGAATATGCAATTTAGTTCAGAGAGTTAATGATGTGCCTTGTGTTTGGTAGCGACATCTCCAGTCCATTTTATTTTTTTATATTTATTACGTTTGAACTCAGATAGCATTACTGCTTAACGACATTAATTGGCAGCTTTATTTTACTAATACCATCGAGCTTGTTTTGTTTGGCAAACGTCCGTAAAATAACGTTCATAAGGCGTTTCGATGGAAATTTAAATTGAACTCCAAGGTTAATCACAGTTGGGTGTTTTAGAGTTACGAGTGAAGTACTTGAGGTTTAATCGGGTGGTGAAGGAGGGGGGATTTGGGGTATTTCACCAGCCGCGGACACGGGGTAGTCAGTTCCTGTAGGGTAGGCATGCTGACAAGTCCCTTATTCCCTCAAAACTTTGTCGCCCAGAAGCTTGGCTTACAGGAGTGCGCCCAAACTCCCAACATAGTGAAGTACATAATTTTAGTAACAAACCATTGCTGTTCTAAATTTAATAACGTTGAAGCAACTTTGGTTCAAAAAAGTTTTTTTTTGCGAATTCATATCTGTTATGAACTTCTATTGTGTTGATGAACTTGAAGGCAAGGCTTGCCAAGCCGTTATATAATTATGCAGGGAAACCAAATAATTGAAATGTATTGTTTGGCCTTGGTACAGCTTGACGTTCTAAAGACACTCGCTCAACCAATACGAAGGTTATTTCTTTGATATCTTTGGTTTTTTTAATCCAAAGTCGCTCTCATTCTTTGAACACGCCAGTCTAAAGTGTCTGTTGTTTCGGCAAAGAAGTTGAATATTTATATTTCTTGATCTGTCTATTGAAGCCTTGTGGTGTGGTTTTTTATAATGATGATGATCATATTTTATAGCTGTGTAGTTTTAACCTTTTATTATACTGGTAAAGGCTATGATGAATTATCTTTCTGTTGAAGCTTAGCAGCTGGCACGTGTTGATACAATACGCTTATAATTGTACGAAAATAGTCTTTAAATTGCATGTTTCAAAGTTGAAAATATGCATCGATAGTAGCATTTATGTCGAAATAATTTTGTTCGTTATATTAGTTATGTAAAGGGGCGGAGGGGGAGGAGGCGAAAGAAAACTTTACCATTTACTGGCTATTATATGTTCATTTAAAAATAAATTTTGAGGGTTAATTTTTTAAAATTTTGTCAGGCAACTCTTAGCTTTAAGTTTGGAAACAGTGCTGCTAGAACATGAGAATTATTGTTTTGCGCGTGGGTTACCAAAGGGTCAATGAAAAGGTTATTGAATTTTGAGGAAGAAATAGCTATTCGAGAAGTTTTGCAAATTCTACCCCTGTTGGTTTAACTCAATGGCACCCGTCACTCAGACTACTCCAGCTGGTGAGAAACACATAGAGAATATGCAAAACTTCCTGGAATAGTAATTGTAAAAAAATGGTTTAGTTATTTTATTTACAAGGGTAATGTAATATATATATATTTTGGTAACCGCAATTGGGGAAATAATTCTCAAACTTTATAAAAACAAATTCTCCAACAATAGTAGGACATTAGTTAGTTTGACAAATTAATTAGTTCATATGGCCATTGAATAGTTTAAAAATGGATTTTTGTTAGTGGTATTAGATTGGGTCGGGTACACATTATTGATAATTTATACAAAGAATAATTTATATTAATAGATAATATTTAAACATAAAAGCTTTGCTAATCTTTGATATTGTAACAGTATAATATTAGATTAGATTAATTTAATTTAATGTTTTTGAATAGTTTTAAATTGATAATGTAAAAACGTTATGGGCGTCTTAATTTAAAAAAAAAATAGCGCGCTTAAAAGAGAAAAAATGGAAGATGCGAAACTGATATTTAGAAAACTCTTTGAATATATTAATTTTAATCAGTATTTATTTAAAATTTGGATACGAGTGTCTAAATCTCAGTTCAAAAAATCTGCTCAATGTTAACTAATAGGATGAATTTGTCTCAATAGTTTCACCAGCTTATTAAAGAATTATATTTAATCACATAGCATTACCAACAGGGGTTACGTTTTTAGCGTGTTTTATTACATAAAACACCACTGGGGCAAGACTAATACAGAGTACTAAAAACCCTTCACTAGAAAATTCTAAAATGAATGCAAGAATCATCGCCTTTTTTCGTAACAATAGCATGGCCCTACAATCCCCCCTCCTCTCCCTTTCACGGTTATTATAGTAGGCAACATCAAAATTACTCCAGAACCATCGTTAACCTTAAACTTCCTCTAGGATTAACAATCTTACCCAGTCATAAATTACTTTAAAGGAAATATGAAACTATAAGTATTTCTTTGACAGATATGATGCTCCTTTCTGGTACGAATATTGAAATTTTGGACTTTACGCGGGGTAAATTTGATATGGATTCTTCAAGCACGTTAGATTCCCTTTAATGTGTCTGGACCCTTTCCAAGAGCAGAACAGTGACGTCAGTCAAGTTACTGACGAATCTCTCCCTTTTTCTGATCATTACATCACTGACGTCGTACCAGCCGTTGTCTTTTCTCACAAAGTTCACATAATGTCCCTCGGCCAACGATTCACCTTTATGAATAATCACCCCTTTAGTTTTAAAAAGCATCTTACTCATAGTGACATTTTGATTTTCAAAACTTGATATTTTGGTCGAAATCCTAATTGGTCGACCATCTTTGTAATCGCCACGGAGAAGACACAAAAATACGTACTTCCCGCTGGATATCAATACATCACGCTCTTGTATTTTTGAGTTGTTACAAAATACGCATGGCACCTCTGTTAATCTCATCCTTTTTTCTAGAGATTTCCAATCAATTTTATCTCGGTTTTCTAGTGGAAGATTGAAAATGTTGCTTTCAACAATATTCTCCGAATTTTGTTCAACTTGACATTGGGGCATTTGGTAACGTTTCGCGACTTTGACCAAAAAACATCTTTTAGAGCCTTAGAGTAATCGGCCTCCATTTCTTGGCTTAGTGTCGTCCAGAGCACAATCAAAAATTCAAAGGCGTCTTGTTGAGCGTTTTGCGTAAAATGATTTCCAACAGCCATTCTCAGTTCCAACCCTTTACGACTGAAACTTCCTTGAGAACTCTCGATGTCGTTTATCGTGTTATGGAGGCAACGTAAAACTGGTTTTTCAACAATGATCCATTGTAAGATTTAACCAATTCTCTTAATTCCGGCACTAATAAAAGCAGTTGCAAAACGCTATTAGAATAGCACGTTACTTGATCATCGTTAGCTAAACCCTTCAAGGGAAAACTATCCAAACTCTGTTGGGCTTTCCTTTTCTTCTTCGGTGTTTCTTCCCATCTCTCTTCCTCGCCTTCTAAAAGGCTTTTAGATAGTGTAGGCGCACTTCTTTTCTCACCGCGCCTTTCTTTCGACTCCGTTATTTCCAAAACAGGCAGATCTGGCCTATATTTTTTGCAAAGCCTGTTATACTCCCAAAATAAATCCAACTTTAACTGGTCAACCAAATCAAACAAGTCCTTCAATTCAACGGAACCAATTAACTCCGTCAAAGAAAATTGAAGCTTCCTCTCAAGTTGCAACCAATTCAAACATTTTGTCTCCACGCAAAATTAATAACAATCAAAACTGTGATTATAGTGATAGAAAATGGTGTTATTGCGGAGGTAAAGATGATGCTCTAGAATGATTGCCTGTGACGAGGAGAACTGCAAACTCCAGTGGTTTAACTTTAATGCCTTAAAACAGTAGTTGCCCCAAAGAAAAAATGGTATTGCCCAGGCTGCGTAAAATTTCGTCAACAGCTGAAAAAACGTAAAATGTGATAGAAAATTTCTGATATTTTCCTACAATTTTTAATTTTGTGATGAAAAAATAAAAGTGTTGTTGATTTCTTTTAAAAATCAGTATTTTATTTAAAGGGTATAGGCAGCTTTAATTTCATATCATATTTTATATCTTAAAAGGTCTAAAGTTACACTTTTGAGTCTCTTATAAATATCAACTTTTTAAAATAATTGAAGAATTAATTTTATACTTAAAATGAATTTAAAAATCGTCAAAACTGAATTTTTACATACCTAAACCCTTGCCTAACCAGCTTGTTTTTTGACGTCAACTGAATAAGCTCGAGAAAAACCATGGAGCCTTAATCTAGGCTCTATTCAAGAACGGTAGTCCGCAGTCTCTAGGCGCGAAGCGTTTTGACTCTTTCGAGTTGACTCGTGGTTGAGGTTACGCGACGTCTGCTACTTATTTTACCGCGTTAAGCCTATAACATAGTCTGGCCGGTCCGGGACGCCCAACTGAAGATTTCGTTTCCCCGAGTCCTGACCCAAATACCCTCTAGGGAACTAAAGACAAGTTTTTGACGTCATATACTTGTCTTTACTTTGGTAAAATGGCGGTCTCATTTGAAAAAGGGGGTTTAGAAACTTTATATATTCAAACTTATCTTACAAAATAACTACAAATCGGAGAGTTAAAAGTTTGATATTTTTGGATTCTTTGAAATAAATTCTCTCTTTTGTTAAATGAATCAAAGGCTTTTCAAATAAAGCTGCGCATACCCTTCTATAATAGATACAAAAGTATAAAGCCATTTACACAAATTTTAAGACCCACTTAGTTTCACGATTGCCACGAACTTTTCAAATTTCATTCCAACGGGATGATTGATGGGCATAGTGTAATGCCAAAATAATTATAAACCTATGGAAAAAGGGGTCGCACCCAGGAATGGTAATCGGTGATGCTGGACGTCACTGAGTTCCTCACTGGCCTACTCCTTTTTCTTGGAAATAATGCGTGTTGCCTTCTGCAGGGGTTTTACTCGTGATTGTTAGGGTTGTTATTGTTAAGGTTATAATGGAAACTCTCCTCATATTTGATGGTTGCCTTGACAAAGGTGTTTTTCACGTTGAGATACGCTATCCCCTGTACATACTTTTAAAATTACCTATTTCCTATTTTTACCAAAGCAACTATATTGCCAATGCCTCTGAGTAGTAAAGTAAAATATAGATTGTTAAGGATTTATATTTTTTGAGTTTTACTGTAAAATGATTGACGTGTTTACGACATTTTTGAATCTACTTCCAACAATTTAAAACTACTTCCCGAGCACTTATCTTAATAATAGCTATGTGGTACGACATGGTACGAAGATATATAAACTGACCAGGTGATGGTGACGTACAAACTTAAGATCACGTGATATTTTCTGTGAGAGACTAAAAACATGTAGTAGAAGAAGATGAAAAAGGATAAGGGCAGAACGTTTTAAAAAGGCGAAGGGAGCACACCTCCAGAACATGTAAGCGGAGTGTATACCTTAAAAAATGTATGTCGGTCCGAGGGTAAAGGTTGGCGAGATATTACCCGAGAGGACATATGAAGGACTTAGCTGTTGAGGACTTCGCTGGGTCAAAAACGTTTGGATAATCTCTCTACTGGAAAACATCTCACGCCAGCAAGAATATCGAGTCATTGATATGCGCGTAAACGTGTGTGTGCGTGTGAATCAAAACAATAATAAATTCGTACCACTGGTCGTTAAAACATGGGTCGCTCCCATGAACAGATAAGTACTGTTTGTGTCACTTTAAATTTTAATATTTTTAAAATTATTAAAATATCGAGGAAGTAGTTGACGTAAAAATAATTACTATTTTAAATTTAAATTCTATATCAGATTTAATGTTAAATGTATTTTTGGGTAGTGGGTAGAATTGAAATTTATTAAGAATAACATTGATGTTAATTGCAAGCTTTAAGAATTATACGAATTAAAATGAGTCATTGGTAACAGTTGCAAAAGTTTGTTTCCTAAGCCTATTTTATCCCTAGACTGAAAAGTATAACTCGCTAATCCCAATAGTGAAAATTTCGCGAGGCAACCCGGAGTTTCCATTTGTAACTTATAACTAAGAGTAGTATAGTTCAGGATAGGAATTAGTTAATGATTAGATAATGGTACTTTAACTATAACTAAGTATAAATAGGACGAACTATAGAATACGTAAGATAAGAAACGTTACAATAGGTTCACAAGAGCACAAGCCACCAAAGCTATTTTATCTATGCTAGCTTTATTATCCTCTGGGTACCATGTCATAACTCAACTGGTATTTTATTATGCAAAATTGAATATTTTTGACGTAGATGGCCTATGGCTCTTTCAACTTGTATTCTAACGTTAGCAATTTTCCTCGTCTCTTCAACGGCATAAGGGCCTAATTGCTTCTTATTTTTAGTGAATGCTTGAAGTTTAACACTAGCATAGTATAGACCAACAGAATCTTGAATGTGAAACCCTCTATCAGCTAAAACTACATCTCCAGGAGCTAAATTTTCCAAAAATTTACAGATTTCATTAAGATATTTATCGCTAACTCGACAGCCCCACCCTTTCGACAGAAAACTGACAGATGCTTGTGGAGTTATAACAATAAGAAATTTTACTGTGTTGTGATGTTTATAGTTGGACCATGTTTCTGCTTGCCCCATTACATTAGATGGTTTTTCGGTGAATATCTCAAAACGATCAATTATGACAGCCACTTTTGTGCCAAAATGTTCACGAAAACTCATTGGCATTGTCGCTACCAAAATTTGCATTAAATTGCTTAAAAGACAACTTTTACCCGCTTGGGTAGGTCCCACGATTAGAAGCTGCGCGGGTGTTTGGAATTTTAAAGAATGCGAGACTGACTCGGTCGGATTCATTTCAAATAATAAACATTTTTTATTTTGTTGCACATCTTATATAGAAACATAAAAAATATATTTTAAAAAAACATAACAATAATCAAAAAAAAACACAAGATATACCCAAAAACCCTTAATAAACACTTTTAAACACAATATAAACAAAAAACCCTTTTACCCAAAAAATCCCCTATTAAGTAATAGTTTTTAAAAAAAGTTTTTTTTCCAATTCCAGGCAGCGCTGGCGAAAGCGTTGGGCGTTGAGGAGGTCAAAATTCACGCGAGACTCGGAGGGTAGGATATGAACACGCACTACAGTAGAAAACACGACGGATGGATGCGCACGCGCACTTTTTCTTTTCCCGACCGCTCTTCGTTGGTGGTTGGGCATGTCTGGACCAGATGGTCGCAAACATCCGTGCCCTCGCTGGTCGGGAAACCCCTGACGCAGTGGCTTATTGTTGCACGGTTTTTTGGAAACCATCGGACACGATGGACTGTGCTTGCGATGTTCCCTGGATGGATGGTCCGTGCAACGCCACTGGTACAAGGCGATGCCGCAAAAAGCGCAGCGCGTCGTCTGTGTTTCTACATCTGCAAGATAGAAACCGTCTTTGGCCAGGGCTTCGATGGGAACGCAAGATTCCCACAAGCCCTCAAAAGTATGTCTTCGCATAGCCTCGTAATTCATGCCAAAGAGATGTCAAAGCGGATGTTGCCTTTTGAAACCGTATGGTCGACTGGTTCTCAAATCGGTGTTCAACACTCTTTTGTCCGAGGTTCGGCGGAATTTCTTGGTTATTTTAACGGTCTCTAGCTGCAGCTTGTATTTGTCCCGTTTAAAATTGAAGGGGACATTGACTATAACTTCCTATTCCGGGTTCATCGCCACACTTTCAAAGGTTTCAAAGTCAATTTTTTCCAAATTTTCTCGATTTAGCGTCAAGCCTTTAATTTTTTTGACTTCTTTTCCTTTGCTAGTGCGAAACGAGTAACTTTTGGCTCCGGTACTACAAAAGGAAGTTATATAATCACCGCCGAGTTCGTCCGCCCAGCAACCAATATGATTGCCAGTCGGTATGCTGAACTCTCCCGGTAGATCGCGGTAGATTATCGAGTCAGTGTTACAATTCAAGGCTGCGCGGTCTAATTGAAGCAGCATCTTGTTTAATTCGAGTCGCCCGTAGCAAGAGACGAAGCTACCCACAATCGCCGACCCCAGTTTATAGTCCGAGACGTATTCGCTTTTGGCTTTGTACGATAAGAGAGCGATCGAATTCGTGATTCGTCGTAAATCGACTAATTTCAGAGTGGAATCGCTCGCGTATCGTATCAATTCGTAATAATTGTTGATAAAGATGCTACGAATCTCTCCCGTATTTAGCGCCATGCGACCCCAAAGAGAATTTAAATTAATTTTAGCGATATTACGCAGGGAAGGATATAATTGAATATCCGCTACGGTCAGAGAAAGCTTTTCATTCGTGTTTATATCGGCGATATACGCTTCTTTTTGCAGAGGCGTTTGCGCGTGAGCTGGAAATCCGGAATTCTTCACTTTTAAGGCGATAAAATCAGTCATGTACTGCGCGAAGAAGTATTCCGTTTTTGGATAATGGTAAACTTCGAATATATCGAGGAGTTTATAACCATGCTCCATAGCGGCATAGACTTCTACCGTTGGCCAGACTGATTCGAAAGCCCGTTCATTGACAGTGTGATCGCAGATTTCCGCTCGCAATTCTAAACACGTGCGACAGAGGGCGTAGGCTAATTTACCACCGCTGCGAAAAGGAATTAAGGGGATGTGGAGATCTTGAGGGGCCAGCAGACGACAACTCATAACGCCAAAATACCAGCCTGGCGATTTGTCAAAATCTCTGTTATAGATAATGGGGTGGCCGCTGGGATACGGACAATCGCGACAAACTTTCGGGTACAAAGAAATAATATCCTTGTAGAAAATTTTCTCCTCACCTTGCACGTGGCAGTTAAGAACAAAATTGTCCGTTCGTCGCCCATAGAGAGCGCTACGGGCTCATATTTGAGGTCGAAAAGTTAAGCTTTTGCAAAAAGCCTTAGCTTCGGCGTTTTCTTTTAAAAGCTTAGCAAATTGACACTCAAAAATGGAAGTGTATTCATAGCCGGCCATATTCTCTTTAATAAACAACTCTCTATCTAGAGTACGCTCGTACAGAAATCTGTTGCTGGCCTTGAGTTGTGTATTGTAGACATTAAGCTTTTGGCATGGACAACCGTGAAAGTAGCAACCATGAAAGTCATAGATTTTAGGCGGGGTTTGACTGTAGACATCAACTAAATAGCGCCCCACGCGATATTCACCGCCGTAGCTTAGAGCCGTTCGCAATTTTATATCTTCCGTTTTCTCCACCCAAGCGAGATATTTTAAGCTAATTTGACTGTGATTAAATTTTGCGATATAGCCGCTAGAAGGAACAATACCCATGCTGTAAGGTTTATAGTAATTCTTAAGATAAATAGTGGTTAAAGCACCCGCCAAAGTAATATTTTTTAAGCAAAAGGGGTCTAATTTTGTTAGATCGACGTTAATTTTTCTAAAGGCTTCGACGCCTTGTCTAAAGACTTTGACATCTTGAATGCAATATTTAATAAGCTCCTCTTTGATGTTATAAATAGATCCTTCCATCGACGCGTACCAAGTTTGAAAATCCCGATAATCATTGGCTTTTACTTGAGCCACGGTAAAGTACGAAGCCTCAGGGATGACGCCGATGTAATTGAGATTTTCTTCGGTATGAAAATCAAATGGAAAGAATCCTTTCGTCACATCGCCGAGGCTAAACATGCTGGTGAAATTACGCAAATGTTGACTAATGTAATTAAAGCTATCGAGAAATCTAAATTGAGGTCCCTCGAGATGAATCATCAGAATTTTACTACAGTCAAAAATAACGGCAGGGGTGACGTGTCTATGAACTAAAGCGTTAAGAATTGAGAAGTTATCGAAAGCTTTTGCGTAATGGGCTACGACTTGCGTGTTAGTAAAGCGCGGTTGATACGTTTTACGTTTTTGTCCAGTCAAAACTATCTGTTCTACGCTAAATAAATAATTTAAAAATTGCTCGACGCACTTGGCGCCAAAAAAAAATTTAGTTTCAAAGCCAGCTTCTGTTTGGACGTCGCAAACTAATAGAATGGGGAGATGGATATTATTTCTGAGAATAGTCTCAATGTCGTAATATGGTGGAAAGGGCAATAAACCGCGAGGGTTTCATTTTGGTTTCCAGAGGCATAACAAAATGCTCACCTGCCGGATGGACTATTTTACATTGAGAGCATTCGGGATTACAGTCGTGATCGTCACCCATAAGCCGTCCGCATTCTAAACATCGTTTTTGACTGGCGCAGGTGCCATTAAGTAAATGAGTTTTAAAGCAGGGACCAGGGAAAAAGTAGCGGTGGCATTCGTCGCAACGTTTTAAAACGTCCTCGTTGGTTAAATGAAAAGCTTCTCCTTGGCACCGAAAACATATATAGGGTTTTGTACCCTCGGGGCATTTATGCTCTTTTAACAAATTATATTTGTAAAACGATTTCAAGCATAAATCGCAAGAGATACAACCCCCCATCATGCCGTGCCAAGTTTTCGCGGGGTGGATATGATCGCCAATTTTTAAGAGATAGATAAATTTAGGAGCGCGGGGTCCTTTGAAAAATATGGTAAAATTATTCGCAGCATCGACGATTACGATCCTATAATGGGGAGCTAAATAATTTTGAAATTTTTGAATATCTTCTAGAGTAACGAAACCTTCGGGGACGCCGGCTTTTCTGTGCAAGATTTTCGCAATATTACCTTGAAGGGTGCTATTGCGTCTCAGTTTGTCAATATTGCTTCGGTTAAAGGGCTGACCTTGCTTATTTTGTTGATAAAAATTGCGATCGGCCAACTCTTTACCCAAAACTAAACTCCGACCAAAACAAAGGTTATCGTTGTTCTCCATAAAAATAAATTGGTTATTTTGTTTTACGAAATAATCCAAATTAACCAACGTTCTATTTTTAATGGATTTGTACAATGTACCTATATTCGCATCGAGGTTCAAAAAAATTATGTCAAACTGAAAATCTTCGCCATTAAAGACAAAGTCCCGACTAGATTGCGTTACTCTATAGATTGTGCGCATAATTCGCTTGATGGTAAATTTATCAATTTTTATAAATTTAATGATTACGGGGGTCGTCAATCCGGGGGAGCTTAAAACAAATCGAACTCGATTATAGTCCGCGTTCTCGGTTACTAATTTGCGTATAACTTCGTCGAGAATTTTTCGAAAAACTCGAAAAAAATCTCTCGTTGGAATGTCTTCCAGATTTTTGAAAGCTATACGCAAATCGATTTGTTTACAATGCCACTTGCGACTCGTTATGTTTATCTCAATTGTGTAGAAACGGTTTACCTGCGCGTGTTCCTCCCTATCACTACCCTCCGAGTCGCTGCCGCTGCTGCTGCTGCTGCTCATTTTTTAAATTTCTATCAGAAACAAAAAAAATTAGAAAAAAAAGCTTGGTTTGTAAATCCATTGTTAATAAGATACTTACTTTGCTGGGCGGCTGTTGCGCGGCCTCCGCGTTGTTTTTTATGTCGTCCACCAGACGGTGGAACGCGTTTAAGAGTTTGACGGTGTCCCTGTTCTTGCCGTCAACGACTCTTTTCAACCGCTTGTGGGTGCACTCCCAGAGCTTGTCAGCCTGGGCGTCCTTGATATCCTAGAATTTATAGACGCTAACGTCTATAAAATAATCCCCCTTTCGTGCCGGTACTTTCGTTTCAAAATACTGGCCCTCACTGCGCACGCGATAGGATCCCTCGATCCCGTTGATTCCGACGACGTGCTTTTGAAGCACTTCCTGGACGAAGCTCTCGTCGTCTGAGTCGATCAACACCTCAACAGGCTCGGGCTTTAAGAACTGGTTAACCGTCCGACGACCGCTGCTGGGTCCCGCTCGACCTCCGGGAGAAGACGGTGGCGAATCAAGGAGTGACTACGATAATGATTGAGACTCTTGATACTTGCTCATTGTTAGTTCGATTGTGAAAATCCAATGCCGATGCTCGAGCTTTTATACCAAAATCTCAGGGCCATTTTTTTTAGAATACAGGCCCAGACATGGTTTTTTATAACACAACCTCGTTTTACTTTTATTAAGAGTTTAATAAATATAATTATGTCTGATACGCTATTTTTTAATTTAACCTAAAATACATTTTTTTATCATGGAGTTGATACTAAAGATTATAAAGGATATTAGTATACCTGTCTATATAAAAAATACTTCTATAGTTTAATATTAATATACATTTATTTATATTTAAATCATGTCAAAAAACAATTTCCCTCCCTTCCAAAATAATTACTTTTAACCTTTACTAATAAATTGTTTTTCTTATATAAAGCGATCTCATGTGAATTATGCAAATTTAATTATTCGAAACACGCCCAAACAAGCTTTGCATACGAATAATATTTGTCCCCTCAGGCATATACCAAAGTAACTCCTTTTTAACCTTCGCCAATGGGTTTTTTTTATATAACACGATCTCGTTTGAATTATTTAAAACATGTCTAGACAACTTTTTGCATACGAAAAAAAACTTGGACCTCGGAGAGATTTCTAATTTTATGAATATATACCTAATTAACTTTTCGCTATTTATCGAATTTTAAGAATCTTGAAAGTGTTGGCTAGACACTATTAGATTTGACCTCGATAATTTAGTATATAAACCCGCATTTCAAAATGAAGTTATCAGTTGTTTAACTTCTGTTTCTTAAACACTTATCCCAGCACGTTTATGTCTTTCTCCAATGCTCCTCGTTTGCCCTGCCTGTCTTTCATCAAAATTCATCCGGCAGCTCTTACTCCCCGTCGTGCCACTCCCCAGTCGGCCGGATTGGACTTAAATTGTCCAGTTGATACCGTAATTGAACCTCACGGTATCAAAATTTTGTCGACGGGGTTAGGCGTTATGCTGCCTGCGGACAGCTACGGTCGCATTGTGGGCCGAAGCAGCTTGACGGCCCAAGGGCTGTTTGTTGCCGAGGGGACTATAGGTATGTTTACTAGTTATTTTAAAATGCTAAAAGTATAATATTTCTTTACAAAAATAGACGGCGAGTATCGTGGCCCCCTAAAAGTGGTCATCGCCAATGTAAGGGAGACCCCCTACTCTGTCCGGCGGGGCGATAGGGTTGCCCAATTGATAGTTACGCCGGTTCTATTATTAAGACCGGTGGAAGCAGCGGTAAATATTTTCAAGTTTTTTAATTTAGGCTTCAACATGTAACACATTTTTTATGTTGTTTCTAGACTCTGACCCCTACATCACGCGGCAGTGGGGGGTTTGGCTCGACCGGTGTCTAGTCATTTTTAAAAAATGGTGGTGGGTTTTTTATAAAAATATTTGTTATTCTGTGTTTTATTGTATATATCATATATTTTATCTTATTAAAAATTTTTATTTGTATATTTGTTATTCTTTTCCGACTTATAATTTTAAACTTATTTTCTAGCCCCGCCTTAATTAACCTATCCAAGGAATTTATCTCTTTACTTACGCTCCGCCTAATAAGACAAATAGGAACCAATTAGAACTGCCGCTTACCTCGCTCATATGTTACATATATCACGTACTAGCTATTTAAATATCATTTACTATCGTAACCCGCCTAATATGCTGTGCCTCATTTTCTTTTTTGTTTATGGGTTAATAGTCAACGTTTTGTTAACTCTTTACGAAATTGAGCGGTGAAGTCGAAAACAGTTGGAAACTAAACCCCGACGTCCCTCCACTGATCACCCTTTCGAGTCAAATAACGATACGGGGTCAACGTGAACAATGAAATCATTGAAACATGATTGTTTATCCCTGCTGATTGTTGATTATTTTGTAATATATCTTTTGTATTTGTTCATTACGCATATCTGTTCCTCTTATAAAAAGTAAATATCTGATGTCTTAAAATCTGGGTGTGTTTTTATTAACTTAAACCTACAGAGAGAAGAGCTGGGCTGGTTAAAGGGTGACACCCATTGTTAGCAAGCCTGGGATGCCGTCAAGGTTGAGTATAGTTTTAGTTTTGGTCTGAGTTAAGAAGATGATGTCATGGGGAGGGTTGAAAATAACACGCGGGAGCTCGGGCTAGTCCGGACTTGTCTGGGAAGTTTGGTTTGAGTTTGGTGGATGGCGGCCATCTTGGGGTGTCGGCCATCTTGGATCCATGTGTATCTGAGTGGTTTCTACTACTAGAAACGACTAGACTTCGAGATGAAATCGAAAAGAAAGAGATGAGTTTGAAGGATTCGGTTGAAGATGTTCAAAAATTGGAAGATTTTATCAATCAACTTCAAGAACAGCTTCGTAACGCCTCAACACAGTTGGAAATTGCTCAACAATCGCACCAGAAAAAACTACCTTTGTTGTTGTGAATTTTAAAACTAAATGCAACGTCGCGAGAGATTTTAACATTTACGGGCGGGTTTATATACAAAATATATTTGTAAAATTATTAATTTATCACAAAAATCATTGCTGTTAATGCCATTGTATTTCATTAAAAACAAATTTTTAGTTTTTAATACGATTGGTGTACTTTCTTTAACATGTTAAAGAAACTAAATGCAAATAAGTGAACGGGTTTAGACGGTATCGCGCCCTCACTGCAAAAAGCCTTGACTGCAATCCTGGCCAGACCATTCTCCAAGATAATAAACCTCTCTTTATCTTCCGGAATTTACCCAAAACAATGGAAGACGGCTAAGGTACACTACCAATTTTCAAATCAGGTGTTGCCACACACCCCAAGAACTACCGACCTATCTCGATATTGCCAACGCTGTGACTGGTCTGCGAAAAAATAGCTCACACAAACCTAGCTAGTTATTTTGAACATAAACGGTTTTTTTATAAGCTTCAATCTGGCTTTCGCAAACAACACTCAACAAAGGCATGCTTTTGGAAATTGGAGTCGGAAACGACTAGACTTCGAGATGAAATCGAAAAGAAAGGGATGAGTTTGAAGGATTCGGTTGAAGATGTTCAAAAACTGGAAGATTTTATCAATCAACTTCAAGAACAGCTTCGTAACGCCTCAACCTCAGTTGGAAATTGCTCAACAATCGCACCAGAAAAAACTACCTTTGTTGTTGTGAATTTTAAAACTAAATGCAACGTCGCGATTGTTGAGCAATTTTAACATTTACGGGCGGGTTTATATACAAAATATATTTGTAAAATTATTAATTTATCACAAAAATCATTACTGTTAATGCCATTGTATTTCATTAAAAACGAATTTTTAGTTTTTAATACGATTGGTGTACTTTCTTTAACATGTTAAAGAAACTAAATGCAAATAAGTCAACGGGTTTGGACGGTATCGCGCCCTCACTGCTAAAAGCCTTGGCTGCAATCCTGGCCAGACCAGTCTCCAAGATAATAAACCTCTCTTTATCTTCCGCAATTTACCCAA
The DNA here is from genome assembly GCA_019434445.1 of Phalangium opilio. Classification (NCBI taxonomy): domain Eukaryota; kingdom Metazoa; phylum Arthropoda; class Arachnida; order Opiliones; family Phalangiidae; genus Phalangium; species Phalangium opilio. Next base: position 34,554 of record JAEQBA010000003.1, on the reverse strand, counting down.
AACAATGGAAGACGGCTAAGGTACACTACCAATTTTCAAATCAGGTGTTGCCACAGACCCCAAGAACTACCGACCTATCTCGATATTGCCAACGCTGTGACTGGTCTGCGAAAAAATAGCTCACACAAACCTAGCTAGTTATTTTTAAGATGAACTGTTTTTGTATAAGCTTCAATCTGGATTTTGCAAACAACACTCAAAAAAGACATGCTTTTGGAAATTGGAGTCGGTGTAACGTGAAAACGTGAACCTCGACTGAAATTTAGTAATTTCGTAGAATTTTGCCAATTAGAGTTCTTTCTATACTCGCGAAACCTTTGTCGACGGGTAGTAACGAGTTCAAAAGCTACCTACCATCCCTATAACTATATAACTGCTTTTCCCCATATGCGATATCCATCAATAACTCTTTGGAAAGATACGATACGAAAAAGATTCACTTTTACATTATATACTAATAAGATTTACAACCAGAGTTAAAAATATATTTCTGTACATAAGCTTATCTTAAAACCCATTACCAGAGGTTTACTTTTAAAAATATAAGAACCATTACCAGAGTTGAAAATATCAATATTCTAGGAGAGCGGTAGCTCTCTTAGATAAGACCTCATACTGCTCTTAATGTATAAGGAGGGTTTTTGGTTTGGATGTAGTTTTTTTTGTATTGTATTAATTGTTTTGAAAAAAAGGGAAATTTTCCCATAGGAATAACATGGGAAATGTTTTCTGTGATGGCCAAAGCTACTCGACCATTTTTTGAAGACTATTTATTCGATAGGTCTGAAAATGGTTATAAATGAATGGTTGAACATTAAACTGGTGCCTTTCGAAGTTTTATTGAAAACAATTAATATTAAGTATTACTTTTTGTACTTTTAAGCACATACTTAAACTTACGACCTTTTATTCTGTTGGACTTACGTGGCTTAAAGCTAGCTAAAATCATAGAGATACGTACTGGACTTACGCTGTTTTACCGCTAATAGAGCGACTGAGCGAAGATTTTTGTTAAGACAACGCGTGTGGCTATGTCGAGCTTAAGGCGAATTTTTTAACTTTTTACATAAAAGAAGGGGTTAATTCGTCCTCATTTTATTTTAATTTCGTAAGTTAAACCTTATTATAATTTAATACAAAAGAATTTAAATTTAGGATTTAGCCGATAATTTGTAAATTCACTGATTTCACTAAGCCTTGGTCAAAATTTAAATACAGCTGATTGTATGTAGAGACTAGAGACCAATTGGCCGTGTTGCGTACGTTTTAAGGTGTTTCACCTGGTGCCATCGGCCAACGATAGCCGCTAATTAGGTAATTTGTTTAAATTAAATAAATGTTTGTTGTTTAAAGTTGAATAATGCAAACTACGCACCAGGGTTCGTTCCCTGGTTTCTCGACTGGTGCCACCAGCGGCCAGCCAAGTGCCAACGGTTACCGCTACGAAGATACGTTTTTTACTGGTAAAATAAATGATAGATTCAATCACACTATCACTAAATCCTGTCACCAAATCAACCAATATTTTTAATTCAGGTCCTTCCAATCTATTGTACTAGGTAACAATTGAATTATTAATTATTTTGTGCCAATTCTAACGTTACCTAAGAAAACAGTAAACAATGGCGAGATTGCCAACGATAAACGCTACAAAGATTATATCTGGTGCAACCGGCAAACGATAACCACTGCTTAGATCATTTTGAATGTTTCATTAGTGGTAAAATAATTGATAGATTAAATTACACGATCACTAAACCCTGTTAACAGACCAGTTTTTTATCCCGGCTCTTGCAATCATTTTTATTAGGTAACAGTTACGTTTCTAATTACTATTTATAACCGCTATTTAGAATAAACTTTTTTGTTTAAATTAGATACATTTTTGATGTGTAAAGTAGATTAATTCAAACTACGCAGAAGGGTTCATTTCTAGACAACAGTTACCGCTACGAAGATACGTTTTTTGCTGGCAAAATAAATGATAGATTCAATCACACTATCATTAATTCCTGTCATCAAATCAATATTTTTAATTCAGCCTCTTCCAAGCACGAAATTACAAATTAAAGGGGTGTACAGTGTGTTAATTATTTAATATAAATTTTGGATAAATATGTAACACACTATCATTATTAAATTTCTGAAGAGAGGAAAAAAGGTTGAAATTAATTTTCTTTAAATTTTAAAAGCGAATTTTGCTCAGAAAAAACCCAGCGCCAGAAGCCTGTCTTATAAAATTTTCACAAGATGATTCGTTCAAGAATGTCTAGAATTAAGTCGCATAGAAGCATGAATCTATATAACTATGAATATACAGCTCTATCATATGCCCCTTCTATCATGTCGATTTGATTTGGGTGTTACCCTCCTAGCTTTGACACGTTTTGCGTAGCTCTAATAGCCAATCACGAGACAGAGGAAATGACGTTTCGAATTTACACACCCCCGGAATCCCCCTCCCTTCTCCCGCTCCTAACACTTTAAGACACCCCGCCCAAACCTTATCGAGAGGTTAGACAGATGATAGAAGTAATAAATATTTCACCTAAGTCAGCTGACTTGGCCAGGCAGGGTTTAGCCCACTCGATCCTCACAGACGCTGCTCTGCATCTTGCGTCGTGTTACGCGTGATCGAGTGGGCTATGGACAGGATAAACAGGCCAGGGTGGGAAATAAGGATTTTTTAAACTGGACATTGGGCCAGCGACCCCTCTGGCCTAGAATAAATAAACTGGTCCATGACCACTGATCAGGGCGCGTCGACTGCTAAATTGAACAAGTGGATAATTTCAATAAATTAGCTAATGTCTGGATTCTGGAAACCCTTGAATTTTCTTAGTGGTCCTGTGGACAACTGACCTCCCTCCGATTTAATTTTTAAACTGGTTCAGTCAATTTTTAAACTGTTCATTTGCCCTGTGCCACCGTCTTATTTCCCACACTGTGCCAGGCTGTCTCTTACACAACAATGATGGCCATTATCCTTCATGAGAAATGCTTCCTTGTCCAGTGTGGGGAAATAAGGCGATGGCACAGGGCAAATGACCAGTTTAGAAATAAAACCACGGGACCACTAAGAAAATTCAAGGGTAACCAGAGTCCAGACATTAACTCAAAAAGTCCAATTGTCCAATTCCTAAATTTAGCTGTCGACGTGACCTGGTCAATTATTATTATATAGCGCGAGCAGCTTGAGTCCATGAGCGCGGATCAAGTGGGCTATGCTTGCAGGCAGAAACTTAAAGAAAGGCAAATATTTAGATATTTTCTTTAAAAAATTCGTCGAAATGTCATTAAGTTATGAAGAAATTGATTAACGCAAGTTGATCAAGAAATTAATTATTTAATAAAAATTAATATTTGTTTACAGTAATTAATGATTCATTTATGTTACAATAAATTATTCATTTGTGTTGCTAAGGAAATGGCTGGATAACCATTTGTAAGATAAAGGGATAGCAAAATGACTAGGAAACACGTTTTCTTAAGTTCAGGGATAATAATTATTAAAATGGATTAATGAGAACAGAACGTTAATTTATTAAAATTAATAAAATGAATCTTTTTAAGAGATACCAAAATGGCTGTGAAACCGTTTCTTAACGTCAAGGGATAATGAAATGACTGAAAAAACCTTTTCTTAACTTCAAGGGATAACGAAATGGCTGTTCAATCGTTTCTTAACTTCAACCATAAATTTGTCAAGGTGACTGAGAGCTTGTAATGAAGTGGCGCTAGCGGAACGTCTGTTCTCGTAAAGCGACAGCTGGTGAGGTTCTGTCAAAAGCTTATCATGCACTTAGTAGGAAGATGGGCTGGAAAACGTGTGAGGCCAATTCTAGCGTCGTTCTTCAACTATCAGTTATACTTATGGAACATATCTTATAAACTTACGGTTCAAGGGATAACAAAATTGCTAGTCAACCGTTTCTTAAGTCCAAGGGATAACAAAATGGCTGGTCAACTGTTTCTTAAGCCCAAGGGATAACGAAATATAATCTAAGCTTTTGTCTGGGAAGGGATGGCCACACTAAGCATGTGCCTTGTTTACAGGTGGGTCCCTTTACAATGCATAGAGGAGCTGTAGCTAGCCCATATGCCACAGCTAACTGAGAGCGCCCTACCCTAACAATTATCGTTAACTTCTACAAATTTTGATGGAAAGGAGAAACAGTGTTAGGCCGTGGATGAAAAATTTTAAATGGGGAGAGAACTTGCAAACTACGCAGGATTCGTTCGTAGATTGTGACCCAGTGGCACACTCCGTCATTGAACCCTGGATCCTTTTGCTGCGAGGCGAAAGGGCTAAATGCTATGCCGCCCCACTCTGGTCAAACGTTTTTTAAGGCCGAGAGAAAACAAACTGGCTGGGAAACTATTTATTAAGTTCAAAAGATAAGGGAATGGCTGGTCAACTGTTTCTAAAGTTCAAGGGATAACGAAATGGCTGGACAATTGTTTCTTAAGAACCATTTCTAATGTTCGAAGGACAAAAAATAGTTGCGAAACCATTTCTTAAATTAAAAGAATAAAATTTGCCAAGGTCAATTATTAAGAATGGAACGTTACTTCATTAAAATGAATGATTAAGAATGGAATGTTAGTTCACTAAAATGGATTACTAAGAATGGAACGTTACTTCATTAAAATGGATTAAAAAGAATGGATTTATGGATGAAATGGATTTATTTTAATTTTTGGGCAAGAAAATGTTTCATAAAAAAAAGAGACAAAAAATTTTAAAGATAAATATGATGATGAACTGATGATGCTACAAAAAAATAAGTTGTAAACAAAAAGTTTTACTTGAAACTCAGGAAAGGAATTGAGGTTGTTAGAGATATTTAAAACTTCAGGCTTTCGGGAAATTTATGACAAAAACCTGAAGCTAAATTTCTTTTAATGAGCCCCAATTTAATAAAAGCTTTTAATTTTTAAATGTGGCTTAATACTTACAAAATATTTACAATGGTGTCTCCATTGTTGGAGCTGGTTGGGACTCCCCTCCAGTCACTTTGGAGGATGGGGGTTCTTCTCCCACCACCACCTCCTCCCCCACCATATCCATCTCCTCCTTCTCCTCCACCACTTTCTTCTCCCCCGTACCGCCTTCCTCCATCAAAACATCTAGCATGTAACCTTTTATTAATCTACTATATATGCTTTAGCCTTTAACTCTTTTGGCTGTTCAGTGTCCGATATACTTTGAGACTGAACGAATTAATTTTGGTCTTACATGCAGATAATTTCTGTCCAACAATTTCACTCAAATATCCCTCTCTAGATACTTTTATACCAATGAATATTTTTCTACCCCATTGCCAAATATTAGTACAAAATTACTTGACACTATGAAAGCCATGGCGATAAAAGGCTCTAGCTAAGACTGCTTAGCATTAGAGCCACCAAGGAACTTAACCGGCTTTTTTAATTTCAAAAACCTTTTATTAAATTAAAAGCTCGTTTTCCTTAACGAGAACTTTAACCAAGTGCATAGGAGTTTTTAGGTGGCCCCAGGAAAAGCACTCGAAAATTGTACCTCGATTTAGCGGGCAGTCCCGCTTAATGTGCCCTGCCTTTCGGCAATTGTAGCAGGTTCGGACAAACCGCCACTGGCCCGAGTGACCGCCGCGTTTTTTGTGGCCTCTGCCACCGCGACCTCGACCGCGTCCACCTCCACCCGCACCTCCACGTCCTCTTTTGCCACCAACGCCATAAAAATATGCGTTGGTGACAGTGATGTTTTTGCCTTCCAACTCGACTAAACCGACAAACAAGAAATTTCATTTTATATTGATTACTTTCTATCTAGTTTTAAATTTCACAATAAATTTAAACAGTTTAACTTTAAGTTTTATGACTTAGTTTCAAAAACCGTTAATTAATATTATTAACCATTAAAAATACAGTTCAAAACATACTTACGAGGTTAGCAAACAAGGGTTTCAGACAGAAAAAACAAGTATATTCCCGCCAAATATTCCCGCCCTAGGAACAGTAACATGGAGCAATTAAACTACGGGGAGTGAAGACTTCATTTCACAGCAATATTTCCACCTATATTTCTCCATGTTACTACAACAGACTCCAGAAGGCGGTAATTTTTTTTATTGTTTGCTTTTGGGCGGGAATTTCTCGTTTACTCCTAGTATTAGCAGTTTACCAACTCGTTCTCTTATAATTCTCAATACTTGTAAGACAATTGTAATTGCCACGAATCTTAAATATTAGATTTAAAAGGTTTTATATAATCTAGTAATTAATTACCTTTGCTTCTTTATGTACCTATTGTAACAATAACTTTTATTCTGATTCCAGATTGTGAAACTATTCACTCTTTGCCTTAATTCTTAGGGTTCACTTTCCCTTGTAATTACATTTATTATTATTATTATTATAATTATTATTCAAACTGTATTTTTTTCTTTTTACGATTTGCAATTCTGTCAGAGTTTTTTTTTTGACACTGGGTTCTTCCTGTGCGCCCAAAAGGTTCTCTGTGCCTTTTATTTTGCCAATTCTTTGTGTTTGGTAAGTGGGTTCTCTGTGTTCCCAATAATTGGATTTCTTTGTGTATCCAAAGTGCAAATTCCAGTGTGGAATTAAGTTATCTTTGTGACCTATTGCAATGTGTGTCAAATACGGTACTATTTGTACTGTTTGAAACTCTACAGAAATTTAAAAAATTTGCTCTTTTGCGTCCATTAAGAAATTTTGAAATGGTTTCTCAGGAGAGACTTAGGAAAAAAAATGGCGTGAATTAAACCAAAAGAAAATAGCTGAAGCTAAGTTAAAATTACTTGTTCCAATGAAAGCTTCACAAAAAAAGCAAGCTAAACAACTTAGTAACAAGAAATACTATTTGAAAAACAAAGATAATTTTCTTAGAAAAAGTAAATCAACGCTATGTACACAAAAATGTGGTAAAAGGGCTATGGCACCAGGTCGCACCACTAATGTGGGTTTGCGTTCAAAAAAATTAAAACCCAAACATAAACCAACTAAAGTAGATAAATTTGGTTTTGCGAAAATATGATATTCAATTCATGAAATAGCAATAGGAACAATTGGGAGGAAATAAATATCGAAATTTATAATTAAATTTCATTAATATTGCGAAACATAACTAATTGACAAACAAATTATTATGAAAATTTTAAGAACAAAAGGAACAATTGGGAGAAATAACTTTCAAAATTAATAATTAATTTTTTTCATTAATATTGCAAAACAGAACTAATTGACAAACAAATTATTATGAAACTTTTAAGAACAAAAGGAACAATTACGTGAAAATGACTTGAAATATTTCTAAACTTGTCACAAATTATTCAATAAGTGAAGTTATTGCAAAAATGAAAAAAATGAACGGTGCCCCCATAAACCATCTACAGATATCGGTTTGGTTTGTATCTAGTATATTCTAGAGGGCCGGTAGGCCCTTCTAGATAAGATCCCACACCCTCCCGTAATGTTAAATGAAAATTCACAGATTTTCGCCGATTTTCCCATAGGAATAACATGGGGTTTTTGGTGCTCCTGTACATCGAATCATTTAAAAACTAAAGCGAAGTTACGTTTCGGAATACTTTTAAATTAACAAGTAACTATTCAAGGTGTGCCTTTTTCAAGTTTCATCAAAATTAATTAAGTCTAAGTATGTTAATTTAATTAAAAATGTAAGTACCTCAAAAGATTATTCTACAGCAGACGACGCTAATTGTTCATTACTCTACAGTAGACGACGCTAATTTGCCATTTCACCGCCTTGAAACTTTAACTTGATATTTGTCAATAAATATAACACTATATTTATTAAAAATATCTCTGGCGGGTCTATTTTTCGTTTAATTATGTGTCTCGGTTGAAATTCTATACTTAAGATACCTTTTTAATTTATATTTTAGATGTTAGTTTCGACCAAGGCTTAAGTTGCCTTACTTAAGCCATGGATTTATAATAGAAGCTTACGCTTCATGGATATTTCACTGTAGCCTTCAGTATGGCATAAGGATAGATGGATCAGTGTTGGAAATAAGGATTTTTTTAAAACTGGACCTGTGGCCTAGGTATTTTAATTAAAATAACTGGCCACAGTGCCACTCACTGTAAACGTACAAGGGCAGTGAACGCAATGTCATGGATAATTGTAATCGTAGAGTGAACTGTAAAAGATACAGATTTGATAGTTTAAAAATCGTGGCAGGATGTTGGTTTTGAAGTTGACTATTAAGCTCGGGTTCTAAAACGAATTGTGAGCCGTATCTTATAAGAATTAGTAGAAGTGTAGAACCATTTTTAACCTCGTTCTAGAAGTGAAAAATTTCGCATTTCAGGCAAAAAATGGTTTTATAATAGATTAATACAAATGCAGACTGAAGGAACAGATATTATATAAAAAAGGACTTGGTTTGCCCAAGCCTGAAAAACAAAACGATAAGAGTTTTTCCAGTTGACTGAAGCGAGGATATTTTATTTTTCTATATAATTTTAAAGACAATCCGTATTTTACTACTCTTTAGAATTTAATTCAATCTCCTGATTTTACTGCTAATGGATTTATTTCCTATAAATTAATTGAAATAAAAAATTACTTATCTCAGATTTTTCAACAATTCCATTTTCGTAAAATTTTATCATGAAAAATCTGAGATAAGTAATTTTTTATTTCAATTAATTTATAGGAAATAAATCCATTAGCAGTAAAATCAGGAGATTGAATTAAATTCTAAAGAGTAGTAAAATACGGATTGTCTTTAAAATTATATAGAAAAATAAAATATCCTCGCTTCAGTCAACTGGAAAAAACTCTTATCGTTTTGTTTTTCAGGCTTGGGCAAACCAAGTCCTTTTTTATATAATACTCCATTAGGGTTTGGGTAGAAGTCCCTAATTTTACATACAACACAAGAGGGTATCACTCTACGGTTACCTTGCCGAAGTTTGCCCCATTGCCAATAAATATACTGCCTATAAGCGGCATGGCGGTATTTTCTGTTGTAATCGCCTTCCTCCGCGAGAAGGTGCTCTAGGTTTTGCCGCATTTCAATTTGTATGTCTAATACACCTCTATTTAATATCAAATTATCAAAATCTGGATTGTCCAGAATGCAACCTGTGCCCCTTCTCCTGGAGCAGCATTTCCGCTCTTCTGGGGTGGGCATTTGCTGGCACCTTCTACATTTACACCAATGTGGAATTTACTGTTTAAAACCTTTGTAACGATACCACCAGAAAAGATACATCCAACTTAATGTGAGCTTTCACGCTCTAAACCAAAAATTAAAGGACACTTACATTCTAATTTAAGTGAGCAGTGAGCTGTGACACTCAATGAAAGGTTACGTTCAACACTTGTTGGTTAAACACTAATTTTAGTTCAACAGGTTGGCACATATCAGCTTTGATATCAGATATGTATACCACCACCAAACTTACTTTATTGCATTCCACCTTTATCCACAGCCCAATATCCAGTAATAGAAAATATAAACGATAAATACCTCATTAGAAACTATCAGGGATGGTGTTCCGCTTTGTTCAACCTCTTGGAACGAAGCTAGAGGCTGAGCTACGTTTTTTCGGGCCCATTTTTTGGGGGATGCTTGTTTTGCTTACGCCTTTACCATTGTCATCCTCTTTACCATAAACGACTAATGCCTCATTGGAACCTATTAGGGATGGTGTTTCGCTTCGTTCAACCTCTTGGAACGTAGCTAGAGGCTGAGCTACGCTCTTTATGGCCCTCTTCTTTTGGGAGGGTACTTGTTTTGTTTACGACGCGGCCTTTATACCATTTTCCTCTTTGCCATTGGCACATTCTAAATGTTCTCCGCATTTGCACAAAATTGTGCATTTTAGGTTTCCAGTTCTACATGTACAAATGTTTCTGTTTCTGGCGCTCAAACAGTTGGTTTTGCTGAAACACGGCGTTTCGATTATCAGACTCAGTACCAAAAAAGCCGAGGCATAAAAAACACGTTACTTTCAGGTGGCTGCGAGGCTGTACCTCGCTGTTACCCTATTTATGTCACACTTTTCTAATTCGATAGAAGGCGCTCCCAGCGGCCAGCTCACGCCTACAAAAATCTGTGTCCTTTCCCATAAAAAGAAGTTTCTTCCTTGTTCATATCCCCCTTCTTTCACTCCCTCTCTCTGGCTAGGTAGGGGGCTCGGAAATTAGCGGGGCCATGTGTCTAAGGGTCCGAAGGAGCCCTTTAAGCATAAAGCAAGAACTACACAGAAAAAATGTGTTAAAGATTTGAACACATATCTGAAGTGACATTTACTTTAGTTTTTGAATATTTAATAGCTACGATAACGAGTTCAATTAACAGAATGAACTGTCTCCGACAAGAATCGAATTCATTATCTCTTATTTACTAAACAGTTGCTTTAACCAGTAAGCCACGCAGCCCCTGCGAGTAATACAAGATTCATCTTTAATATACCTTTCATATAAACTAATTTAAGACATTAACCATGTTACCTAATTGTTTGCATATATACATATCTGAAGCAACTTTTATTCATAAGGGTTTTTGAATCTTTAAAAGCTACGACAATCACTTGAACTAACTCAATGAACAGGCGGGTACCGACGCGATTCGAACTTGTGATCTTCTCTTTACAAGGCAGGCACTTTAAACATTAAACCAGGCAGCCCTTGCGAACCATGCAAGACTAATCTTGAATAAATCTTTCAGCTAAACTAAATTAATATATCAGCCATGTTTCTTAATTGTTTGCATATTACATATCTGAAGCAACTCTTATTTTTCGAATTTTTCAATCTTCAAAAGTTACGATAAATAGCTAAACTAGGACTTTGAACAGACTCCGACGAGAATGGAACTCGTATAAACAAAATGATATCCATCACCCACAAAATTGGTTTCTAGCCGTTCTTCTGTTTACTGAATATTTTTCAACTACTGCAATAGTTAATAGATGTAATTCGGCCACTACATGATCCCCTACAGAAATATCACCAAATGTAAGTGAATTTTGGTTGACCATAGAATCATCAGCTACAAGGAGGACAGTTTTTCTTTTGTCGCTTAATTAGAGTTCACATCGCGCGTCAGTGGACTAGACCACCATATAAGTAGAAATATCGTGACAAGATTCGAAAAATAGTATCATTAAACAAAGTTTTCTCACTTAGCAAAGATGGAGTTGCCGAGAACAATCATCAAACAGTCGACCACTAAATAATGTTATTCCCCCAAGGAAACAGAGCCACTTCTAGTTTATTTTAGAACTTAGAAGAACTGTTAACGATATTTAATGGTTTCAACACGCAACAATATTAACTTTTCTAGAACTTAAAAGTAAACTACAAAGCAAAAGTTCGGAAAAGTCCAGTTACGGAGATAAAAATTATTGGGTTCAGGCGGTATGCGAGAATCGATACAAGAAAGCTATTTTGTTACTCAAAATGAGAATAAATGTGCAGTTCAACATCTACTATCCTAGTGAGCGCCAACTTCAGGACGGACCGAAATAGCTAAGTAATAAAATATTTCATACTATTGTAGATTTATTTTACAAGACTGCAATGCCTAGAATAAAAAAAATGAGAACTACAAAAAAGTATTGATTCTACGACAATCAAAGACATAAGTCTTGAAGTGAACTAATTCTGAAGCTTTTAAATTTAAAATGCTTTCCTTATACAGGTCAAAAATAATGACACTTGAAACCGGTTGATTAGCAAGGAAAGACTTGCTCCCTTTCATTGATCCCGAATAACGTTTCCTACAAAGAAATACAGTCCCATTATCCTTGCCCTAATTCCTTCAAAACTTAGGATAGTAAGTTTTTAATTTAAATAGTTTTTCAATGGCAATTTCGTAAGAGAGTAACGCTGCTTCTCTTAACCAGGTTTCACCATTTGTTATTTTGAATGGTCGAAGAGAGAAAACTGGCTACATGATTAAATTCCTGCATGTTATACAAATATTTGGCAATATCAAGTATTTAAAGATGAATGTTTTTCAGCGTTACTGTTATACCGTGTTAAGAAGTAAATTATCTTAGGTGACTTTAACACAAATTTGATGCAAAACTCTCCATGTGTTGCGGTAGTTAAAGACCTGTTCTCAAGTTATAACCTTACACAATCATTAACTATACCAACATGAGTAGCCCTGGTATCAGCCACTTGTATTGATAATGCTTTTGTGAATTATGACGGAAGATTTATAGTGCTAACGAATGTTGATTGTCTACCATTGGGTCGAATCCCATTGGATCGAATGTCTTGTTCGACCGAATTCCATTGGATGGAATGTCTTGTTCGACCGAATCCCATTAGACCGAATACCGCAATTCGGGCGGTTTTCCAATCGTGAATTTTCCTTTCATTCCTATTTTTCAATTGATTTTCCAATTAAACTTCTTTATATTGCATCAAATAATATGTTCACCAAAAACATTCTTCAATAAATTTTAGTAATTAATTTTCATAGTTGGAAATTGTCTAACCTAACCAAACCTAACCTATCTTAACCAAACCTAACTAAACCTAACCTACCCTAACCTAACCTAGCCTAACCAAATCTAACCTAACCTAACCTAACCAAACCAAACCTAACCAGACCGGACAATAAAATTGATATTCTTATTAAACTTCTTGATATTGAAGTACATAATATGTATGTTCTTATTAAACTTCCTGATATTGCAGCATATGATATGTATGTTCACCAATAACATTCTTCAATAAATTTCAGTAAATAACTTTCATTTTTGAAATTGTCTTACCCTAACCCTACCTTACCTAACGTTAGGCCTGTGCGAGTACTCGATCAAAGGCGAGTACTCGATCGAGTCTCGAGTCGAGTACTCGACTCGAGACTTGAAAATCAAAATTTTAGGACTTGAGAACAGTTTCGAGTCCTCAAAAATCATCACTACTGGACTCGAGGAGGACTCGAACCGTGGTTTAACACCATATCAAGTCCAAAAATATTTATCATGGATAAAGAATTTATTTTTCTTTCGTCTCTTGTCAGCACGCACAAATCTACGTTACATAGTGGCCTAGCTTTCCCGTGCTGACAACCGAAGCTGCATCAAAGTATATATCGAATAGATAGGGAGTTGCCAACCCTCTAGCGCGAAAACAAATTTCCTCACGCTCATCCTTTATCCATGTATTTAACCTGAACTCGGTGACCCGGAATTTTAAGTAAAGCGCGGTATCTAGTGGGGTTTTACCGATTTAGATTTTAGAGAAGACAGTTGATAGGACAAAAATTTGACGTCAGCTAGAACAAACCAAAACCAAAGCTAAAATTATGTTTATTGACGTTTGTTACTTTTTATATCCTAGCTGTGATATTTGAACAAATGAAGAGTAAAAAATTAAAGATAAAAATATTTAGCCTTGATTTTGACATAAAATAATTTATTAAGACTCGACTGGGACTTGATATAATTTATCAGGACTCGACACTGGGCTTGAGACGTAGTTTTGAAGCTGACTTTAGGACTCGAGGACTCGATACCAGTTAAAAGACTCGACTCGAGATTCTATAAGAGATTTTTTAGGACTCGAGACTCGACTCGAAGCCCAAAAAACTGGACTCGCACAGGCCTACCTAACGTAACCTAACTCTACCTAACGTAAGAGATCTCCCTCCCAAGTACTGACGGCGCTCGATGCTGCTTAACTTCGTCGATTAACCAAATTACTTAATCCATTGCGCTACTGCAGCTCGGAAACTCAAGGAAAACGCTATGATTTTATATGTGTAAACCCATCCCATTCAGTCGAAAGCTCTTCCATATAAATATTCCCATTCAGCAGAAAATCGCTCCTTGGGCTATAAATTGTTTTAAATTTGGCTACAATTGTAGAAATCTGAATTCGGTCCAACGGGATTCTATCCAATAAAAGTATACCACGAATTTTCACATATCTGATCATTTTCCAATATACAGGGTGTTTCTGATAAGCATGTCATAAATTAAACGGTGTGTTCTTTGGGTCAAACTGAGTAAAAAGTGTCAAAGAACATCGGATCTACAACGCTAAGTTTCGGAGGTACGGGCCCCCAAACATTGACCCCGAAAACGTGAAAAATGTCACAAATGTGGAGTAAGACATATCGGCTTGCTCATCTTGTTTAGACAATTCCAATATTCTCCAATCTTAGAATTCTAATGAGCCATTTTCTAGCAGAAGCATATTATTAAAGGTAGAAATGTGCAAGGACCGGACAATAAAAATTGGTTCAAAGTGACAAAGGAGAGTTTCCAGTTAATGTATTATTTATTTGTACATGTACAAAGTTAACAGCAGATTTAGAGGTATTGTTCAAAATCCCCACCATTAGCATAAATGCAAACATGTGTCCGTCTAACGAACGATTCTTGGACATGTTGAAAGACGCCTGGTGTGTTTCTTATTGTTTCACACCCTTCAAGTATTCGTTGTCGCAAGTCGTCCACATCACGGACTTCACTCTTGTGAAATGTAGCGTCGAGATGTTCTCGAGCCATACGGCTGAAGTGTGGTGGTGCGTTAGATAAACCCAAAAGCAACAACTGTTAGGAGTCACCAAGTTCAATTTAGTTTAAATGTGTGGTGCGGAATAAGCCTTTTCGACGGTAGAGAGGGGGAAAAAGGGGGGACGAACTGATTCTGCGCAAAGCAAGTTTTGTATCAAATTCTGCTATATAAAAATTTTCGCTGTGCTTTTTCCCATAGAAGCGTTACGCGATTGGATTTAACGACTAATTTAAAATGGTTGTGTGTTGTGTAGTGGGTTGTAAAAGTAAAATTAAGACGCCTCATATTAAGTTCCACCGTTTTCCAAAAAAAAGGAAGTATATTTGGTCAAAAATAATTAATCGCAAGGATTTTAAACCGAACGAAGGTACACGAATATGCGGAGCTCATTTTGTATCAGGCTACCCTGGTTGGGATCCTAGCGACGTCGACTGGGTGCCCACTTTAAATCTGCCAACAAACCGTAAACCCTTATCGCAATTGAAAGTTTTCGCGAATCAAGAAAGGAAAAATCGTTTAGATGAAAGAGTTAAGAAAAAGGTATGGTTACAGTTTCTCGTATAAAAATGAAATAGACAAAGGTTTAAGGGTAGCGACAAAAGCTAAGCCTTTGTCTGATGAAAACAAACTGAATCCTGAATCATGATTCTACATTCAGACTTAGTGAGATATTAAAAGATTCAATATTTCCGCAGGAAGTAGAATATGGTGGTTTTATTAAAGAACTTGTTCACGATAAAAGGTTGAAAACCTCCCTAAGATTTCACGATTATATGTCAACTGAAATTAGCATGGAACACGACCAGAATGGTCATATGGTGGAAAGGCCGCTAACACAACCTTCCTTAACAGAGAATTTCCCTATCATATATGTGAATGATGACATGCACACCGTAAAACAAGGAGGAGTTGTAGTAGAACCCATAGGTAATGTTGAATTTCTTGTTTCTTTTTGTAGACTTTATGTATTAATACGTATGTATATAGAAGTAGGCCTTGAGGAAAAAAAGTTGATATCGACTGCCTCACAGACTGATTATATCGACTTAGAGGTGGAAAATAGGAACTTAAAGAATGAAATAAAGACGTTGAAGGCAACTATTAAAAATATGACCTGGGGAGCAGAAAAAATTGCGGATAGTGACGAAATGACGAGATTTTACACTGGTTTACCAACATTTGCTATTTTCCTGTGGCTGTTTAAGTAAATTGCCTTACTTCTATTCAAGATGTAACAGAATTCTAATTGCAATAATTATGCTTTAAAGTTATCTGAAACCGAAAGCTGAAAAGATGTCATACTGGAGAGGATCGAAGTGTGAAAATGAAGTACCACCAACTCGGAAAAGAAACTTCAAAATTTCATTGATTGACCAGTTTTTTGCCGTAATGGTTAGGCTAAAAGTTGGGCTGTTTTCGCAAGATATTGCTGACCGCTTCAACATTTCCATATCTACATTTTCGGACATGTTTGCTACTTGGATCACTTTAATGGACTTGGAATTGGCGCAACTATTTCCATTTCCTACTAAAAGCCTAGTTGAAAAATACATGCCCGAATGCTTTAAAAAGTATCCCAACACAAGAATTATCATAGACTGTACAGAAATATTTGTAGAAAAATCATCATCCTTCACTACACAAAGCCTTACATTTTCAAACTATAAAAACCATAACACTAGCAAATTCCTTTGGGATAATTCCTTGTTGGGATAACTCCAGGAGGTGTTATATCATTCGTGTCAGAAGCGTGGGGTGGAAGAGTTTCCGACAAAGTTATAACCAAAGAGTCAGGTATAATCTTGTTGCTAGAGCCAGGTGATAATGTTATGGCCGATAAGGGGTTCTTGATCGAAGATATGCTAAAGGATGTAGATTGTGGCCTAAATCTGCCTCCCTTTCTTACAAAACGAGCTCAGTTTACGGAGAAAGAAATACTGGAAACAAGAAGAATCGCGGAAGTGCGAATTAACGTTGAGAGGGCAATCGGAAGAGTGAAAACCTTTCACATATTCGATGGAATTATGCCTATAACAATGACTAGACAAGTAAGCAGGATGTTTGCGGTTTGTTGCTACATCACAAATATATACGAGCCATTAACCTAAGAAAAATTATCCTTTGAAATATCATTCTACAAAATTTCACTTTTATTCAAATATTAAAGCACGGCTTTATCACAGTTTATAATTAAGCAAAAATGGCACAATATATTTTTTAAAGAAATTAATTAACTTTGGTAATAAAGAATTTTCCCAAAATTCTGTGTCGAAGCGTATTCTTTCACAAAAGATATTATCGTTTGTTGCTTCTGTGTATATCACAAAGTCCGCCCATTTCAGTTTTTTCACTCCCATTTCTCCAAGAACTTGGAAGTAGTAGTTAGATTTTCTGTCTAGCTGGATTTTTCCATCAATGTCTTTCAGACAAAACTCGGGAAAACAGTTCACTATTTCAGTGATTGGCATTTTGGTTATATTCGTTCCTTTCACCGAACACGGACATTTTATTTCTAATACACCCTTTGAATCTTCAGAAGGGTCAATAATGACGCCATCGCCGCTAGCTCCAAGAAACGAATACTCTTCCATTAAAGTTAAACCACTTTCTTCAACAATCAAGTTGAAAGTGTCTTCGTAACATTTACGAGCGACTGGCTCAAGCATACGTCCCCTCAACACTGGATATGGAAGTTTAGCATAACTATAATAAAACATTTATTAGCTTTATATCCAGGTCAGTGTAAAGAAAATGTTAATAAACTTACCGATCTAGTTTTGAGGAGTTTATAATGGAATCGACTAGGCTAGTAGGAAACTTCTTTTCTTTGCAATGGAATATCTGGCCAAACAATGAACTTGTGAGCCTTCCTATCCTTAAACTCTTCCAGAGGCTGCTTGAGGACTGACTAGTTGTTATAGTGTGAATGTAATTCACTAGCTCTTTGTTGACAATCTGTTTTTTTGCAAAATCTTCTACTATGCTCGCCTTCAAGTTTGTCTCATATGTGGCAGCTAAATCAATTAAAAAGCTAACATGAATAATTTGTAATTGTAACGCAAATTTTGTTCAGACTCTTACATGGGGTAAAGATTAGTTCTTTAATTTTCTCTTCAAAATCTACACCATTTGCATTTGTAGATTTTTCAGTTTGTACTTCATCGGGAAGCTCCGTTGTTGTAATTTCTACCTCAATGTTTGGTTCTGGAGGACTAACATAATTTTCTGGCTCATTGTCTAAATCCCAAAAATGTGCTGCACCAGACTGTGGGTAAATGTTTAAAAGGTCACGAATAGCTGATATGCATCTTTTCTTAATCATTTCTCGATCATCTGGGTGTCGTGGATCAAATTTTGCGAATCGAGATTCTTCAGCATCCAGTTGATCTCCAATTAACTTCCTTCCTGAATGTAGCTTGGGTTTTTCAAAGCTCATCTCTCTCATCCGCTTTGGCGTAACCACTTTGGTTTTTGGTCCATTCCAGGCACAGAGTTTTGACGTGCAGGAAACCGCAAACTCTTCATCCTTCAAAGTGGAGTATTTCTCTAAAAACAGAAGTAGCGCCCCCACATGGCTACATCCACCAGATAATCTACAGTAACATGTCATAATTTAAGTATTGCACATTATAGAAACTGTGCAATAGATAATTAATTTACCCAACAACACATTCACATGCGCCTCCGCAAATGGTACCATCCACAGAGTCGATACAAGCAACAACTCTATAACTATCTAGCCGCATTGAAGGGTAACATCTTGATTTGATGTACAAGAACTGGCTTTCAACCTTATAGGGACATAAAAGGATATATATTCAAATAATCTAAAGTTTTACATGTTTATCACTCTAACCAAGCAGTATTCTATGCCACCAGTAATATCATTGGCATCAATGTGGGCTACAGCTCTATTAAAACCCCTGATGTTTCTGTTGCAACAATTGTCAATATCACTTCTTCTTTGGACTAGGTAATCAAAAATTTCAATTGCAGTAATACTAGGAATAACGGAAGGATGAGGGTTTTTTATCCAGTGGAAAATGTAATCTGGTTGCGGGGCATCACAGCCACATTTCTATGAAATAATTTGATGAATAATTACAATATCAAACTATTATGAATCATAGAATTCAGCATACCTTGAAAATATTTATGCACTCTTGTATTAAATTTAAGCTCTGCCTTTTTTTTAGCTTTAGGATTAGGAGTAGACGTGGTAAATGTCTCTGGCTTACTCCTTTGATTTTCACTCCCAGTTGTATCCAAATCCAACACGGCTTCATGACTAAGGCTTAAGTTATTTTCCTGATTTTCAACCGCATTATCACTTACAGCTTGGTAGTAATCACAAATATTGTTTATATAGTCTAGCTTCCTCCATTTAGACTTGAATTTGATACTTAAATTATCACATAATGCTTTCAATTTCTTGATATTGAACTTTTCTAAACTCTTCCTCCGGTTAGAGCCTTCCATTTTTCTTTACAATCGTCTGCTTTTGCTACAAAGGTATAACTGAGCATGCTCAGTAGTTTGGTCGAAAAGGCTTATTGTCGGCTAACACATATTAGGGCCTTATTTTCTACCACCCAGACTAAACGGCGAGGCATATCTCGAGTTTTTAAGAGAGACTTTACCGCAACTACTTGAGGACATACCGTTAGCATTGCTACGTGACATGTGGTTTATGCACGACGGGGCACCACCACACTTCAGCCGTATGGTTCGAGAACATCTTGACGCTACATTTCCTTTGAGGTGGATTAAATGAGGAGGACCAGTTGCGTGGCCGGCGAGATTTCCCGATTTGAATCCGTGTGATTTCTACCTTTGGGGTCATCTCAAGGACTTGGTGTACAAGAGTGAAGTCCGTGATGTGGACGACTTGCGACAACGAATACTTGAAGGGTGTGAAACAATCCGCAACACACCAGGCATCTTTCAACATGTCCAAGAATCGTTCGTTAGACGGCACATGTTTGCATTAATGCAAATGGTGGGCATTTTGAACAATATCTCTAAAATTGCTGCTAACATTGTACATGTACGAATAAATGTTACATTAACTGGAAACTCTTCTTTGTTTGTCACTTTGAACCAACTTTTATGGACCAGTCCTTGCACACTTCTACCTTTAATAATACGGTTCTGCTAGAAAATGGCTCATTAGAATTCTAAGATGGGAGGATATTGGAATTGTCTAAACAAGATGAGCAAGCTGATATGTCTTATTCCACATTTGTGACTTTTTCACGTTTTGGGGGTCAACGTTACTGATGAGGCATCTTTCTCCCGTGATGGTATTTTGAACTATCACAATAAACCCACATGCAACAACTGTTAGGAGTGACCAAGTTCAATTTAGTTTAAATGTGTGGTGCGGATTTGTCGGCTCACAAAAGGTCCATTTTCAGTCAAGATTTTTTAATCAAAAATAAAGCTTTCTGCGTCTGAAGGCAGGAACACAAATTGTAGATGGTTTTAAAACAAGCTTCGGATTCAGTTCAAGAAGCGGATGTCTAAAAGAGCTTGATATATGCTTCTCATTTTCTTTAAGTCTTAACCGCTTAAAGTACAAGTAATTGAGTTACGCCCTCTTTAGTCAATTTTATGCATTTGATGCTTGATTGAAAACGATCCGAGTTCCAGCTTTTCGATTTCGATTTTCTTTTGTGTTCGAAAACGCGTCAAATGTTCGAAAGGAAAGGCCAAGGCAAAATGCTCGGAAAAAGTTGACTGAAAATGGCTCTTAATTTAATTCGTAATGATGGTTCAATATTAGGAAAAATAGCTGGCATACCGGTAATGAAAGTTTCGATTAGTCGGAACAGGACATTTGGGCGCCGATATTTAGGCGCCGGTCATTTAGGCACCGCCACTTAGGCGCCGGGACAGTAAGGCGCCGCGAAATTTAGGCTCCGCGACAATTTGGCACCGAGACATTTAGGCGGCGCGACATTTCCGTAAAATTTTCGTGAAAGATTTGAGATATTTAATAAAGGAACAAGACTTTTAGGCTTATATTCTTTTTATTCAACTGACATCAGAGTTCAACCATGTTGTTGTTTATCTTCATTGACTTCCCAAAATAATAAGCCTTAATCTAAATATTGTTTTTATCTTCATTGACTTCCCAGAATAATATGCCTTTTCCAAAATATTGTTGTTTATCTTCATTGACTTCCCAAAATAATATGCCTTTCCCAAAATATTGTTGTTTATCTTCTTTGACTTCCCAGAAAAATATGCCTTATCCTAAATATTGTTTTTATCTTCATTGACTTCCCAAAATAGTATGCCTTTTCCAAAATATTGTTGTTTATCTTCATTGACTTCCCAAAATTATATGCCTTTTCCAAAATATTGATGTTCATTTTCATTGACTTCCCAACTGAGGTTAGGTTAGGTTATGTTTTTTTTATTATTTTAGGATATGTTTTGTAAAAACAGGTAAGTTTTCGTGTCCTTTAATGGGGATTGCGAACAGAGTCATGCAGTGACGCACAGGGACAAAACACGGGTTGCCAAATAGAGAGGTCATTACGGATTTTTAGAAGAAATAGTGGAAAACGTTTTGGCGCCTAAATCTTGCGGGGCCTAAATGTCACGGCGCCTATATGTCGCGGCGCCTAAATGTCACGGCGCCTAATTGTCTTGGCGGCTAAATGGCGGCGCCTAAATAACCAGCGCCTAAGTGGCGGCGCCTAAATGTCACGGACCGCGATTAGTTCTTACTGGGCGGAAAATTCAGAACGGAATACAGTGGAAAGTAGTCCGACTGAAATATTTCACGACAATTGCATGACGGAATTGCCGTTCAGTTGGACAGAACGTGTCTGATATTTTTTCCGTTGAACTTGGCGTAAATTCTGGGTATTCCACCAATGAACAAACGTTTTGGAAATGGTTTTTGATAAGGTATGCTTCGATCTAAAAGAAGCAAGTTGGGAAACCAAAAAATAACCTCTCCGAGTCGAGACGCAATTAAGAGGTTTTTCTTAAATAATTAAATAAATATAATTGATATGAATTATTTTAATCGTCATTTATTTATCTTTATTCTAGTTAAATCGTTTTAAGAAACTTAATTAACTAAGGAAATTTAGGGAATATAAGGCGATAGACCTTTCCACACTTAGAGCGAGGGTGAAAAGGGGGTAAAATTCTCGAGAGGTGAGCATGCGCAGAAAGAATGTTTGTTGCCAGTCGTATTTATGTAACCATTGCTTTTACCTTTCTAGTTAGGCATTTGAGTTTATTTTTATAAAACAGTGTTGTATGAATGGTTGTAAAAGTATAAATTCAACTTCCTAGGTGAAATTTTATCGAATTCAATTGATAGACGTAAAATTGGGGTAGTTTATAATATTCTGCAGACCAAATTGGGCGCCAAGGCGGCAAGGTGTTATACGCGGCGCTTTCGGGCACGGCATCGGCGATGTCCGCCAATGAAGCGTCGATCCCATACGGTCGCCGAGGCTTAGTGAGTTTTAACCAACTATTATCATTGCACAGTTTCCATTAGAACTTAAAAACTGTTTGTTTCATAACTTGGTTTTAATTTTACTCTCTCGGTTTAACTACTAGGCGTTTTATTTTAATATTAAATTATAAAACGTTCTAAAACACGTCAATCGTAGTTTATTTTAGACGTTAATTCCATTGAAGTGTAAAACTCATGGCAACAAACTTGCAACTGCTCATGCGCGGCCATAAGTGTGAAAAGGTCTATTGATTCGCAACACGCAATTGCCTGAACCTTGGTGGAAGCCCTTCCATTGGGAGGAGGCTTGACGTTTCTCGTAACCCTGGCCCGTCGTCGCGTTCTTCTTAATCCTAACGATGGGAGTAGAAGCCAGAAATTGCTTTCTGCGTACACGTTTGCTCCGATTAGCCAACTGCGAACGCGGTGACAGACACTGAGACACACACAGCATGGATTAACTACCGCTAAGGATTGTTCACTAACAGTGTTTCCCATGTATTAATATCGCCAGCTACATGTTCCGAATTATTTCTTGATTGCCCTCTTCATTCCCCCAATTTATTGAACCAAAATGGATGTAGATAAAGCGCCATCTCTAGGCAACATAAATCGGTTTTGCGAATTTTAAAGATGGCGGCTTCTAATTTAGGCGGAATTTTAATTTTGACGTCATAGGACACGTGACATTTTGTCCAATTTTCCTATAACCTACTGTTAGGGAAAGTAGCTGCTGCTAGGGAGCGTTTGGAACATGTATACTATACCTTTAAGGACGAAAGAAATATCCCTAGCGTTAGTTAATCCACGCACACAGACACGTCCAGCAAAGAGGTAGACACCGGAAATCACGTGACCGACAGGAAACCAAACACCGAAATTAGCCCCGAAAAATTTAGCGAGAACTAAATATCGCAACTGTCTACTCCTCTACTGTCTACCCTCTTTGCGTCCAGTGTAATACCGCTCCGTGACGTCAGCGTCACTCGGGGAGGTAAAGATTTTGCCTTTTTATTTAAAAATCTAACCATAATCAAACTCTATGACCAACACCACTTCCTGCATATATAAGACAAGTAGACCCAGGGAGCACTTCCTCCATGGTACAACTTGAGTTTCGTTTTGATTACGTGATTGGCTGAAACATTTAATTGAAAGTTAAGGGCAAATATCAGGAGAGCACTAGTTAGTTACCATGTTTATCACAACTCTTGTCATTTAGATTCGCACTCGCGAGATCTCAGACTGAAAGAGGAGAATGCACTTTCAGCCCGATTAGTCGGTTGGCAACGAGTGTTACATAATTGGTCACGTGGATGGCCGGTGCCGAGTCGAAATGTTGCACCCACCAAGCAGTCGGCCGGCTTCTTGTATCGGACAAAACAGACCATTGTCCTTCTCTTAGGTCAGCGTTGATTTCAATAAAAATTATAATAAAAAATCTTTCCTTTCTTAATTAGCAGCAGCCGAAACGTCTTTATTTTTATTTTCATTTTATCCTCAATATCATTCAAACTTATGACTTATCACCCAATAAACTACCGTACTTAACGCAACCAAAGAAAATAAAGAATATATTACTATTTTGTCCCATATATTTGGTTAACCTCCGTTCACCAGAGCAGTGACTGTGTTTCCGAGAACCACTTTTTAATCTACAAAACTATGAATCAAGTCCAGACCAATTGATTATTCCGTGTGGTTATTGTAATAACCAATGGAATATTGCGCTGATACCCAGTTGGTTACTAGTATACATACATGTACAGAAAGCCTTCCCTCTCTGGGAGGCGATTAGTCAAGGTGACGTTGCTTGAGTACATTTAGTAATTATTTATTTTCTCACAAATACATTTAGTAATTATTTATTTTCCCACAAATACATTTAGTAATTATTTATTTTCCCACAAATACATTTAGTAATTATTTATTTTCCCACAAATACATTTAGTAATTATTTATTTTCCCACAAATACATTTAGTAATTATTTATTTTCCCACAAATACATTTAGTAATTATTTATTTTCCCACAAATACATTTAGTAATAATTTATTTTCTCATAAATACATTTAGTAATTATTTAATTTCCCACAAATACATTTAGGAATTATTTAATTTCCAACAAATACATTTAGTAATTATTTATTTTCTCACAAATACATTTAGTTAATTATTTAATTTCTCACAAATACATTAAGAAATTATTTTAGTTCTCACAAATGCATTAAGAAATTATTTATTTTCCATTTATTTCTTAGAATACATCAATAAATTTCTATGTAGTAATTTACATATCTCGTAAACAAATTCCTACGCGTAATTTCGTTTGAAGAGCCATCGCGATTTTACAAAAATATTAGTAGTTCCAATATTGTAAGTAATTAAGTAGTATATACTATTAATTTTGGATTCCCCAATTCGAACGCACCCTCACAAGATCATGCTTATTTTTAAAAATTTAGAAAAAGGCTGGATTCATTCGATGACAGAATTTGTTTACGGTTACAATAGGGAGCTAACAGTTCTGACCCCAAAAAGTCACACACTTCTATCTCTTACTGGAGTTTCATCCCCCCTAACGGTTAGAATCAGTATTCTACGCGCAAAAATTCGAGCCAGAGAGGGGCTGCGTGACGTCAGACTATCTCTTCCCCCGTAGCCAGTTGTTAGGTCCCTATTGTGTAAGACCTTCAATTTTGTTTCACTTAGTACTTTGGTTAGTTGGGTATTTGACGAAGATTCCGTTAGGTATTTACACGCCATTATAGTTACTTAAGCTTATGGTGATTTCCATGTGTCACTTACTTAAATCAACTTGGTTTCATCCTCGAAAGAGAATAAGAAATGAAGTAGCTTAATACGGGATAAGGCTCTTTCAGAGCGTCTACAGCTTAACAAAGAGTTAACGTTAGAGGGCGCAATTGTAAAGGCGAGACAAAATGAGCAAATTAAGTTGCAACAAAAGGAGTTGTACATAACTTGGATAGAGTTCGAATGGCCAAACCTAAACCTAGTCCAAAAGCTGCATATCAACATAGCAACAGAAACAAGGTTCCAGCGTACACTCCCGCTCCTTCTAAACCATTTGCGTCATCCACATTTCAACAGTCCACATTGCAAGAAGGTTGTAAACGTTGCGGGCATGCGAAGTTTCATACAAGAGAACGATGCCCAGCTGCAAATGCTATTTGTAACAAATGTCGTAAGCGAGGACATTATGCCGAGAAATGTTTAAATAACTCTATCAGGGAAGTTACGGCTACTCAAAAGCATTCAGAGGTATTTTTGGGCTCAGTGGAGAGCAGTTCCTCTAAAAAATGGTATGCTACTGTGAAAATTAACAAACAAAGGATCAGATTCAAGGTCGATACAGGCGCCGATGTCAGTGTCCTTCCTGAAGGTTTTATGATGTTCGACACAATGTCAAGTCATTGAGAAATCTTGCAAATAGTGAAACTGTGTGGATCACAGGAACGGTGACTGAAAGGGCGTCAGAACCTCGCTCGTATTTTGTGAAAACACCACGTGGCACCGTAAGACGTAATAGATTTCACCTCGTACCCTTAACACCTGAAGTTGAGATACAAAATGAGAATCCTCAAGAAGCACAAGACTCTTCGGAGCCAAGCCCTCCAGATAATGCTTCCAAGGAATCCGATCACGAAGTGTCAACACCAGTTAGACATCAAACTAGTGATGTTGCAACATCTCCAGAACCTTATCGTACGCGAGCAGGACGCGTTGTTCACCAACCACAAAGACTGAATTTATAAACTAAAGGGAAGGATGTTGTATAATTCAAATATTATTTTGTAAACGTAACATGTACTAAGATAGATGGCGTCTAGTGAGGAATCGATTTATATATATGTATAAAAAACCTAGTACTGAAAACTAACATAAAAAGATAGACGAGATACGCAGTTAGAGAATAAGCCTTGCTAGTCGCCAGATGTAACCAACTCATAGCAATTCTTCAGTATTAAACTTTTGTTATTAATTCTAAGCGTAATTAATTATTGTGTTATAACACTTCATATCACCAAAAGTGGATGAGGGGAAAGTTTGAAAGTGGCCAAAAGTCGCGAGGCATCAGTTTCGCTATTTCTGGCCGTTAATTCGGCGTAGCTATACTAGGCTTATTCCCTCCCTAAAAGTAGGTATTGTGCTAGTTCGCGCTTACGGTCGTCTACTATTGTGTATGCTAAAACTTCCTCAAATGTTTTATTTTGCATTTGTGACCTAACTATGAAGACGACATCAATGTTTTGTGCAAAAACTAGTCTGAACCGACTCTTAGTGATGTGTTTGTTCGGATCAAAATCGTTTTAAACCAGTTTCCGGTTTAAATTTCCGTTACAAGGGTTTACATTCCTACAATCTTCGTTTCATCCTAATGATGTTCAGTGGTTCTCGAAACTGAAACCCTGTGAGAAGCTCGACGGTGAAGACGAAAGCAGCGACTCCAAGCATTACCGCCCACAATCGGAACTTGGCTTCAATGTCCTTGAACATGAGTAAGTGTACTTCATTCCCAGCCGTCGACTGTTGAGGTTCAAATTCGATGTGAAACTCTCTCTCGGACAAGCGGTGAAATGCTGTTATTTGGCTGGTTTCCACGAAAGTCCGCAATCTGCAATCACAAAAGTGTGAGATACTTTAATTTTTCAAATCAGTAACTTAAATCAGGTTGCAAAATTTGTCCGCGGTATTAATGCTGACTTTATTTGAGAGTTTCAAGGTATACACGACACTTTTTGCCGGGACTTGAAAAATGATATTCCCCAAAGATTTCAAGTGACATTATGAAGAGTTGACGATAATTATCCCGATTTCGATTAAATTACGCAAGTAACATGACGTGATACGCGGCTCTTGAACTTGCGTTTGTGTTCTCGACCAAAATATCAAAGTAATATAAAACCATGGTTTTTTTTCCTAACGTAGTACAATAATACTTAGCAATACGTTTTATGTTAAAGATCATCGTCAATGTGCAAAGGAGAAACGGAAAGTTAACGAACCTTTGGTTGATATACTTCAGAGCTTTGGGGTTAATTGTTTTATTATTAGCTGATAAAACTAGCGCTCGTTGCAAGTACTTGACCGAACCAAGATGAAGATGCAATAGTTTCAGCTCTGACTTATCGAAGACTTTTAACAAGGCCATCTGTAAAAAGGATAAATCTCCAAACCATATTTGCTTTCCTGACTTTAAGTCTTCTGCTCCAATGCTTTCTGCTCGCTGATTCCACAGAGTTTTAATTTCATCGTCAGTCTGAGGGGATTGAAATTTTATTAATGGACATTAGGGTTGAGATGAAAGTAATTAAATATCTCCACCGATTGTTTAACATTGTCGTTTATTGTATCAGAAATGATAACTCTGACGTTGGGTACTTTCAATAAATCCGGAATTCCGTTAATGTTTTCCTTTTTTTGAGATGAGAAATTGGCTTTCAAGACTCCGTTGAACAAATAGACGAAAACCACTATTATCAAGAGATAAACTCCAACACTGAAGCGAATCGCCAGTGACGAAGGAATATCGAAGCCTGCAGCGACACGAAAAAATAGAAAATTGAGTGGTTGAAGGCACTGTTCATTTTGTTTGACTAAAACAATTCACTGTACTGGAAATGTGGGTCTGTCTGTTTGCATTCTTACAACCAAGGGTACCACGTTCGCAGTTTGCAAATCGAAGCAAACGTGTTCCCAAACTCAATACCGCATTCATAGTTCAAGGAATTTCGGAAGATTGTATAAGGACGGTTTTATTTTAGAAGCATGGATGGAGGTAGGGTTATGCCTAGAGATGTGAAATTACCGTAATTTTTAAAAACGGTAATTTACCGGGTAAATTACCGATTGAAATTTTGGGAACACAAAAATTACCGTTCAGTCGGTAATTTTTGGTAATTTATATTTTACTGTGCTTACAATGCATTACTTAAAATAAAGTTTAATTGTGAGCACTACCTGACTGCTTTATACGTATTTGCGGCTTTTGCTTCCAAGACGACAGCCGTGGCCTTTCTAATCTGATTTCTAATTAATGATTTATTAAAAGAATAATTTCTAGCGCAACTTTGTAAGTACTGACTAGCGAATAGCGCCTGGTGAGTCATTTTGGAAGTAAACAGAGAAATGATTGATCATTTAAGTGTAAAATGAACATTTAATGCATAATATTATTGTTTGGTAATTCACCGCCGTAATTTACCGGTAAATTACCATTGTAAAATTAAGGTAAGATATAAAACAGTAATTTACGCGGTTTTTCGTAAATTACCGGTAATTTACAGACGGTAAATTACCGACTCACATCTCTAGTTATCCCCTATATGTACGAGCCAGAATACACGGAAGAAATAGCGCAAAAAAGGCAGCGAGTCGTTGAATAAAACGTTAGACATCTGCAAGAGCGAGGCCTTCAGCTAGAAATAATAATTGTGGTTGCGGTAACCGTATACGAGATTGGTTAAGCAATGGAGCTGAGAATATGAACTTAGACAGTCAGGAAATTTACCAGCGGCTTAATACCTCATAGAGAGCTTTCAGATGGTATTGTAGTACGCCACACCCTCCCAAGTCTTGCCGCTGTTCTGGTACCCATATTGGGTGGCCTCAGCTTCAGAAAAAACAACTGATGAGCATTACCGATTACAGGCTTGCAGCCCGTTCAGGCTCATTTCGGCAGACGCCCCTAAACCAATGGCGGCGCCGTCGTCTTCGTTATTGAGACAATTTAAATGCTAATTATTTTTAGTAAGAGATCATTTTTTTAATAATTTTCCCTTTCTATTTAGAAAAAAGGCACAACTTATCATTTAATATTTCAAATTGCTATATGATTATGTATCGTCAAAACGGATATATAGCCTTGGCGATATGCAAGGGAGAGTAATATTCTTAATTTCACACCTTCCATTGGATTGAACCAAAAAGTAGAGACAGCCAAACACTGAGCTACGATGAATACGGTGGTTCGTGTTCTGTATGAATAGTTCATAATGAGCTGATAGTTAAATACACATTAACTGCTCCTTTAATGTAAAGAAAGGATAATGCCTGCATCGTCGAAGGGTCGTAAGTATAGGTCGGATAGAGAAATAGTGAGCAATATATTGTGAACATTGTCTGTGTTTCTTTCTAGAGATAATTAAGCTTTAGCACAAGTGGACCAAATTACAGCATCTTATAAGTACTAGACGTTGGCTACGCTTTCTTCCAAGACATCCAAGCGCGCCACCTATCACTTTTACAAGTTGAGTTTGCCCTTTATCCCGTATCTGGAGTTCCGGTTGATGTTAATGGCCGTCAGTGTCTTGATTAGGGTGAATTTCGTCAAAGCCTTTATAATTTAGTTTTAAAATGTATTTTAATGTTTTATTTTTAACACCTGCAGTTGCTTATCGAAATAGTTTAAAATTCAGGTAAATTTTTTCATAAAAAGATTTTGTTTAAAGTAGAAATTACGCTGTCAAGCGCCCTTGTAAGTAACACTTTTGAATTCCAATTAGGTGCTTTTGCTTCAGAGAAACATTTAACCAACCGCCTTATTCTATCGTCAATATGAAAATAATAAGTTACTAAAAAACATTTACGTATTAGCTTGGTGTTGTTGGGGTGGGGTGGGCGTGTAAGTTTCGTATGTGCTAATGTAGCACATTATTCATGTTTTTTAACTCGCTAAGGTAATATTCGAGATGGCCCAACAGTTAAAAGGGTCTTTTCGTCTATTCAGCTTCCATACACACCCACAGTCTCACCCATACGGGCACACGATTGACACTTGGGGACCGGTAAGGAGTGATTGACATCTGAGGACCCAATTAACTATAGTTCATTAAAAACAGGATTTCATAATTAGTTGAGCGCCGTAAAGCATATAATTAAACACTCGCTGTGGAAAAAGAACCCAAGAAATTTATATGTAGGGACTTGAAAACACACGATATTTTCACCGCATAAATGGGGACCTTAATTCCAGATTACTTTCAAATTTCAGATATAGATGTCGCTAGGTGAAAGTCCCCACTTGTCAATGAAGTCACTGCGTGGATCTTGAAAGTGTATAATCCAAAAATGTCCCCAGATATAAGGTAGGAAGACGGTTTAGGTCCCCACATGTAAACCTGAAATCAGCTAAAAACTTAAGTGTTAAGCCTTTAATAGGTCCGATTACCTAAATTTCATTATAATAATCAATATTTAAACTATAAATTTAAAATATACATGAAATTAGAAAATATGTGTTTAAAAGACCCCACTTGTCGGTTGAAATGACTGTGAAGGTCCCCACTTGTAAATTTATCGAGTGTGAAAAATGAAATTGAAATACCTGATGGAACCATATAGGCTTCGACACTAGTACAAAATCTAATAATTTATACACAAATGTCCCCAGATATAAGGTTGGAAGACTGTTTAGGTCCCCACTTGTAAACCTGAAATCAGCTCAAAACTTAAGTGTTAAGCCTTAAAAAGGTCCGATTATCTAAATTTCATTATAATAATCAATATTTAAACTATAAAATTAAAATATAAATGAAATTAGAAAATGTGTGTTT
Organism: Phalangium opilio; assembly: GCA_019434445.1. NCBI lineage: Eukaryota > Metazoa > Arthropoda > Arachnida > Opiliones > Phalangiidae > Phalangium > Phalangium opilio. The sequence continues at coordinate 3,969 of JAEQBA010000003.1, read as the reverse complement.
AAAAGACCCCACTTGTCTGTTGAAATGACGGTGAAGGTCCCCACTTGTAAATTTATCGAGTGTGAAAAATGAAATTGAAATACCTGATGGAACCATATAGGCTTCGACACTAGTACAAAATCTAATAATTTATACACAAATGTCCCCAGATATAAGGTTGGAAGACTGTTTAGGTCCCCACTTGTAAACCTGAAATCAGCTCAAAACTTAAGTGTTAAGCCTTAAAAAGGTCCGATTATCTAAATTTCATTATAATAATCAATATTTAAACTATAAAATTAAAATATACATGAAATTAGAAAATGTGTGTTTAAAAGACCCCACTTGTCTGTTGAAATGACGGTGAAGGTCCCCACTTGTAAATTTATCGAGTGTGAAAAATGAAATTGAAATACTTGATTGAACCATATAGGCTTTGACACTAATTTAAAACCTACTAATTTATACACAAATGTCCCCAGATATAAGGTTGGAAGACGGTTTAGGTCCCCACTTGTAAACCTGAAATTAGCTCAAAACTTAAGTGTTAAGCTAGAAATAGGACTGATTACTTAAATTTCATTCTGATAATCAATATTTTAACTTTAAAATTATAATATACATGAAATTTGAAAATGTGTGTTTAAAAGACCCCTCTTGTCTGTTGAAATGACTGTGAAGGTCCCCACTTGTAAATTTATCGAGTGTGAAAAATGAAATTGAAATACCTGATGGAACCATATAGGCTTCGACACTAGTACAAAATCTAATAATTTATACACAAATGTCCCCAGATATAAGGTTGGAAGACTGTTTAGGTCCCCACTTGTAAACCTGAAATCAGCTCAAAACTTAAGTGTTAAGCCTTTAAAAGGTCCGATTATTTAAATTTCATTATAATAATCAATATTTAAACTATAAAATTAAAATATACATGAAATTAGAAAATGTGTGTTTAAAAGACCCCACTTGTCTGTTGAAATGACGGTGAAGGTCCCCACTTGTAAATTTATCGAGTGTGAAAAATGAAATTGAAATACCTGATGGAACCATATAGGCTTCGACACTAGTACAAAATCTAATAATTTATACACAAATGTCCCCAGATATAAGGTTGGAAGACTGTTTAGGTCCCCACTTGTAAACCTGAAATCAGCTCAAAACTTAAGTGTTAAGCCTTAAAAGGTCCGATTATCTAAATTTCATTATAATAATCAATATTTAAACTATAAAATTAAAATATAAATGAAATTAGAAAATGTGTGTTTAAAAGACCCCACTTGTCTGTTGAAATGACGGTGAAGGTCCCCACTTGTAAATTTATCGAGTGTGAAAAATGAAATTGAAATACTTGATTGAACCATATAGGCTTTGACACTAATTTAAAACCTACTAATTTATACACAAATGTCCCCAGATATAAGGTTGGAAGACGGTTTAGGTCCCCACTTGTAAACCTGAAATTAGCTCAAAACTTAAGTGTTAAGCTAGAAATAGGACTGATTACTTACATTTCATTCTGATAATCAATATTTTAACTATAAAATTATAATATACATGAAATTTGAAAATGTGTGTTTAAAAGACCCCTCTTGTCTGTTGAAATGACTGTGAAGGTCCCCACTTGTAAATTTATCGAGTGTGAAAAATGAAATTGAAATACCTGATGGAACCATATAGGCTTCGACACTAGTACAAAATCTAATAATTTATACACAAATGTCCCCAGATATAAGGTTGGAAGACTGTTTAGGTCCCCACTTGTAAACCTGAAATCAGCTCAAAACTTAAGTGTTAAGCCTTAAAAGTCCGATTACCTAATTTCATTATAATAATCAATATTTAAACTATAAAATTAAAATATACATGAAATTAGAAAATGTGTGTTTAAAAGACCCCACTTGTCTGTTGAAATGACGGTGAAGGTCCCCACTTGTAAATTATCGAGTGTGAAAAATGAAATTGAAATACTTGATGAACCATATAGGCTTTGACACTAATTAAACCTAATAATTTATACACAAATGTCCCCAGATATAAGGTTGGAAGACGGTTTAGGTCCCCACTTGTAAACCTGAAATAGCTCAAAACTTAAGTGTTAAGCTAGAAATAGGACTGATTACTTAAATTTCATTCTGATAATCAATATTTTAACTATAAAATTATAATATACATGAAATTTGAAAATGTGTGTTTAAACCCCACTTGTCTGTTGAAATGACGGTGAAGGTCCCCACTTGTAAATTTATCGAGTGTGAAAAATGAAATTGAAATACTTGATGGAACCATATAGGCTTTGACACTAACAAATCTAATAATTTATACACAAATGTCCCCAGATATAAGGTTGGAAGACGGTTTAGGTCCCCACTTGTAAACCTGAAATCAGCTCAAAACTTAAGTGTTAAGCCTTAAAAAGGTCCGATTACCTAAATTTCATTATAATAATCAATATTTAAACTATAAAATTAAAATATACATGAAATTAGAAAATGTGTGTTTAAAAGACCCCACTTGTCTGTTGAAATGACGGTGAAGGTCCCCACTTGTAAATTTATCGAGTGTGAAAAATGAAATTGAAATACTTGATGGAACCATATAGGCTTTGACACTAATTCAAAATCTAATAATTTATACACAAATGTCCCCAGATATAAGGTTGGAAGACGGTTTAGGTCCCCACTTGTAAACCTGAAATTAGCTCAAAACTTAAGTGTTAAGCTAGAAATAGGACTGATTACTTAAATTTCATTCTGATAATCAATATTTTAACTATAAAATTAAAATATACATGAAATTAGAAAATGTGTGTTTAAAAGACCCCACTTGTCTGTTGAAATGACTGTGAAGGTCCCCACTTGTAAATTTATCGAGTGTGAAAAATGAAATTGAAATACCTGATGGAACCATATAGGCTTTGACACTAATTCAAAATCTAATAATTTATACACAAATGTCCCCAGATATAAGGTTGGAAGACGGTTTAGGTCCCCACTTGTAAACCTGAAATTAGCTCAAAACTTAAGTGTTAAGCTAGAAATAGGACTGATTACTTAAATTTCATTCTGATAATCAATATTTTAACTATAAAATTAAAATATACATGAAATTAGAAAATGTGTGTTTAAAAGACCCCACTTGTCTGTTGAAATGACGGTGAAGGTCCCCACTTGTAAATTTATCGAGTGTGAAAAATGAAATTGAAATACCTGATGGAACCATATAGGCTTCGACACTAATTCAAAATCTAATAATTTATACACAAATGTCCCCAGATATAAGGTTGGAAGACGGTTTAGGTCCCCACTTGTAAACCTGAAATTAGCTCAAACCTTAAGTGTTAAGCTAGAAAAGGTCTGATTACCTAAATTTCATTCTAATAATCAATATTTAAACTATAAAATTAAAATATACATGAAATTAGAAAATGTGTGTTTAAAAGACCCACTTGTCTGTTGAAATGACGGTGAAGGTCCCCACTTGTAAATTTATCGAGTGTGAAAAATGAAATTGAAATACTTGATGAACCATATAGGCTTTGACACTAATTTAAAACCTAATATTTATACACAAATGTCCCCGATATAAGGTTGGAAACGGTTTAGGTCCCCACTTGTAAACCTGAAATCAGCTCAAAACTTAGTGTTAAGCTAGAAATGGACTGATTACTTAAATTTCATTCTGATAATCAATATTTAAACTATAAAATTATAATATACATGAAATTGAAAATGTGTGTTTAAAAGACCCCCACTTGTCTGTTGAAATGACTGTGAAGGTCCCCACTTGTAATTTATCGAGTGTGAAAATGAAATTGAAATACCTGATTGAACCATATAGGCTTGACACTAGTACAAATCTAATAATTATACACAAATGTCCCCAGATATAAGGTTGGAAGACTGTTTAGGTCCCCACTTGTAAACCTGAAATTAGCTCAAAACTTAAGTGTTAAACTAGAAATAGGACTGATTACTTAAATTTCATTTC
>JAEQBA010000002.1:133593-178661 GCA_019434445.1 Phalangium opilio | reverse complement strand
CCAAATCAACCAATATTTTTAATTCAGGTCCTTCCAATCATTTGTACTAGGTAACAATGAATTATTATTATTTTGCGCTCATTCTAACGTTACCTAAGAAACAACAATAAACAATGGCCAGATTGCCAACGATAAACGCTACAGAGAATCAGAGATTATATCTGATGCAAGGGGCCAACGGTAACCACTGCGTAGATCATTTTGTTTGTTTAAATTAGTGGTAAAATAATTGATAGATTAAATCACACGATCACTAAACCCTGTTAACAAACCAATGTTTTTATCCCGCTCTTGCAATCATTTTTATTAGTAACAGTTACGTTTTTAATTACTATTTATAACCGCGATTTAGAAAAAACTTTTTGTTTAAATTATACATTTTTGATGTGTAAAGTAGATTAATTCAAACTACGCAGAAGGTTCATTCCCTGGTTTCTAGACAACGGTTACCGCTACGAAGATACGTTTTTTGCTGGAAAATAAATGATAGATTCAATCACACAATCACTAATTCCTGTCATCAAATCAATATTTTAAATTCAGCCTCTTCCAAGCACGAAATTACAAATTAAAGGGATGTACAGTGTGTTAATTAATTAATATAAATTTTGATAAATATGTACACACTATCATTATTAAATTTCTGAGAGAGAGGAAAAAAGGTTGAAATTAATTTTCTTTAATTTTAAAAGCAAATTTGGCTCAAAAAAAAACCCAGCGCCAGAAGCCTGTCTTATAAAATTTTCACAAGATGATTCGTTCAAGAATGTCTAGAATTAAGTCGCATAGAAGCATGAATCTATATAACTATAACTATGAATATACAGCTCTATCGTATGCCCCTTCTATCATGTCGATTTGATTTGGGTGTTACCCTCCTAGCTTTGACGCGTTTGCGTAGCTCTAATAGCAAATCATGAGACAAGAGGAAGTGACGTTTCGAATTTACACCCCCCCCGGACTCCACCTCCTTCTCCCGCTCCTAACACTATCAGACACGTGACTGATGTCTCCTTTCGCTAATCCCCGCCCAAACGGTTAGACAGCGTAACGCAGCTTTATATTCATAGTTATATAGATTCATGATAGAAGTAAAAAATATTTCACTTAAGTCAGCTGATTTGGCCAGGTAGGGCATAGCCCCACTCGATCCATACTCACGGACGCTGCTCTGCATCTTGCGTCGTGTTACGCGTGATCGAGTGGGCTATGGGCAGGTTAAACAAATATGGGGCTGCCAGGCCAGGGTGGGAAATAAGGATTTTTTTAAACTGGACATTGGGCCAGCATGGATTTATAATAGAAGCTTACGCTTCCTGGATATTCCACTCGCCTTAAAACGCGCACAACATTTATGCCATAAAAATTCGCGCGCGCGGGGACTGGGGGGCTGATGACGTAGAAATTGAGGCAAATTCAGAGGGGGTGTAAGTTTTTCACGCGATCGAGTTCTAATTTTTAATAGCGCGCGAGAAATAATTTTTAGAAAAGCGCGCACACACGCGCTCCGAGAGTAAAAAGTTTGCCTCAATTCTACGTCATCAGCCCCCATCAGCGCGAATTTTTATGGCATAAATGTGTTTAAAATCAAAATGCCTTACTGAAGGCTACAGTGAAATATCCAGGAAGCGTAAGCTTCTATTATAAATCCATGGGGCCAGCGACCCCTGTCGCCTAGAATAAATAAACTGGTCCATGACCACCGACCAGGGCGCGTCGTCTGCTAAATTGAACAAGTGGATAATTACAATATATTAGCTAATGTCTGTGTTGCGACTTCCATCCCAACATAAGAGTTTGTGATCATTCTCCTGATATCACATCGGCGGACTGAAACACCGATCTAAATCCCTAACGTATTTGTGTGTGTCTTTATTTCAATAACGAAGAAGATCCAATGCAATCGTCAATAATTTCTTTAATTGCTGTATTGTCTTATCAAATCATACTTAAAACATATCTTTACAATAATTTCCTTAAAAACACGTCCGTTTAACTAAAGTTTCTAAGTCTTTCTTTTACAACGTCTCTCGGCAGAGTCGGTTTGCGATCTATATTGTCCGATGGTAACAAGCGCTCTTTCTCCATCAAGAGTCCAAAGCGTTCAACTCATGCTTTGCTTTTGCTAGTTTTAACACAAAGTTCAAGTTTTTACCCTTATTGTTGTTACCAAGCGAGCGCTCCCCAAAATTCGTCACTCCTAAGTTTATGACTTTACAGGGCCAGAGGGCCTTTTACATCCTAGTAACAACAAGACGGCCCAAGGGCTCGTAATAGTAGCCATATCGTACGAGTGAATAGCCCCTCTATACCCTACCCTAATGAGTGGATAACCCCTCTATACGTTACCCTAATGAGTGAATAGCGCTATCTTTTTCAATGCTTAAATGATTTACCGTGCATAAAATCAGCGTGAATAGCCCCTCGATTCTCTACTCTAAACAGTGATTAAATTATAACCGTATAAATTTACTTATGCTGTAATTCTATATTCCGGCGAATCGAAGAACAGATAGTTTTTAGTGATAATCCCCTCGATGAGTTTACAACATAGACTTATGCCGATGCACACTTATCGCATCTTATAAATTTCTAACAAGCACTTATGCCCAGAAACCTTTGAAAGAGAAAGTTTAGTTATAGTGATTACGCATTTTAGTGCTTATCCCCTCGAATTACCTTTAGCAATGCTAAAATGATCAAACGCATAACGCTCATTTAACACTATGTTAGCTCTATCTAAACCCATTTTTGAATTAACCGCCAGTCAAACATAACATAGATGACGATAGCTACCGAACGAGAACGAAGAACGGGGAAAATCGTTATCTATTTAATTAGCACATACATAAAAAGAAAATAAATATAAAAACCCCAAACATACAAATTCATAAGTATCCGACTCCACAGATAAAAATTCAAAAGTTTCCGACCCCACAGATTAAGAGGTACCCCACCCCACCCACATCCGACACCCTACATTTAGAGATAAATAAATAATAAACTCGGAGTGTCTATCAAGTCTCTATGGTTCGTTGGTAGAGTGGATGTTTACTACGCCAGCGACCCGGGTTCGATTCCCGGGTCTGACCTGAAAAAAATTTAATTAAAATTAAATCTCTAACCGAGCCCTGTAACCCCTATGGTGGGTTGTGGTAATATAAAGTTCCTTTTAAGCTAAATCTGACGATAACGAAGCGACAACCCCGGCCACTACTACTACTACTACTACTACTACGGACGGCTCGGGTCAAACTAAGAGCCTATCGTATACTACGATATGGCTAAAAAACATCCGTCGAACCTTTCAAATGCATTACTATAGCCTTTACAATAGTACAGTATTTCTTAGCAATTACAAGCCGTGCTATACGACATTTCTTATTTTGGTTTATAGTACAAGTATTCTTAAAAGTCTTTACATATAAAACATATCAAACATAAGTATTCACTATAAGTAAACCTTAACCAATCTTAACTCAACTAAGCTAAATTCGGACCATAAAACCCATAGCTTCTGCTTATGGGAAAAAGGTCCTGGGAAAACCCCATTGGGGAAAACCATTAATTTCAATAATTATTTAAGTCTAAATGACCAGGCTCGTTGTGGATCGCCGGATTCAACACTCCCCGCCGAAATACATCTTAGTATTTCCTACATGTATTTCCTACAATTAAGCGATCCGACAACATTGTTTTAAATTTCTTAGCCTTCCAATTTTTGACTCAACATGCCTTCATTTGAATTTTGTCCATTTTTTGTCTATTTAAAATCAACTTTACTTTTTTAATTTACTCTCTCTGTTAACTTATTTTAAATTTCTTGAAGAGACTATTTAATTTTACATTTCTTCTTCATCAGTTTATCATTTAATTTTAATTGATTTCTCGTACTGATTTAAAGTAACTCGACTCATTTCGTTTGGTGAAACAGTTTTTATAGTTTATTTATTCTACATCTGTGCAAAGATTGGTTCCCCTTATTTTACAATGAGAAGAAAACCAACCTTCGACCTATGCTGGGGCAAAGCCTCTCGGAAGCGTGGGACAAACTTTTATATTTCTGGGGGATAGTTTCTATCCTCAAATTTAGCAGGAGTTTTAGTTAGGAGAACTAAGTATCCCACGCTCCGATCGCTACCCTTAAAGTTACTTACAAAGTTCAACCATAAATATTTTAACATGGATGTGTAAAGAGAAACTTATTGTGCTATTTTAGTCTTTTGACAATATACGATTGCTCCTCATTTTATTTATTTATTTTTTGTTTTGCTTTACTTTTAACTTTTAAATTTTCACCAGTGCACGTGCAAATCATTATACGCAGCTGAATTTTTCAACTGTCCTATCCAAGCCAACTAGTTTTATTACTTTATTTTTCATGGGAACCGATCCCTTTGGTCAAAGATTCTATTTAAGCAATTAAAGTTATTTTTCTTACAAAATATCCAAACTTAAAGTTATTTATACAGTTTTCAACATAATTACATATTGTCAAACTATAATTTTATACATCATGCTAATTTTAGTCCTTTAGCAGTTTTCTCAGGTGGTAGCACTTGTAGTACCAGAGGTAGAATTTGAAACGTTGCTTCTGTGAGCTGAGGCGGCGATGCAATTTTTTCTTTACTCAAGAATGTTATGAGCTGACTACTGCTTCACTGCAAGAACTCTTAAATATCTTTCCAAAAATTAATACTTTTTTACAGTGTTTCGTTCATGAGACCAACTAATCACCCTCGCTCTCAGAGCGTATCAACCTTTTACTAATTTGAAACAAGTCATACTAATGAACCAAATTGTTACTTTTTAATGACATAACTCTTAAATTGAATCAAATAACCTTAATTCGAGGAGATACAACTCCTCTCCTTTCTCAGGGAGATACACTTCTTCTCCTTTGTCAGGGAGATACAACTCTTCTCCTTTCTCAGCGAGATACAATTTTATATGAACCTTTTTGCATATTTCCCAATACAACTAGAACGAACCATGTCAGGTGGGCAGGGAAGTGGGAAAGGAGGTGCCATGAAAATAGAGGCACCAAAGAAAAGTAGGAATGCCACCATCCATGTCGTTCATCCCTTCACACCTGGGATACTAACTTATCTTTCCCTTTTAAACAACCTACTGAACCTTAGCCGCGTATTTTCCAGTCAGATTTTATATTCTGTTATTTAGCACGACCAGATCTATCAAACAACACCGGATTCATACATGTACCTCATGAGGTAAGAATTCATACCTCATTCGACCATTTTAACCCCCGTCTGATTTATTGATGACGTCAGATTTCATATATTTGGAATCGCCATTTCCAGCTCTATCATTTGCCACCTTTTTTTATTCATGTACCTCATGAGGTAAGAAATCATACCTCATTAGGGTCAAACATGACCCCGCCCCTCTCAAATGCCCCAGCTGTGACGCGTAAGACGGCCAAATCTATTAATGAGCATCAAAACTAAACTCATTCCAATAGTCAGACCTTTTGTTCTTTATGAGGTAAGATCCAGGCCACTGGCTCTTGGTCTACTACATTTATCATTTTTAGGGGATTTTGTGATGAAAAATACCATATAACTATTAACTACACGTAACAATGACAAAACGATTTAAGGTGGAATTCATAAACGTCGGACGCAATGCAATTTAGTACAGGCAAAGGCAGGGCGTCGTGCGCAAACTTCCGCCTTTTGCGCACGACGCCCTGCCTTTGCCTGTACTAAATTGCGTTGTGTCCGACTCCGACGTTTATGAATTCCACATTTAGTCGTAGTCTTCTTTAGCCTCTGCCATGCCCGATACGAGCAAGGAGGATGCATAGTTGTATACACCGTCCTGGCTAGAAGTACGCCTTGTGCCACTCTCATGCCTTCTTTCGCTGGCCTCGTCACCAAGGCAATAGCCCACTCAATTACGCGTTAAGCTGCTCTAAAATTCCGTGTGAATAGTACTTTTTAACATTTCCGTCACCAAATAGTAATTGTTTTTGAGGACATTCCTCGGCATGAAATAGGACAACTACGAAATAATTCGACCAAATTTTACTTTGTAAATATTTTCTACCATTTCAATTTCTATAAAAGTATTGTACCAAATCATGAGTGAATCATATACTAGCTCCCTCTAAGTTACTCAGTCACACTGTCCTAATGTATCCAGCATTTTCTTCCGAATAGTAGTCGAGAGGCGGGGAGGCGGGTGAAAGTGATAGTAGACGGCGCCCTCTCTTAGGGCTTTGAAATTAATATATCGAGAACTTGAAAGTGACGATAGTTCCAAATGGTATTAACGGTTTTGGAGGTTTGACTTCTTTGCGTCACATTCATTCTTTTGCTTATTGAAAAATAATTTTGGTTTCACAACAGGCTTCGTTAAAAATGGGTTGAGCCTTTCTTTAAGTTTTTCTTTTAGTTCTTTAGACGCATTATTAAAAAGTTTAGTAAGGTTTTCGAGATGACTATTAAGTTGTTGTTTAGCACTTATATTTTGATGACGTTTGGTTCTCTCACCCTAAATAGTTCCTGCCTTTGAATGTTGCCTACGGAATAAATTTTTTATTCCGTAGGCAACGCTCTGAAGTCTGAATTTAAATGAGTTTCTATCATTTGGGCTTTGTCAAAAAATATGCAAAATTCTGCCATTTTAATGCGAAAAAAATAAAACTTTCTTTTGCGCCAACCCTAACCCATTAAAATAATTTCAAAAATAAAATACGACTGTGAACCGTCCGCAAACAATCACAACATTTCTAAAACGTCGTATGCTTATACTAACTACCTTTCAGTTCAAAGTTTCATTGGTTGATCTCCTTTTCCGGTTTTTTACCGGAAATACGTAAGCGCCGGGAGAAGTGTTATTTTCTCTCACTGTAGGTCGCATATAGGTAACACTTTTTTGGCGGGAAGAAAATGCTGGATATATTAGGCCAGTGTGGCTGAGTAACTTATAGGGAGCTAGTATATGATTCACTCATGACCAAATGCATGCAGAGTGCTACCAGAAGTCTCTGTGGCTACTAGAAATACTACATTTATATAGGAAGATTCGCAGCAACAAGTAAATCCAGGGCTATCCCTGATAAATCCCATATTCCTTTAAAAACCGTTAATACAATCATTAACCTTGTTCCTGAAGATATACAGACTAAGTAGCAGAGTCGAGTCACAGCCTCCTAGATCACACGACTCGGTGAACGCAGGCTATATTGCAAAATAGCCAAGTCAGAACTTTCAGGCTACGACCGCGCTGAGTCCAGCTGACACTCTCACACCCTTAGCGCCCTTAAGTTGACAATTACAAGTTTACAACAAAGAAAATAGTACTGCTTGCGAACCATAGAAACGATAGAGACGCCATGGGCCTGGCATAGAACCGTGTGACCGTTGTCTGTCGTACCGCTGCTATAGACCCTTTCTACTTAAAAAAGAGAAATGTCAATCCTCAGTATCGGGATATACAGGGGGTTGACCCCTCGACGTCTCTACTCTTTTTATGATCTTTCCATCGAGCGTCGTTGCAAAAAGCTTCGTAAGAGAGTTCGTCTCATGGTCGGCGCTTTGCCAATAAATGTTTTCAAGGCAATTAAATTCACATTCCATGTACTATATATTATTTATAAATATGCTTACCAGGTTTTTAGTCGAATTGATACATTCATATTCATTGCAGAAGCGTCGCTAGAGTTTGAAATTTGGGGGGGGGGGAATCTGTACAAATTTTTAATATATTGCTAAAGAACTTTAGGGGGCTACGAGCAATTTTTGGTAGAGTTTACTGTTTATTTTGAGGGGTCTAAGTTTGAAATTTGGTGGTGGGGGAAATCTGAAATCTGTTCAAATTTTTTATATATTGCTACCAGACTTGTAAATAGTGATAATTTCACCCCACCAAAGCCCAATTTTCTTGGGTACCCGGGGCTCCCTAGTGGACAAAGGTAAATAAACAAAATGTGAGGGAGGGAAGGATGCATTTCCGGCCACAGCTTTGAGGGGAAATATTCTTCATTTTATTTTTTCCCCTTTTTTGAGAGCTGTGTTGAATCCGGCGATCCACAACAAGCCTGGTCATTTTGATTTAAATAATAGTGGAAGTAATGGTTTTCCCCACTGGGGTTTTCCCAGGACCTTTTTTCCCATAAGCAGAAGCTATGGGTTTTTATGGTCCGAATTTAGTTAGATATAGCTTAGTTAAGGTTAAGTTAAGGTTTACCTATAGTGAATACTTATGTTTCATATGTTTTATATGTAAAGAATTTTAAGAATACTTGTACTATAAACCAAAATAAGAACTGTCGTATAGCACGGCTTGTAATTGCTAAGAAATACTGTACTATTGTAAAGGCTATAGTAATGCATTTGAAAGGTTCGACGGATGGTTTTTGTTACTAGGATGTTAAAAGGCCCTCTGGCCCTGTAAAGTCATAAAACTTAGGAGTGACGAATTTTGGGGAGCGCTCGCTTGGTAACAACAATAAGGGTATAAACTTGAACTTTGTGTTAAAACTAGCAGAAGCAAAGCATGAGTAGAACGTATTGGACTCTTGATGGAGAAAGAGCGCTTGTTACCATCGGACAATATAGAACGCAAACCGACTCTGCCGAGAGAGGTTGTAAAAGAAAGACTTAGAAACTTTAGATAAACGGACGTGTTTTAAGGAAATTATTGTAAAGATATGTTGATTTAAGTATGATTTGATAAGACAATACAGTAATTAAAGAAAATATTGATGATTGCTTTTGGATCTTCTTCGTTATTGAAATAAAGACATACACATAAGTTAGGGATTTAGATCGGTGTTTCAGTCCGCCGATGTGATATCAGGAATTATCACAAACTCTTATGTTGGGATGGAAGTCGCAACATAAAATGGTGCCGAAACCCGGGACTAATTACGTGCTCGGGACTAATTACGTGCTCGGGAAAATTACGTTAATTGGACAATTATGTGAAAATTGGACTTGGTTCGAGAACTTCGAAAATTGTGGAGAAAGTCAAGTCCCTAGTCAACTCCACGTTGGATGTTTTTTGCCGATGCCTGTGAAGGAAGGGAACGTGAACGTGCCGAAAGAAGTCCAGCGGCGGGGAGCGACAAGCAGCGGGATGGAGTCCCAGCCCAAAGACATCAGAGTCTACACAAGCTACAGGAGTGGTCCTTCTCAAGGTTGCATGCAACTATATGCAGTTTGAAAGCAACGAACAACCGTTAGACTTCAGGTTCATAAAATTGATTCGCACATCGTAATGAAGATGGGTTCGTAAAAATTTGTAGAAAACAAAGGTTTGACACTAAGTTGTCATAAGATTAAAAAAGTAGTGCTCTGGTTGAGCTTGGTATAAGGGTTTATTTCCGATAGGTCGGTCTTGGCTTGTTGTGAAAGAGTGAGAGTATGATGGTGTGGCCACGGTAAAAAATTAGATGCCCCAGAATGGGCGAATGTAGTATCGTTCCATAAAGAAACGAAATTATTAAATACCCTAGCCGGGTATCCCCTCCCATACCCCGAGAACGGGTTTAGACAAAGTCCATGAAAGGACATACATAAAAAGCTCTTAATTGAGCACGAACCTTTTCCTAAATGGATAAAAGGGTTAGCCAAGATAAAAGAGTTGCACATGGGCATTCTTAAGACCTGATCGGGGCGTACCTAAGAAAAAGGCGACGCTTATTAGTTGGCGATTTCGATAGACTTAGTAGTGCATTCACGACACGAGCGGCGCTGTAAGATTTATTTCGAACGGCGTCGACGAGTGATTAACAGGTGTACAGACCGAAGTTTGGATACTCCCTTGTGGTGGTCCCTTCGCGAGTCCCTGGCTGACTTTGTCCAATCGTTATTGCCGTTAAGTAGGTTGTTTGGTAAAAGTTAAAATTACTATTTGTAAAAGGTAATGTTGGTATTTGTAAAAAAGTGTAAAAGGTTATATTTGCATTGGATGAAAAAGTAAAACTTGTAAGAATTTGGTAAAATATGGTGAAGTGTAAAATTTGGTACAATAACGTTGATACTGGTATAAATCGTTGCACTTTAAGTGCTACTAAAATGGTGGTTTAAAAGGGAAAGATAAGGTAGTATCCCTAGTGTGAAGGGATGAACGACGTGGATGGTGGCATTCCTACTTTTCTTTGGTGCCTCTTTTTTCATGGCACCTCCTTTTCCCACTTCCCTGCCCACCTGACATGGTTCGTTGTAGTTTTATTGGGAAATATGCAAAGAGGTTCATATAAAGAGTGGTCTCTCCCTGAGAAAGGAGAAGAGTTGTATCTCCCTGAGAAAGGAGAAGAGTTGTATCTCCCTGAGAAAGGAGAAGAGTTGTATCTCAATATACAATAATATCGGCGCGGTGGCTGAAAGTTTTCCATGCTTTATTATTTATACTCATTTTCCATCCAAGGAGAAAATTAAGCTTTTAACCTAACGGGACTAAAATGAACAGTTGATAGAAGCGAGGTTATATAGGCCTAAATAACCCCCTCAACACACCCACTGAAAAGTGTCGCCATCTCCCTAGTTTCTTGTCCAACCAATCAGCGCTGCACTTTATGACCGCATCTTTTTCTCCAATGGGGTGACTTCAATCCCTCGTCACCAACGTCCTCCTTCTTGTCTCAGTTTCATTTGTTTTGATTTGAATTGAAAAAGGAGAAGCTAAATTGAGTGAAGTAATTAAATGAATCGAGGACTTTTGTGTTTTTGTTTCTCCAATAACTTATTATTTTTATTGTATTTAATCATAAAGAGTACAAAGCTATGGTGTTGTTTTCGCTATTAATATTAAACATGTTGGTAAATATTTTTGATTACGAAGTTGTTTCGGGTAATGATGAAATATTAAACAAAACCGAAAGTTTTTAAAAATTAAAAACATTTTCCGTTGAAGCTGGACGCTAAGTTGATAATAACTTCTGTAATGAAGGTGGCTGTAGCAATTCCAAAACCGTAGACGAATAAAATGAATGTCCCTCGTGTTTCGTTGATTGACATTGGTGAAAGGCTTTTCGTCGGCTTTTGCCAAGCAACTCTTGAAATGTAGAAATTGTTTGTAATCCATGAATTTGGTCTCGGTGACAACTATCGTTCTAAAAACAGAGAAAAGAACTGTACAAATTCTAACTTCTCATGAAAACGAAGCTATTTAGTCCGTACCCAATAAACTCAGGGCACCTTTTTGCTTCGCTACCGACGGGAAAGAAGAACAGTAGATTTTTGATTCGCTCTGCGTTAAAGTTGAAAACCAATTTTCTGAAATCAGCGTCGCCTTCAAGAAGAATTCCAGATAATACTGTGGTGCAAAGAGTCCAGCTCTTCCCAAAAATATGTCCCTATACATAGTACAGTCTAAGGAGTCGTCTATTTCCGCATATTCGACTCTCGAAGCCAGAGACAATTGGGGTTCATTTTCCACGATGGACTTCTCCTAATATAAAACCGAGATTTCCAAATGAAACAATTATAACCACTAAACACATAACCTACCCATTCCTTGAAAAAGCCGGCGGCGTTGTCTGTCGAGATAAATTTTATTTTAGAGTTGGTGTATTGCTGAAGCTTTCCAGACTGTCGATAAAGACGTGTTCGGTCGAGTACATTTCCGTTTTCAAGGTGGATCCCATGAATATGGAAATGATTAAAATAGCAATCAGCCACGAACCGATTGTGATCCTCCATGAAATGCATTTCGGAACCCGAATAATTGCTGGAACGTAACTTGAAATTATCTTTGGATAATATGCAAATTGGAAAATATCCACTGGAGAAAGTCAGCAAATTGGAAAATATCCACTGGAGAAAGTCAATCGACACTAAAGTTAATTACTTACGCTCGAAGAAAAATAGGCTAACGAAATCCCACAAGAAACTGAAATCTCACAAGAAACTGAAATAATTTCTAAATTTCGAAAGAAAAGATGTTTGTTCTTGACGTCTTCTTTGACCCCTGTTCGTAACCAATTTGGAGAGCTTCGCCAGCAGCGGTAGAACGAGGATGCACGAAACAAGGAGATAAGAAACCTGAAAAATTTACTTTATCTTTAGAAGCTTTGAGTATTCGCCACGTTTTTGGTGAAAATATCTTACCGTACTGTCGATGGTCAAGAAGGACATGGAATATTTTTCAACTTCAGCCGGTGGCCCAGTCATTAAGACAAGTTCTGACGTTAAGTAAACTGGTGAATAGTACCAAAAATTGTCCTTCGCAAGGTCCGAAAGCTCCACGGGAAATATTACACCCGACGTATTCTGAAGTATCCCATCAAAATGATATTACGGATGTTTGCTATAGTTAATAATTCTTGGTATCAACTGAACGTTTTTTTTCTCTTTAATACCTGAATTTGTACGGTATGTTATCGATTGGGCGTGTTATCAAAACAGCATTGTCCAAAATGGCTTTTTCATAAACGCGTTTGCCATTATAGCCATTTCTCGTTTTAGCGCATTTTGATTACAGCGTTTATATCTTGAGCGTACGAAAGTACGCCTTTTCCAAAATATTGTTGTTTATCTTCATTAACTTCCCTAAATAATATGCCTTTCCAAAAAATTATATTTTATATTTACTTCCGATATAACATTACTCCTTTTTGCATAATATTGTTCTTTGTCCTATATACTTAATATAATAGATATTTCCCTCCCTATCAATCACAGTTTGGGCGGAAACAGCAACCGCTGTTTTGGGAAATAGCGCTGTATTGAGAAACGCGGAAACAGCAACCGCGGTTTTGCTTGTACGCGGTTTTGCAAACCGCTGTTTTAGGAACCGCTTTATTCCAAAACGCTCTTTTGAAAACCGCTCAACTACCCGTGAACCAATTTGTACAATGGTGGTTCCGTTTGTAGTCAGTTCAGCATAAGGAATAGCTAAATAATTCAATCTGGTATTTTGGAAAACAAAACGTGGTTTCAAAATTACACGAATTTTTTTTAAACTCCTTACTTTACGTTAAACAGTTTGAGATAAAACTCTTCCATGATCTTGACCAGTTGAAATAATGACTCTATATCTAGAAGTTCCTAATAGACAATTTTCCACACCTTATAATCTCGATTGTTATTTTTAAGCGATTTTACATTACCTGGCATACTACGATTGGCATACTCACGCACTTTGCAGCCCTGAAAAAATAAAGAACTCAACTTCTAATAGCTTTTGAAATGATTTAGTATTTGAACCAAGTATTTTTATTACTTGTATTTGAAGAAAAGATTTTCGCTCTTATTAACTTTGGTTAAATTCATCCCAAATAAATTCTCGCAATTCATGGCTTCTCAGTTGTCAAAGAACGGTTTCTTGCGGAATTCCTTTAAGAGATATAAATTTTGTATTTTAATGATAATTTCGAAACGTAAATCTTTCCAAAGAAGAAGAATGCTGACTAAGCACTTATAAGTAGTTTTTGCTACTTGTGAATTTCTATCCAAAAATGAGCTTTCGATTGTGTAACGCAGCGAAATAGCTAGTGAGAATATCTCCACATGTTTCAGTATTGATTGAGCCTTGGCTATAAAGGTTTAGTCTAATTATAGTCTGGCATGCTTTCTGTGCAATTAACAGTGAAGTTAATTACTTTTCTTACATGTTTGCCTTCTGTTAATGATCATTTCAGGAAGGTTTCATGTCATTATCCCCCTCACTGCGTTCCCTTTTTTTGACAAAAAAAAAACAACTGCAAAAGATCGTTCGCACCTCCCCCCTCATATATTACTTGTATTTCACGTCTACAAAAGCTATGTTTACACTTGCACGGGAATCGATAGAAATTGTGAAATGAACGGTTTCAATCAAAGATTTTTGTTTAGCTGTTTCTTAAATAATTTGCATTATTAGTGTTACTATTAAACATGTTAAACCACGTTATGCGAAGTTCTTATTATAAAACTCTTCGACTAAAGATAATCTTAATAGATTTACTGATTTAGCAACATTAACGATGAATTTAGTAAAAACGTGGACAAAAGTAACTAGAGGCTAATATGATAAAACCTTCAGCGAAGGTGGCTGTGACAATTCCTAAACCGTAGTGAAGCAAGACGAATGCTCCGTATGTCTCACTGATTGACATTGCTGAAAGGCTTTTCGTCGGTTTTTTCCAAACAATTCTCGAAATATAGAAATGGTTTTTGAAAAACAAGTAGTCAGCGAATTTTGTAAAGGTGAACACCATTGTTCCTAAAAAGAGAAATAATTGGAC
The DNA here is from genome assembly GCA_019434445.1 of Phalangium opilio. Lineage (NCBI taxonomy): Eukaryota > Metazoa > Arthropoda > Arachnida > Opiliones > Phalangiidae > Phalangium > Phalangium opilio. The sequence goes on along the minus strand of JAEQBA010000002.1, from coordinate 164,464 downwards.
AAATTAATTGATAAACGAGATATCCATGAATCTAATTTCGAAGTAAACGTATAGGTTCTGAAAACAGATAAATTTGTCGAATTTTTTGTTGCAATTGCTCATTGATTAGATAACTAAAAGAGATCGACAAACAGCTGTTCCTTACGCAAGACTCATTTGCTCAATCAACTCTGGACATATTTTCAATTCGCTACTGAGTGGAAAGACTAAAAAATGAATTTTTATTCGCTCTTTTATGAAGTAGAAAACAAATTTTCTTGATTCAGCGTCGCTTTCCAGAAGGATATACAGAAGATTGTCCAGATGAAACTGTGGTACAAAGAATCCAGCTCTTCCCAAAAATGTTCCTGTAATTTTCAATGTCTAAGAGGTCTTGTATATCCAAATGTTCAACGCTTGTAACCAGCGACAATTCGGGTTGACTCTTCTTTATGGATTTTTCCTAATATAACAACGGGATTTTCAAATAAGGTTATTTTAACCCAGAAAAAAGTTATCCATTCAATGAAAAACTCTGCTTCGGCAAAATCGAATTTTTGCGTTGGTGTATTTGCTGAAACTTTCCAGACTGTCGTTGAAGACGTGTTCGGTTGAGTACAGTTCCGTTTTCAACTGTTAAACACTTTAAGATAAACCTCCTGCTTTAGTGAATCTTGATATAGAAGTTACCAGGGATAGATTTAATTTCAGAAGTAGGAATGCAGAACGGTTAGTATTTTCTTTAGCCTATTTAGAGCCCCTCCCTCCAACACGTAACGAAAAGTTTAAATTATCTTATTGGCTCACTTAAACTACGTTTTGATGACGTTGCTGACGGGGACGGCGAAAAACACGTAATTCCTTTTTACCTCTGTCGATTTGACCCGCCTCTTCTTTCATACCCCTCGTTCACCGGGAAGGGGGTCCGGGACTATGACGCGCGCCCAGATTACTCTGTTCTCCATTCCTACTTTTAATGTTAAGTTACTATGTGATATTTTTTCACATTTTAATATTTCATTTGCTGAATTTGAGCGATTTCAAAATACCTCGGACGTTAGAATGGGAATGCCATCGCAGTTTGCCGCCCTGAGAAAATAAGTAACTACTAAATTTTTAAATTATTCAATTAGTTTTATTTGTAGAAGCTACTTTCGATGTTGAATAGAGAATTGTTGCCATGTTTTATTTGCAATATACGAAAGAGGTTACATGTATGAGTAATACAAGGGAAAAAGTGATAATATGTCCAGACGTTTCTTTATTGAAACATATACGCCTGTAAATATTTGGTCGTCTTACATGGTTTCTGTGGAAGTAAAAATGAAGTTATTTTACTTTGTTAAATGTTCCCTATTTTTATGATAATTTGTGCAGTTTCGTGTTCCAAGTCGCTCTATCCCGCTTGCCGCGTTCCCTTTTATTGACTTAATACAAGCTGTAAAGTTATGTTCACTGCCCCTCCCACGTATAAACTCAAAATGAAGTTATTTTACATTGTTTTATTGTTGACCAATTACGAACACGGTCACAGACTCACACATTGAAGCGTCGAGTGTAATACTTCTCCGTGACGTAATCGTCACTCGAAAAGGTAAATATTCAGGTCTTAGACCAAGAATTTTGTCTAGCTGTTTCTGGAATAATTTACAATGTTAGTGTTAATTTTACCCCTCCGAGTGACGATGTCGTTGCGGGTTTTCTTATCACTCAATGTGAATTAATCCCCTTATATACTATAATTTTCCTAAAATTCTTAAAGAGACAGACGCTGCAATTCAAACGTAAACAATAGCTATGTATATAATGATTCAGGAATAACGTTTCTTAAAACGACTTAACTAGAGTTAAGGTAAATTACTGACGATTATAATAAAATATATCAATTATATTTATTTAATTATATAAGAAAAACCTCTCGACTTGGAGAGGTTTATTTTGGTTTCCCAACTTGTTTGATTTTAATTTACTTTATTTATTTATTTTTTCAATTTGAGTATTGAAATTCTTTTATTGTGAGTGTTAGTTAAACAATAATTTGCGCATTTGTTTCGGTAATGGGAGGAAAGATAACCTTAAGAGATTTAGCAGCATTAATGTGGATTTTACTAAAAACGTGTAGATCCGTAACTAGACGCTAATTTGATAATAACTTCAGGGAGCGAGCTTTTAGCATATGCATCATTAAATTGTGGGAAAAGGCATATTTTAATGTCCCTTTTTTAACCATTAAAACAACTAATTGGTCTTGTCCTAATACGAACGAGAACCGTAACTTCAATATTCTTAATAGTCGGACTTCTCTTTGTACTCACTTTAGGAGGGATTCCTCCGTCCTTAGATCCGGAAGAACTTTGAGTCCAATTTCGGCGGGAAATATTCTGCAGGTGTGGGATTTTGTCTTGTGTCTATTTGGGCATAGGGATTGCATGAACTTTATACCGTCATCACCGAAACCCACCCAACACTTTATTATAGAAGCTAAAATCCTTCTGTATATGCGAAATTGACTAATGGAAGAGACTTACTTTATGTTTGTTGCCTGTAAGAAAACTGCTGTCACAAATTCGTAGATATTTGAAATTGATCTAATCAACAGGGGTCTTGCCTAGAAGCACCGCTATAGGCAGTGAGAGTTGACTAGCCTCTTGCCTGTAGTGAACTTTGGCACAGTCTGGCGGTGACCCTTGGTGTGAGGGAGAATACCCCAATGGTGGCCTCGCCCCTGTGTGTTTTCCGAAATGGTCTTTATGCGTACGTAATACGTAACCGGTGTACAAGTAGCGCCAACAATGTAGAAAGGGGTGGTGACGTTTCAAATGAAGACTGAATTATGACCAAGAAATTCTAAAGCACGGAGAGGGAAATTGCAGTGCAATGTTTTCTTCATAGAGGCGACAATAGAAATGTAGCATTTCCATTAACGAAATTATATGTATAAATTCGTGCAACACCCTTGTTTGGCATCCACTATTAAATATTTACATTTTCCTTTCGAATTATGTCAAAGTTCACCTGCTCTTTTTAGAAAGTCAATAGAATATTTCAAATATTCAATATTGACACCTCAACACGTACTCCCTTCAAAATAATTAATTTGATGATAAAATGTTTTCGGAAAATGTAATTGTTCTTAAAAATGCGTAGAAATGTAATTTTTTAAATTAATTTAGAGGGAATGGATCGATTAACAGTAAAATCAGTTGATTGAATTTAATGTTGATTAAGGATTAAATGGATAAAAATTAGGGCTGTGCGAGCCTTGATTTTTTGGGTTCGAGCCGAGCCTCGAGCGTTGCTTTTTTCGGTTATCGAGCTTCGAGCCGAGCCTTGAGTTTCTTATCGAGCTTCGAGCCTTAAGCCGCATGTTCAAAATCTGGTTTCGAGCTTTTATCGAGCCTAAAATTTCAATGGCGAGCCTTAATGACTTTCAATTTTAGCTCTTAATTTGGAATGATATTCCTTTACACTTTCAATAACTGGCCTTAGTAAAGAAAAAACCCTATTAATTCGGAAATAAGGGTGTATCTGAAATGGACGTAGGAGCGGAAGTATTTGGGTTCCAGGGGCCAATATAAGACGAAACTGTTCTATGACATTTTGTCGTACGCAAACCCATTTGGAAGTTACTTGAACCTAACACTTGCTAGTTTGCATAAATCACAGCATGTTGACTTCGTCTAAAACAGTAGGAATTAAGTTTAAGATATGATGATTATTGCAAATTAGTGGTTGCCAGCTAAAAGAAAAAAAGCCTCATAGCCATAGAGTTTATCGTAAATTTTTAAGGAGTAGAAAGTTGTTCAGTTGGTGACTCATAAAGGAACATCAATGTAAAACAACATGTTTCGATTTAGTGTGTTGAAACAACTGACCGATACTAACGGTAAACTGACAGCGATAAGTAGCGCAAACTAATAAGGAACAGCGACAATTTGCTTCATTCTTCAAACAATCGAAAGGTTGCATTTAGTTTAAAGATTAGGTTAATGTTGCAACTACGGTATTCGTGAATAAATGTTAGTGGGCGAATGTTTGGGATGGGATGTTGGGCAACGCCTGTTAAAACTGAGCAGTAAAATGCATAATTTGCAAAATTTAACGCTTATAAAAATCAACAAATAAAGATGAAACTTAAATGTTGAAAATGAATTAAACCCTAATAAAAATCAACAAATACTGATGAAACCTAAATGTTGAAAATGAATTAAAACGTTTTATGGTTCAAAGGGACCAAAAAAGGGAACATTCCTTTCTCCAAAAAATTACAGTGAGGGAGTAATGTTTTCTTGGTGCCTCACCCCCGAAACTTCACCCGTAACAAATTAGGTACGCTATGCTGAATAGCGTACTTAGGAGTGGGCTTCCTAAAACCTAGCATTCCTTCTCAAGATCACACACTACTAACTTGTTCAAGAAAGGGTTGAAAAGCTCGTGATTGGCCTACACTGATTACGAGGTACCACCAAAAGTCATAGCAGAGAAAAAATTTTAAGAAGAAATTTTCGTTCTTCACCTCGGAACCGAACGGATGGCCGCTAATAAAACTAAGGAAAATTTGAGAAAAAAACCAAAGTGGAGGGTTAACTTAAAACTAAGAAAAAATTTCGCAAATAAATTAATAAACGATTAAACCTTACTAAATTTTCAGACCACCCTAAAACTTTAGACTTATGACGTTTACTAACTGGTAGCAATCTGCCAGTGTTGAGAACGACAGGAGAGGAGACATACGTGCAATGCGAGATGCAATGTAATGTACCCATAAGAAAATGTACATTCTACTTCCTTGGAATTATTCTATGAAAATTGCCATTGAAAACGGTAAAAAAGGTACTTCTTTTAAAGGTTCAAAGTGTTTTAAAGCATGTAAAAAATAATTTACTAATTTAATGGAAACAAGACTTCGCCGGATATGTAGTCTTGTACACAAACCAAAATGAACGCTTTTACAACCTTTCGATTTTTTGAAGAATGAAGCAAAATGTCGGTGTTCCTTATTAGTTTCCGCTAGTTATCGCTGCCAGTTTCCCGTTAGTATCGGTCAGTTGTTTCAACAAACTAATCGTAACATGTTGTTTTACAATGATGTTCGTTACGAGTCACCAACTGTACAACTTTCTACTCCTTAAACATTTACTCTATGGCTATGAGGCTTTTTTTGTTTTAGCTGGCAACCACTAATTTGCAATAATGATCCTATCTTGAACTTAATTCCTACTGTTTTAGACGAATTCAACATGCTGTAATTTATGCAAACTAGCAAGGGCTAGGTTCAAGTAACTTCCAAATGGGTTGGCGTACGACAAAATGTCATAGAACAGTTTCACCTTATAATGGCCCCAGGAACCCAAATACTTCCGCTCCTACGTCCATTTCAGATACACCCTGTATAACAGATAAAACTTTTATTTGACAATAATTAAATTTGAGTCCTATTATCACTAATCGAAATTACTTACGTGCTCTGACAATCGCATTGATAATACAAACCAAGCGTATTTTTCTATACATAAAAGTAAAACTTAAACTTCAAGAATGATTTTTAATTTTTTTCTTTGCCCAAAAGTGGAAGTAAAACTTACGCCAATAAAATGTGGAATTACAAATAAGGCACCAACCAGAATAATTTCCCATTTCGCGCGTCACTGCAGCGTCTCAACATTCAGTAGATTGTGTTAGATGGTAATTCTTGACCTTTAACCTAATCTAGAATCTCACAGACCACTGACTGAACCTCGATAACCTTAAGCCTTGGTCTCGAGCTTTTATCGAGCATTCTTTCGAGGCTCGAAAACTTGTCGAGCCTTTCAAAAGTTGCTTATCGAGTCCTATCGAGTACTCGCACAGGCCTAATAAAAATAACTAAAACAATTGCAATATCTGAACTTCAGTCATATGATAAACCTCACATATATAGTTTGTTTTTTCGGCCTTGGTCTAAACCAAGACGTTTTTTTATAATAAATAGTTGGCATCACAAGCCGCCATCAGTACTATACTGTGGTGGCTTTTATAATTAAAATATTTGGATCCACTGTTTGCTGGCGCCACTATATTTACATGTTTGCCGTCAATGGCTCCAACGCAATTAGGGAAATTCCAAAGTCGATAAAAATCATCCGCAATTGTAATCATATTTGCTTTAGTCAAAGGACGCATTTACAATGGCAACAACACCTTCCAAATAGCGTTGCAAGTTTCCGGTATTATTTCAGCGATGGTAGATTTCCCAATCGAAATGCTAATGACAAAGATCTATAGCAACAGCCTGTGGCAAGAAATCTAGAAATACAATAGTTTTAATTTAATGCTACACATGGTACTTATTGCATCTTACCGCAAAGTTACATAAAGTCTTTCTGCAGGCGATATAGCCTCGCGAAGAACGGTTGATTCTTTCTGTAGTTCTGGCAATACCAAATTTAGCAAATAATCAAACTGGGCTGGCGTAGTCCGACAACGCTCCAGGAACAGTTTATCCCCATATCGTTCGTAATTATATCTCATTTTGGGTATGAGGTTATAAAAATCCCCATCTTTTTTCTGTCCTGGAAAACTTCTCTGATCCAAATATGTTTTTTGTGATCCCTTTTCTTTTGTTTTCGAATTCACAGAAGTGAAATAATTAAGTTATTCGCGTGAGCTAAACGCTTCACTTTACTGCAAGTGCCCGCCATTTTTCTTCCTCGATATATTCACAGAACTTATCCCACGTGACCAAGAGATGGACGCTAATTGGTTGTACGTCGCCTACGCTGGCGAGATCGACGTAAAACGTTCAGCTGGATGAACATTTTTTCTCTCTCTCGCCGTCTTAGCTAGGTACGCTAGGCGCGAACTTTTCCTAGTGTGTACAGGCGATTTTTGTCGGCGTACTTGGCGAGCGTAGCGAGCTCAGCGAATATTTTGCCCTAGTGCGGACATAGCTTAAGACTTCTCCACAAAAGGGTTCTAATCATATAATAAGTTGAAACAGAACTGTATAGACTTAGTCTACTTGCAATCTTTATGAGGCTTGTAGACCCCATACTAATACCTGACTGAAGGTAAGGGGAAGGGCTTAAAACTTTTTTAAATCGCCCGCTTCTCCTTCGTCGCGTTTCATTGGCTCCTATTCAACCATATAAAACAACCGTCGATCCAAGATCTACTCGTTCAGAACACGACAAGAGAACTGGGATTACATTCGGGTTCGGCACTCATATGTCGCGTTAGTCAAGGCACAGGTATCTAGCTAAGTCAATATCTCGCAACACGCGGATTCAAATACATTATGCATGACATCAAGGGTGACGGTTTCTACAAATCCTCCCCTTTAATTCGAGCATGATAGTACAGAAAATGACCTGTTAAATATTCCAAGTAGAAGAAATCTATACATTCTTGGTGCATATATATTTTCAGAGGGTTATGCTGGATCTCAAAAGGAAACTTTCTCCAACTGTAAGTTAGAAAACAACGCCTATTCGGTAAGCTAAGAGTATTTGGCCAATAAAAATTTCCTATGAAGTGTAAATTAGAGACAAATGAAAACTAATTATATTGTAGCTGACCAAAGCATTCTCGAATGTTGCAGCGAGAACATTGGCCGTACTGGCAGAAACAACGAGATTGCCGTTCGACAATTCATGTGCAATAACCATAAAACATTGTTTAGTTTAAGATTTAAAATTTTATAGAAATACATAATCCTCACTTAGAGGGAATTTCAGCTCTACAACGTAATAGCAAGTGCAATAGAGAGTTTTCAGTTAGGGGAGAGCTAAGATTCGTGACGCACTTTATAGGCGGCCTTATGGGTGGGTTAACTGCGCTGGAAAAGCTGAAAGCCAATAATATGGCTGACAAAAACCGCGTTGTACCACAAGCACAAATGATAGCTCTTTATTTTGTCTTGCCTATACATAGTTTTCAGACTACGACGGTTGATAACATTTACACCAGGAGACCAGGGAAACTTTGCGGACAAAGTGATGTACCAAGTAGCCTCGTCTCTTGTTGTAAATGCTATCAATCCTCCAAGTCTGAAAACTATGCATAAAGAAATTTAGTAGATTGTTGCAATACCTTAAATTGAACTTATCCCCATTATTTGAAATGCCATCGTCGAACTAGTGCCTGTCTTCACGTGACACTAATCAAGTTACTCAATCTTAAAATAATTTTAATTCCAGATATATTTAATTTCAGGATATTCCGAATCTCACAAAGTGTTTTCTACGTCACGTTGGAAAAGAAGAAAACCCTGATATTGACCCGCTGTATTTCGAGGATTACACCATTAGTGTTTTTACGGTAATGAAAATCCCCTTTTCGAAAATATACCGTTAAATATATATATATCGTTATTTTCAGAATTGTTACCATTCCAGTTACGAGTCCGCTCCGAAGCTTTTCCCTAACACTTTAATTAATAATTAGCAACAAATGAGAATACGCGTATATAGTAGCAACACCATATCCGTAGCGTTTAAAGCGGTCGAAGGCAAAAAGCCCTCATTAATCGATTTCTAACAATAAACCAAATTATATCTAATAATATGCCTTAATAAATAAAACTTCAAATAAATGCATTGGATGTAACGTGTTCTTGCATGTGGATGTTCTTTAAGGGCGGGGACTACTGTAGTACTGCTCTTTCAGCTCGACTGGACAGATAAGGGGAATTTGGTGTGTTAGATTAATAGAACTTTATTCAGTATAGAAGTGTGCGCAACGTTGCGAGTCACGTGCCTATTTTTCGTTGTTAGTTATAACTCCGCATGATCATTGCGAAACACGTTATTTTCCAGCGTAATCGCCGGCAGATGCTAAATTAATTTCCTCAATGATTTGACATCTTTCATACACGGAGTTGAATACCTTAAACTTACAAAAACATCTCATTAGAAGAATGGTGGTCGTGTAAGTCAGGGACTTGGAATCCTCGAAAAAACATGTCAGAAGCTTTGGTGTGACGTCACCCATGCTACTTGCCCGTAGACCCAAAGCGGTACCAAACTTGGCCGCCAACTACCAAAGCTAAGCCCGTGACGTTTTACCTAGGCACTAACGTCACAACTGATATGGCTCTATTAGGTTTGGCAGTTTTGAATTTATCTTCTCTCCTTTGTTGCCAAGCGCTGGATGACCTTTTGTAATACCGACTCCATTCGTTGACAGACATGAGATAATTATTGCCTTGATCAACAGTAGATTGTCTTTAAATTATGTTTATCAAGTTGAGTATACTTTGGCTCTGCGTGATACCCGTTATAATTAACAACATCATGAATAATTGCATTAATATGATAATGGTACATCGCATTAGTATCAGTTAGTGTCAACAGGATCAACCTTTCACATTACCCTAATCGAAAAACCATATTCAACTAATTACAACACACCATCAAGAAGTCAAAATTATAATTTTTCTGTAATTAAAGGCGGAGAGTTTCCCCAATACGTCGGTTCCAAATAAAATATTGGGCATGAATAAAACATTGGGGACATTTTTATCTACCTCTCTGAATATATAACAAAAACCTAGGTTATGAGAACAAAGTTTTTGATGTGTTTGTGAAACACGAAAAAAGAGCTTGGTGAGGAACTGTCAAGAAAAGATTCGTTACCAGCTCCGACCTAGCAAGGCTAGCATCGCGAAAGACAGTGTTGGCCCAAATTTAGCGTCGGCGCTGGCTTTCGTGGCGTCACTTAATTCTTGGCTCACCTTCTCAGCACTCAAATTGAGAAATAGGGCTCAAACATAAAAGCGTCAGTTTACCTCTTTTGGATTTCAGAGCACGTTATAATCAAACATTTCTCTATTTTTTTCGCCCAATAAGACCAAAATGTTTGGTGAAAATACGTTGACCCGTGTTAATAAAGGTGACTCCCCTAGACTCCTATGGTCAGCGAGATTATTTGAAGGTCAATAATAGACTTAAGGCCTGTTCAGACGATAGAACTTCTTGACTCATTTAGATGAGTCAACTTGAGTTGAGCAAACTAGTTGAGTCGTATGAAGAGAAGTTGAACAAGTTGAATCCTCAAATTATAAATTGATCACTCTACCAATTTTTGCTGACTCAACTTTTTGATCCATCTAGTTGAGTCAAAAGCTGTATCGTCTGAAAAGGCTTTAAGTCAACTGCTTCTCGGCATACTCTTCTTTCAATAAAATGTATATTACGTTCATTTTTTTATGAAGTCTATTTCAGGATTTGGAATTAAAAAGTTGATTTGATAATCCCGTCCCGCAGTTTTTACGTCTTTTGACAAAGTAACGAGTCGCGACGCAGCAATGGAGTAACATTGCCTTATCGAGTTACGCTAACACAGGTAGATATAATATGATGTAATCGTAATTTTCTTCTTCTTTATTAAAAGTCGGAAAGAGTATGTTTTTTAGAATAGCGGACACAAAATGATATCGTACGACAGAGCAGCGATGAATTAGTCTTCTTTCGTTTCTAGATTGTGGATTAGAATTTTCAACGTTAATAAACTGTACAACCTTTACAGATAGCGATGTATCCCGAGACAATTAAACTGAATACAATACACACGGTATGATATATTTACATTTTATAACAATTTTCAGAGAGAGAAAAATACTAATTTGGCTAAACACCCTCCCTCAACATTCTCCGCATCAATTGTAAAATTTAACTTTGTTTATTTGGATTATGTTCTTTATGCGCAGTCACATTTCGATCATTTTCGAATTGGACAAAACTGCACGCTGAGTCAGGAAAATTAATTTTGCTTAAATTTCGATTATTCTCTTTCAGTTGTATCCTTTAATTTATCAGAGTGAACGAGGCGATCCTGATGAACCCTTAATTGACGACTACGATGGAATTATTGCCGAAATCATGATCGCCATAAGGAGAAATCTCAAGTAAATTTACTGACTGATAAGGATATCCAATACTTGTTGCGTTGTTTACCTAAGTTTAAGCTTACTACGGATTAGCTCATTTTGAAGGCTGTCGCGGAAAGTTCGTCCTTAAGGGATTTCGGTCCATTGCGAATGTTCGTCCTCAAGGGATTTCTGTCCATTGGGAAAGTTCGTCCTAAAGGGAGGTTTCTGTCCATTGGGAAAGTTCGTCCTCAAGGGATTTCTGTCCATTCCGAAAGTTCGTCCTAAAGAGAGGTTTCTGTCCATTGCAAACGTTCGTCCTCAAGGGATTTCTGTCCATTGGGAAAGTTCGTCCTAAAGGGAGGTTTCTGTCCATTAGGAAAGTTCGTCCTCAAGGGATTTCTGTCCATTGCGAAAGTTCGTCCTAAAGAGTGGTTTCTGTCCATTGCAAAAGTTCGTCCTAATGAGATTTCGGTCTATTGGGAACTCTAACGAATGGAATTTTTATCCAATGGGTTTCTGTTTAATGGGAATATGCAATGGCTTGTTGTTGGTCGTTCAAAAGATTTAACAGATTGATACAAGATATTTTTAGGTATTGAGGAATCTACCTGGTGTACCAAAATGGGAGGGTGGTAGGTCAAAATTTAAGTACAGTGGATTCTACGAGCGATTTTTAGTGGAAAATGTTCAATGACATTTTGCCGACATTAAGAAGCTAAAATTCATATTTTCAAGTATTATAAAATATCAAAACCTTATAATAGTCGAAAGAAACGGTATACTATCCTTTTAACCTAACTTTATAGTCCTACATTTAAAACATCGATGTTAATTAAAATTTACTAATCTTTTTATTTTTAGCTTGACGTATCAGCAAGTGTACGATGTAAGACATTCATTACGATCAACAAAATCTTGACGGCGACGCGACAAATCAATTCATTTTCTCTCGCATACTTTTTAAGCTTTTTGTAAAAACACAGATTTCTTCTACTTGGAATCTAAAAGATGCCTTCCACTTGGAATCTAAAAGATGCCACAGACCCCACACTAATATCTGATTGTATGTAAGGGGAAGGCCTTGAAACTTCGTTAAAGCACCCGCTCCTCCTTCCTCGGCTTTCATTGGCTATTCACCCTAGGTTTACTCGTTCACGCAACGCAAAGATAACTCGCTTACATTCGGGTTCGAAGCGGATAGGTCGAGAGCTACGTCAACGCCACTTTGCTTCTAAGTTGAAATACTTTTGGTGTGACGTCAGGGGTGACGGTTTCTACACCTCCCCCGAAGTTCAAGCAGTAAGGCCCAGAAAATGGCAAGTTAAAGATTCCAAGTAGATGAAATCTACGCATTCTAGCGAGTGCGGGTGAACGGGGAGAAATCAAAAATATCTCGTAGTCTTTTTTTAGAGGTGTGCGGTTAACCGTTTCAATCGAATAATTCGATCGAATACCGAACCGAATTATTCGATCCGGTATTCGATAAACAAATTTTCACTATTCGATACGAATATCGAATACCGAACTGACTATTCGGTTAAAGTTCGACTGCCATAAATTTAGGTCCTTGGCACTAGAGAGACCACCTTCTTTTAAAAAATATCATCCCTATTTTATTTGTCCTCCCTCAAAAACTACCAGCAAGTGCCTAGGAAAATTTTAAGAAACACTTGACCACCAATGAGGAGAAATATTTTGAAATTTAAGAGCTACTAAATGTTTTCTCCTTGCTTTGTATTAACTATTCGCGAATATTAGGGTTACCACCCGATTAATCGTCAATAGTTAAGTCTAGTATTCGCGAGTATTAGGGTTAACTATTTGCGAATACTAGAGTTAACTATTCGCGATTAATCGGTAAGAAAAAATTTACCAAGGCCTAACTATTCGGTATGGAAAATTTTTATATATTCGATTCGGTATTTGATATGGAAAATTTTTTAGTATTCGATAACCGGTTCGATACCCAAAAAGTGGTATTCGCACACCCCTATCTTTTTTCAACCGTTTTGTCGCGTTCAAATCAGGACTTGAGTACCAATACGGGACGCCCTCACAGCTTTAGCTCTCCCATAAGAGTTTTCGGCCAATATATTTAAGGAATACGAAGCTTGGGACTTGAGAACCTTCCCGAACGTTCTCTCCTACAATCGATTGGCGTACTATGGATTTACGACTGAAATCTTCTACTCAAAAGTCACCATGTTCTCGCAGCTTTCCCAAACTCAACGTGGAAGTTTTCTCTCCAATATATTCGCGATACCTTCTTGGGTAAGTTATACAACGCGATAAATAAAGATGTACTCAGTTTTAGTTTTTGTTCGGCGTTTTACGCTTTTTGCTTTAATCATCACGTGGCCCGGATCTATATTTTTGGGAGGCTAGCTGGGAATTGATGACAGTATACCTACGCTAGAAATATCGACACGAAAATAACTACGAAAATTTGATGCCCACTTTGAAAAACAATTGCGTTGAAATATATCAAATGATATTTATCGAAATGAGATCATTTATTACTTAAGAGAGGGTGAAGTGGAAAATCAAGTGATATTTTATCGATTCTTCTAATTATAAGACCATTCTACATGGTGAAAACTCCAGGAAATACAGTCTCCGAATGATTTTAAAATTCAAATTAGGTTCAGATTTTATGGATAATTTGAAATAAGGACCTCCGACCAATCGCGTAACGCCCTGCCTTCCTGTTAACAAAATTTCCGTTACACGCTCTACATCTCGCGACCGATTGTCGCATCGCCTGCAATTTTTATCAAATCTGGCGCTAAGTTTCATTCGGCGTGGAGCGTGCCACGAGAAATTTGTTAACAAGAAGGCAGGGCGTTATGCGATTGGTCGGAGGTCCTTATTTCAAATTATCCATAAAATCTGAACCTAATTTGAATTTTAAAATCATCCGGAGACTGTATTTCCTAGATGTTTCACTATGTAGAATGGTCTTATAATTAGTAGAAGAATCGATAAAAAAAACACTAATAGATTTTCCACTTTATCCTCCCTCTAACAGGAAGGCAGGGTGTTACGCGATTGGTCGGAGGTTCTAATTTCAAATTAACCGTAAAATCTGTAGAAGGTCAGCCAGAATGTTAGGGGTGCCACAGGCGACGACATTTGCTTTTGCCGTTTAATCCCAAAGATTTGGCGTGTTTTCGATAAGTCGGTTCTTGTTTCGATAATAGAGTTGCAAATTCACATTTAATTTCGATTAATTGATTAATGTTTTGATTTAATTCCGGATTCCATTTCCAGTATATTGGATTAGTTTTTCTGGCCATTTTGATTCTGTCGGCGTTAACGAAGGCTTTTGAAAAGTCGAACAAACTTGGATCTTACATGTGGATGTATTTTGCACCACTCTTTCATAAAAGTAAGGAGACAAACGTCATTGCCATTCTTATCAACAGTATACTTGTTGTACTCTACGGGTTTTAATTTTAGGTTTTCCGGTGAAAATTGTCCACCGCGTTTCGGAACATTCGCTAAATATCTGGTTCGCGACTTTCATTGTCCTGAACATATTTGTGTTGTGCGATATTACCGCCGATGTCTTAGTGGGACAAAAAATTGTAATGAATCACTTAAGCGATATCCTGAAAGTAAAAAACCTGATGTACACGACACTTATTTCGGATGCCATGGGAGACTTTTTTAAAGTAATTCTATGGCCTAGCGAGTGAAAATTACGATGCGTCTTGAACGTTGTTCTCTATTAGGGAATACCCGGAATTGAAGGAGAGAAAATTCGAGAAAGGGCTTCTTATGATATGGACTACGATCGTTTCAAAAAAGTGATGAAAGGCGAACTGGTTTATATCGACTGGCAGGAAGAAGTGGCTGACCTCGATGAATTTTGCAAAGATGAACTAAGTGGGAAGAAATATGACGGCCCATTGTTGTACCGATCACCTTTCCCCTTGAAAACGGATGCAGTTGGGTTATTCTTGTCACGAAACCACTCCATTGACAAGGATACAATGCGGGGAATAAATAGAATGTAAGTCTGCTATAGTCAATTACAAATTCATTGCCCATGTCATGTAGATAATGGAAGCTGACTTGCACAGTTGATTGTCAAATGGTCAGGAGTGTAGCCAAAAAAAGGAATTTAGTCCCCTTGAGCGAGATTCACATAGAGTGATTAACCCATACCACAAATACCAATAGTCGCTTGGCATCATTCCCCAATAAAAATCATAAGAAATTAAAAATAGTGCTAGGGTAGCGAATCTGATAATAATTTGTTTGACTAATTCTGAGTCTTGCGTTTGCAGTTTGCGTTACGCCGCTTCATCGAGCCTGTGTGACGAAGCGATCAAAAAGGCCTACGCGTGGATGAACACAAGATGCGTCACGACAGAGAACCACGTAAATGGCGAAGATTACGCCGATAAGGAGAGCGAAGTGCGCATGTTACTCAGCATGTTCATCATTAGTTTATTGCCGGCATGCCTCGTTTTGACATGGGAAATCTGTTACAAACTATGTCCGTGTTTCAAAAAACGCTCGATTAAAAGACAATCCGTCGCAAAAAGATGGTGCGAATAAATATCTGGGCTACAAAATGGCTAGGAAAAGCGTAATTCACAAGGCTTCCTCACTTCAGAACCTTATATTACAAGACAAGTACTGCACCATATACAGAATGATTCAGAGATGTATGCGTTCCCTGTAACAGTAGATTCCTTACAAAATTTGGAGTCGAAATTTCCTGAGCGGTTTTGGGCTAAACCGAACCGTTACAGAGTGATAAGCCTTTAAACTCCGGGCCCATTTGGGCCCTAATACCCCCTTCAGACGGTGCGTATAATCATGGTCTAATAAGACATAGCTTGTTTAATACTCTTGTCACATTTGAAAACAAAACAAACAAGTTGGGAAAACCAAAATATTACCTCTCCGAGTCAAGTGGTCTACTAGTTCAAACTTATTTTCGAAATATTGACGCAGATTTCCAAGCATAGCGAATATACAGTAAAGCAGACGACATTTTACATCCAATAAGGATAAATCTTGGACACATGGAAATCAGTCAATGGGGAAAAGAACAGGAAATGAAGTCTACGCTTCAGCTGTTTACCCTATATTCTGATAGCTACATTCACAACTGGTTTGCAGTGTAAACACTATCGTCTCGTCTCACCTCAACAATATTCTAAGTTTGCCAACATGAGTGTTAACGTTAAATAATACCAAAGCTAAATTGTAGCTAGACTCACTGATAGTCAATGCGCACCATAAAGAGAATAAAAAGTCTGTAGCTACTACCCGTTTACCATTAGCCCTTTTACTTATCTAATTGCCACCATGATCTTTTCTTCTATTATAAAATCTTAACCTGATTATTTAAGAGTGTATTTAACTTTCGGCTCACTCTGAACCGTTGATGTCTCTTCATTTCAGACACGAAAATCAAAGCCCAAAGTTTACTTCACCTCAGGCCTTAATTATTAACTCTTTGTTTCACTAAGCCTATTGCGGATACCCGCCGGAGTCTAGGTCTTAGTCTTCTTCATGAAATCACTAAACCAAGGATTATTCTATATACCCGAGGTAGTATAGCCTAAGTAATATATAAACAGCCATTTCAAATAACAATATTAAAAAATATCTTTGGAATATCAAAATGAAACAGACGAGCTTTAATGCTACAAAACTACTAAATGCATCATAATTCCGAAAAATATTTCCACATATTCGCTTTATATTATGGAAAAAGGGAATATTAAGGTTCTGTAGGATTTCTTTACACATGAACACAAGGCGAACTGCTAACGCTGCGCACTAGTGTAACAACGGACGGACAAACACAGACAATCACATGGACTGCTTTTTAACCCTTTGTGTATTAATTTTGATTTGAGAAATAAGATTATCTTAAATAATAAAATAAATATAATTAATATTTAATATTTTTTTCGTTAGTTGTTCGCCTTATTGAACGTTACATCGTTTTGATAAAGAACAATTAAACATTCTTGAGAGACTTGACTAATATTGCCGTTTGAAATGAAGCATACGCCTGTTGCGTCGCCTTACTAAAATAGGTAGTATATAAAGGATTCGAATCGTATGTATTGATAAGAAAATCCGCAATTGCGTGAACCTTTGGTGGAAGTCCTGCCATTGGGAGGCTAGACGTTTATCGTAACCCTAGCCGATCGCCGCTTATGTCTTAACCTTAACGATGATGGTGGAGTAGAAGCCAGAATGTACTGACTGGCGTCCATGTGGAATGGACAAAGACCTGAAGATGGTGGTGCATAAAAGCTGGTGTCAATGTGGAATTGACGAAGAACAGAAGATGGTGGTGCTTGGAAGCCAGCAAGTACAGACTAGTGTCCATGTGGAGTGGACGAAAACCAAAACTGGTAGAATAGCCAGCGGAGACAAACACAATTTTCCAAATTTCCGTGAACTGTCAATGCAGTCCGGAAATTATGAACACGTTTGCTCCGATACGCACGTGGTGTGACAGACAGACACACACACAGACACGTCCAGTGTAAAACCTCTCCGTGACGTCATCGTCACTCGGAGAGGTAAAAACAAGCAGATCGTAAAGCGATTTTGGTTAAACGAAATACAGGTTTTCAATATGAAACTCGCGATATCTAACAATGCCTCTCACTATCTTTATCAAGCAAGCATTGGTTTTAACGCGTCGTCTGAAGAGGGTATTAAACAAGAAGTAAAGAGTAGTTTAAAATGAGCTATCATCGGTGATTGCCAAATTAAAAAGTTCTTACAAATTCACATTTTGCCTCCATGCTTCCGCTGATAGAGAGCTAGAGCTTTTCACCCTCTTCAGACGAAGCACAAAAAGTACTTCAATACGTCAGAGTTTAATTCGAGATACTATTTGTGAGGTGAAATTCAGAGGCCAAACGTGCAAGCTTTACTTTCAATAAAAAACGATAATTTTTGGAAATTTCTTTATTTCGGTGTAACAAAAGACTTAAATTGAAAAAAGGGAATGTTTAATTCGCTTCCAAAGGACCTCTCTTGTTCGCACGGGTGAAAAATAAATGGCTTTAATGGTTCCCCACAAGAATGAATCCAGTGGATTTAAATATGGAAAACGGCGAGGCCACAGCACTGGTCCAGCCCGTCCTATCCATCTTCCTGGATATTGTTCGTTAAGAAATTCCCGAACCGCACGACTGTACACAGAAAAAAATGTTTAGATTCTAAACGTTTTCTTAAACGGGAAAATGTAACGCCTTTTTAAACACGAGCCCAGCCTCTACGCATTTAGTTCTGAAATTTTTCATTTTCAAACGCGTATGGTTTGAAAATGTTTACGTTTCAAACGCGCATAGATTGAAAAAGTATCTGTTTCAAACGCGTTTAGATTGAAAACGTTTATGTTTGAAACGCGTTTTGATTGAAAACGTTTATGTTTCTTACGCGTTTAGATTGAAAACGTTTATATTTCAAACGAGTTTAGATTGAAAACGTTTATGTTTCAAACGCGTTTAGATTGAAAACGTTTATGTTTCAAACGCGTTTAGATTGAAAACGTTTATGTTTCAAACGCGTTTAGATTGAAAACGTTTATGTTTCAAACGCGTTTAGATTGAAAACGTTTATGTTTCAAACGCGTTTAGATTGAAAACGTTTATGTTTCAAACGCGTTTAGATTGAAAACGTTTATGTTTCAAACGCGTTTAGATTGAAAACGTTTAGGTTACAAACGCGTTTAGATTGAAAACGTTTAGGTTTCAAACGCGTTTAGATTGAAAACATTTATGTTTGAAACGCGTTTAGATTGAAAACGTTCATGTTTCAAACGCGTTTAGATTGAAAGCGTTTATGTTTTACCCGCATATAGTTTTCCAACGTTTATATACAGATGTTGTATAGCTTAAGTAATATATAAACTATTTCAAATAATAATATACAAAATAGTTTTAACACACACACTGCTGTTTAACTCTTTTTGTATTAATTTTGAGTTGAGTAACAAGATTATCTTAAATACTAAAATAAATCTAATTAATAATATATATTTTCTTTGTTAGTTATTCACCTTATTGAGCGTTACATTGTTTTAAAAATAATAACTAGACATTAATGTATTTTTCTGGCCTTTCATCAATATACAAATATAAGTACCCTGGTAAAGGTAAAACAGTCAACGTGGTCGTCCCTTAGCAAAAACGTTGAACTGACCGGTCCCAGGTGCCTAGAAAGGCTTAATAAAAAGTGTAATTATATTCTATGAACTCATTTGCAAGTTTAGATCCATCTTGATTTCTAATAGAAAACCCCATTTTGATGTTTTTACGGTGGTACGCCAAGATAACAAATAATATATTTTGATCGGTTATAATTACTAAACCTCTGATCTAAACTTACAGTTCACAACAAAAATGGCACTGAAACATTTTTGAAGGTAATTTTAGCGTGAGTCAAACCGTTTAATGAGCAACACTTTTCTAAAATTAGAATTCATAACTCAAATTTAAACCCAGTTATATCATAAACCTAATTATTATAAAAATAAAGTTTTATTTACTTAGTCCAAATATGGGGGAAGTCCTAATATGGCTTTTTTGTGAGTAAATTCTGACTTTTTCCGCGTCAAGCACCAGCGAATGAATGTACCCCATTCCCAAACTTCTGAACCTTGGCCTCTCGGCATGAGAAGGGGTTAAAACCGATTCACCAAATAAATATTAATTATTCTTCCTCAGATGCTCGAGTTAACTACATGACGTCAATATGTATATATCCTTTACATCTAGAGTAGGTTTTGATTCACTTTTGAACACGTTTAAGCCCTGGCGTTTCGGTTTATGCCCACTTTACGATAAATTTAGATTTTAAACGTGTTTTAGAAGGCTTTCAATGCGCTGTTGTGTTTAGTTTTTATATGTTTAGCTACTACACCCATTGTACTAGTTGGTGTTTAGTTTTCGCACGTCAAATCTAGGGGTTTAGATTTTCAACATGTTTAAATCAAATGGATGTGCTCAAAACTTATACGTTGTTTTTTCTGTGTACCATTTTCTCCACTCCTTTCTAGCACTTCATTTTAAAATCAAAAGTTTGTAGGTACTGTACATCCTATATGGAGATATAGAAACAAAGAAGGCTATTTTCGCCTTTTGGATTAACCATATTTGATATAATTTATATATATTTTCTCTACTTGGGCTTGATAATAATGTTGTTTTAATTGTCTAGCTTAAATGATGAGGCCATGTGATTACACGTACTTCAAAAATTTTATCTTGTTCTTTTCTTTCTTTTAAAGACATTCTCAATGGTGGTGCCTATTTCGCGAGATAAACAAACGCAAAAATATCAAACGATGTTCGGTCCTTGGCTATTATTGGCTTGGAAAATCACGTGACTCTTTGCGACAAGCAAACATGAGCTGAAAAATCTTCCACGGCAGATCGGAGCTTATTCGGA
Source organism: Phalangium opilio (assembly GCA_019434445.1). NCBI lineage: Eukaryota > Metazoa > Arthropoda > Arachnida > Opiliones > Phalangiidae > Phalangium > Phalangium opilio. The sequence goes on along the minus strand of JAEQBA010000002.1, from coordinate 144,195 downwards.
ACACCCGCTTCCTCTATGAGCAACAAGCGCGACTTAAAAAGATCTCGCTTGTTTGTAAACGGTACGCCTAGGGAACGCAAACCCCAATACGCCTCATCTCTCAGCTTTACGCTTCGACTTTTTCCATTTTTCGCGCACATGTAAACGAGCCTTAACAGTTCACAGGTGGAGTTTCAAACTTAGAGGGAAGTAATTATTTTTTTAACTTCTCTTCCTCCACGGAGAATCGAACCGCGGACCTTTCACTTGTCAGGCCAGTACTATACAGCCTCGCCTAACATCGCTTGTTAAAGGAATGGTTCACCCATAAACCTTTTTTGCTGTAATCCCTTTAATTACACCCAAAACCAAGATTTCGAGAGTTGAAAAAATTTTACATTAAGTATATTTTAAATTAAATCAGAAAAACTAATTGCATTGAGGACCTTATCGCGCCTGTATGGTGCTTTTCCGCAAAGCCAGAGACAGTGCGATACGTCACTCTCATATATTAATTCAGTCCTCCATCATATTGGCCGAGGTATCTATAGGACAAGCTTCTACTAAAAAGTAAACTCGACTATTACGCGGTTGAGCGGTAGACCGGCGACAAGGTACGTTGGCAGCGCCCGTAGAGATACTATGTTTGAACCGTAGAGCGCCGTAGCCAAGGCCTAGCGAATCGTGGCATATCGTAAACCATTTTGATGCACTATAAGGGTACTTACAGTGATCGGGAACAGTATAAAAACTAACCGCACACTCTGACAGTCTTTTATAATACAACTTGGCATCCTCGCTTGGCATTTCGGCAATTAATTTTGATTCAAATTGATCAACGAAACGACTAACGAGAGCTAAACATACTTGAAGACGAAATTGTCAGACTGAAAAAAAAACCCGACCTAAATTCTTCTGCTTGGAGTGCTAAAATCTCATTGGCTAAACGCTATTTAAACCAGCCAGTCATCTGGCAGGTCTGGCCAAGCACGACAGTGAAGTTTAGAGATAGGGGTTAAGGGTTTTGTCCATATAAAATTTTATTTTAATTATAAAATGAAAACTATCGCTAATAATTTAATTTCAGTAGTGCCACTATCTTTATAAAAGTACTATTGACGCTAAGAGACAAAAAAAGTTTATGGGTGACCCATTCCTTTAAGAAACGGTCTCCAATAAAGCGCTATACTCGGAGAGAGAGGTTTGTCACAGGCACGGTCCCCTTCCTCTCTCTCTCTACCTCTTCAACTAGGAGTCATGATTTTATCCGAGGCCAGGAGATATAACTTCGCGGTTGGAGAGGCAAAAGCATATTCAATAAATTTTTACCGACCGGGCAGAAGCTTTTATCACTGTTTAGGGTAGGGCATCGAGGGGCTATTCACTCTGATTTTATGCACGGTAAATCATTTAAGCATTGTAAAAGATGCTCATTAGGGTAAGGTATAGAGGGGTTATCCACTCATTTGGGTAGGTATAGAGGGGTTATTCACTCATTAGGGTAGGTATAGAGGGGCTATTCACTCGTACGATGTGGCTACTATTACGAGCCCTTGGGTCGTCTTGTCATAATTATGTTTTCTATAGCAATTCCCTCCGTTTTGCCCCACATTACTTGTCGTCTGCTAGCTTCGTCGTGGCTGATCGGAGTGACTTTCATTCTGTTCTTTTTGGGTTGTTATTTGCGCACGGAGTTCACAACTGAAAGCTACAATTGCATCGACACCCTTTCTGACTTGGTCAAATCGGGAATTGCGCCTGTAATGAGCCAGGAAACATGCGAACAGCTCCAAGTTATGGTGAATATCCTTCTGTGTGTTAAGTTTCTATATTCTTCTGACGTCTTTGTCTCGTATATCTACAGGCAGCTCAGGACACTGTTGTTAAGGAATGGCTAAGAACACTGGATAAGGACCAACTTTTTAACGATTTATTAGATAGTGTAGAGGAGGGTTTCTTGCCAATAACTTCAGGAAAGAAAGCTGCAATCATAACGATGGAATTTCTGAATTTTTGCTTGGAAAACTTAATGAGCCCCAAACCCGGTAGGAGAGGGTTACCCGAATTGAAAGGGGACTTTACTTTTCGCAAATGCCGTGTCCTTTGACTACTTTCATACCATGTTCAACACCTCTTGGGTGAAAAGCAGTTCGCAAGTGCACGAGTCCGTCCAACTGAGGTCGGTAATGAATTGTATGCTAAAATGATTAGTGGGTTTATGAATGTTTTATTGCAGCATGGCACCGTTTTTCGAAACGCAAGTTTTTAAATTCCTGGATTTTGAGATAGATTACATCATTGAATATATCACTTGGGAGAAACCGTTGAAAAGTGTGGCTGATTCGGACCTTACCCAGGTAGCAAATTCACGTTGACACAACGTTTAAACGTAGCATTGAATAAACGTGTCTATTAACGTTTTTAAAACGGTGATCATGTCACCTTGAAACACGGTGTTTACACACGTGTTTTTTTTGTCGCAAATACATGAGAAATCTCGTTTATTTCTCGTTTTAAAATCGTGTATTATAAAGTAGGTTAACGTGGATAAATCGTGCGTTAAACGGTTTTAATTAGGTTTATTTTTAGGGTTATTTGAACGTGTGTAATAAGTTTATCTAACGTGTCTCAAAAGTTAATTGAACGAGTGTAACAACTTAATCGAACGTGCACAAAAATTAGTTTAATGTGTTTTATAAGTTAGTTGAACCTGTGTACAACGTTGGTTTAACGTGTTTAATAAGTAAATTACACGTGTTTAATAAGAAAATTACACGTGTTTAATAAGAAAATTACACGTGTTTAATAAGTAAATTACACGTGTTTAATAAGTAAATTACACGTGTTTAATAAGAAAATTACACGTGTTTAATAAGAAAATTACACGTGTTTAATAAGAAAATTACACGTGTTTAATAAGTAAATTACACGTGTTTAATAAGTAAATTACACGTGTTTAATAAGTAAATTACACGTGTTTAATAAGTAAATTACACGTGTTTAATAAGTAAATTACACGTGTTTAATAAGTTAATTGAACCTGTGTTTTAAATAAATTGAATGCGTTTAATAAGCTATTTCAAGTGTGAAATTCGTTAACTGAAGGCGTCTAATAAGATAATTGAGCGTGCGAAATAGTTTAATTAAAAATGTTAAAGACAATAATTGAACATGTGAAATAAGTTAATTGAACGTGTAAATTTGTTTAATTAAACGTTTATAATAAGTTAATTGAACGTGTTAATTTATTTAATTAGACGTTTGTAATAAGTTAATTGAACGTGTGCAATAAGTTAGTTGAACGTGTGAAATTATTTAACTCGTGTTCTCAAAGTGGAACCGAAACATTGCCAGTATTAGCTTCGGCATCTTCATTTATAAATGCAATCCGAACCAATATCACAGCAATGACAGGACTAATACAAAGCCTAGTTTTCAGTTGTTATGTATAAATGTAGTATAGCTAAATCAAAAGATAACAAGGCTTTTGAAATATTAAAATTAAACGATTTTCTTGGAGTTTTGAAACGAAACATAACTTTATAGCTATACTACTACTAAAAGAATCGTAATGCCGAAACATATTTACCATATTTTCATTTTATATTTAGCAAAAACGAAAAAATACAATTTTGTAAGAGTTCCATTCACGCCAATACAAGGGAAAAAAGCAATAAGGGAGTATTAACCGAGGAGTAGAAACTGAAAACTTCTTATAATTATAAAAATTTATAGCTCAGGCCTATGCATTACTTGTCAACAGTTTTTTTAAATAAGCTCTAATTCCCACTAGGGCTTTCGTTGTTGATTATGAAAAAAAACCAACCGTCTCTATCCTAAATCGACTTCTCAACAATGACATAAGTCCCTTACTAACTTTGAATAGAGTTCCCATGATTAGTGTTTCAATGGGAAAACGACTTAATTACTCGCTTCATATTAACTATGAAATGCGTAGAGTTCCAACTCTAGAGTTCTATATATATTTGACAGATGTCTTTCCGATGAAAGAGGTTTTTCTTAAATAATTTGGGTTATATGAATGATATAAATAATTTTAATCGTCACTATTTTACCTTAATTATAGTTAAGTCGATTTAAGAAACTTTATTCCTAAAATAATTTTACTTCCCAACATAGCTATTTTTAGTGTTTGACTTCTAATGAACACCTTTTTAAGATTTTTTGTAAATTTAGGGTATATAAGGAGATTGATTCCTAGATATAGGCGGATAAGAAAAAATGCAATTGCGTGAACCTTTGGTGAAAGCTCTGCCATCGGGGGCTAGACGTTTCGCGTAACCATAGACGCTCGCCTCGTACATTTTAACCCTAACGACAAGCTAATGTTGCAGATTGGTGTCTATGTGGTAGAGACGAAAGACCAGCTCAAGGTGGTGTTTGAAGCCAATAAGAACTGATTGGTGTGTATGTGGTATTTTTAACCTGCGAACGCGAGGACAGAGACACGTCCAGTAAAATACCTCCGTGACGTCATCGAAACTCGGAGAGGTGATAACGATTGATTATAGCTTTTTATGACGCAAGACATGTACGAAATATCAGCGTTTCCGAAACGTACAGTAATAATGCAAAATTAAGGGTCATTTAAAACCATTTTCACGCGTGTTGTGAACGAATTTCTTATAAAGAAAATAAAGCTTTTGTATAAATGTATTTACAACTTTCTCGAAACCTTAATCAAAAACGCAAAACTAACATTCCACTTAACACCATTTCGAAACGTGATTTTAACCTAAAATAAACGTATTAGTTATCACTTTGGATAATCGTTTTAACAACGTTGCCCAAATATAGAGTAATAACGCTAAACTAACGGTCAATTGAACACTATTCTCAAACGTCTTACGAACGTAACATATAGTCCTGAAATAAACGCTCTTGTATAAACGTTTTTACACCGTTTCCAAAACATAGAGTAATAACGCTAAACTAACGGTCAATTGAACACTATTCTCAAACGTGTTACGAACGTAACATATAGTCCTGAAACAAACGCTCTTGTATAAACGTTTGAACACCGTTGCCAAAACATACAGTAATAACGCTAAACTAACGGTAAATTGAACACTATTCTCAAACGTGTTACGAACGTAACATATAGTCCTGAAATAAACGCTCTTGTATAAACGTTTTGACAACGTTGTCAAAACATACAGTAACAACGCTAAACTAACGGCCAATTGAACACCATTCCAAAACGTGTTGCAAACGAAACGTGTAGACTTTTAATAAACGCTTTTGTTATCACTTTCTATATACGTGATAACAACGTTGCCGAAACATACAGTAATAACGCTAAACTATACGGTCAATTGAACACTATTCTCAAACGTGTTACGAACGTAACATATAGTCCTGAAATAAACGCTTTTGTATAAACGTGATAACAACGTTGCCGAAACATACAGTAGTAACGCTAAACTAACGGCCAATTGAACACCATTCCCAGACGTGTTGCAAACGAAACATGTAGACTTGAAATAAACGCTTTTGTTATCACTTTCTATAAACGTGATAACAACGTTGCCGAAACATACAGTAATAACGCTAAGCTAACGGCCAATTGAAAACCATTCCCAAACGTGTTGCAAACGTAACATGTAGACCTGAAATAAACGCTATAGTTATCACTTTCTATAAACGTGATAACAACGTTGCCGAAACATACAGTAATAACGCTAAACTAACGGCCAATTGAAAACCATTCCCAAACGTGTTGCAAACGTAACATGTAGACCTGAAATAAACGCTTTAATTATCACTTTGTAAAATCGTGTTATTGACGTTAAGAAAATCCTAAACCTCTTGAGGTAACTTATGTACCAAAAATAAACGTTTTTCTTACGTGTGAAGTACACGTGAAACGTTTTCAAAACATTGGCACCAAAAATCTACTTTAAATCAACGTTAATTTGCAACCTGGGTAGTAGCGTCAGCGTTCCTTTCTACTTTCTCCTCATGCTGTTGTCAGGAACAGTAGCCGTAGTCATTACCGAAATAATCTTCTACTAATTATCTTCAAAGCTGCAAATTAAATTCGTCACGACAACAAATAATTTATCCATAATTTATTAGTGCTGTGCGAGTACTCGAGTATCCCCTGTTAAACATCCTCCTTGATGAAAGGGACAACCAATCGATCAAAAATCCTTTAGAATGCATACATACACATATTGCTTATAACTTTTTCATGGAAGTTCTGAATTTACCCGAGCGAGAGTCAGGGAAATAGCACATTCTTTCTGGTTCTAAAACAATTTATTAATTGCAAATCTATTGAAAAACTAAAGGGAATCAATTTATTATTTTGGACGTTAAGGGGATCACTGGTCCCAAGGACTCGTTTAGAAATTTTTCTTATTTCTTTGACTGGCGAGCGAAGGCGCGGGTAACGGTAAAATATGTTAAATTTCATTAAACTGGAAAGAATTTAAAATGGTCATAATTAGGCGAAGGGAGTTATGGCCAATCAAATCAATAGTTGTTATTGTAAAAACTGGGATTTTAGCAACAATTAGCTGCAAGTTATTGTAGCTAAAGTTCCAATAAGATTGCCTCCCCCCTTAAAAATTCCAATGGAAAAAGTTTAAATAAATGAACTTCTAATAAAAACGTTAACAGATACAATAATGGTTTAAAGCTCTTTAATGTTCATATAATAAATTTGCTGCAAATTGTTTATGAACTATTTAAATTCTTCAATAACCCAGAGGTGGATTTTGATTTGACTGTAATATTAAACGAGATGTTGGCTTAAATTTCATAACACCTTCGCTTTTAGAACATTAATATAAATTATTTTAAGTTAAGAGAAACGTACCACCTTTTGCGAAGATACAAAACATTGGCGATGCGATTTGTTTCTATTTATATTTACAACAACAGGGCATCGTTAATTAGAAATTCTTAGGCATGAAAAGTTCCCCTTATAATCATAAACAAGTGTATGTTATGAGGATTTGGAAATAGATCCGCAGTTTAAAAACCTTTACTAGTGATACGGCGATTAATACTTTATTTATATAGAGGTTTAATATGTTAAAGGGCTCTGCAAATAAAATTATCCAGCCTTGGGTAACTATAGACCAAGATACTTCAATCGAAAAGGTGAGATAGAAATTATTAGGCCTGTGCGAGTGCAGTTTTTTAGGGTTCGAGTCGAGTCTCGAGTCCTCAAAAAAGCTCCTATAGAATCTCGAGTCGAGTCTTTTAATTGGTATCGAGTCCTCGAGTCCTTAAGTCAGCTTAAGAACTAGGTTTCAAGTCCAGTGTCGAGTCCTGATAAATTATATCAAGTCCCGCTCGAGTCCTTTTAAATTAATTCTATTAATACTAACTTTATTTTAATTTACTTAGTTTAATTTTACATAATTAATAATACAAGAATTATAATAAATTAATTTCTAGTAAGGGTAAATTTAACTCACAAAGTATAAATTTCACGACGAAAATAACGCGTAGTAACAATAATTTTAATATTTGGATCTGGTTTGCTTAACTCCTTTAGCTGAAGTGAAAATTTTGTTCAATCACCGGTCTATTCTAAACTTTAAATCGATTAAACCCCACTAGATGCGGCACTCTAATTAATATTCCGGGTCACCGAGTAAATATTTTTGGACTTGATAAGGAGTCAAGTCTCGGTTCGAGTCCTCCTCGAGTCCAATAGTGAAGATTTTTAAGAACTCGAAATAATTTTCCTAATAAGTCCTAAAATTTTGAATTTTGAGTCTCGAGTCGAGTACTCGACTCAAAACTCGATCGAGTACTCGCACAGGCCTAGAAATTATAAAACGAATGTTTAAAACAAGTCATTAAAACATGCATAAAACCCAATCTCATCAACTAAAGAAACAATTAGTTTTAGGCAGTTGATCAAAAGAGCTAAAAATAATAAGTTAACATTGAAAATTGGAAAATAAGACAAAACATTAGTCAAACTTTAATTCACAAGTTCATGAAGAACCTTTGAAAAGCAAAAAAAAAATTAAACACAGAACAAGGTGTGCTGATTATTGGATGATTTTCATTTATTGGAAAATGTCCCACAGAATATATTTAATAATAAAGCAAATCACGAGAAAAAGATGGAAATATATGTCGTAGTATATCCATAAAGATAATGCCTTTCACCCATTGTAAAAATGGCTTTACATAAATTAAATATAGTAAAGGGTAGTGCTTCAAAACAGATATCAAATTTAAAATATGTCCGCTATTAGATATTATAAATTAAAGGAATAATGCGAGGTTTTCATTTGACTGTAGACAATTACAGATAAATTTATGTTTTATTCCACTTGTCTATAGTGTTCAATTTGGTGTCCTGAAATTTTTGCAAATTTAATGTGGATAAATAGTATGATTTCACCCAAATTATTGAAAAATGTGCCACAAAATGTATTTAATAATATAATAAATCACGAGGAAAATGTGCAAATCAGTGACGTAGTAAATCCACGAAGATAAAGTCTTTCACCCGTTGTAAAAACGGTTTGTAATAAATTAAAATAAACGAGCTAAGGGTACTAGTGCTATAAAATAGATATCGAAGTTTAAAACATGCGAGAGATATTTGATATTATAAATTAAGGAATAAACCCAGGTTTTCACATCGTTGTAAACAACTACAGATAAATTTATGTTTTATACCACTTATCTAAAGTGTTCAATTCCTGTTAACAAAATTTCCGTTACAAGCTCATCATCTCGCGCCATGATTGTCACATGGCGCGCAAATTTTATCAAACCACGCGATAAATATCATTCGGCATGGAGCGTGCCTCGAGGATTTTGTAAACAAGAAGGCAGAGCGTTACGCGATTGGTCGAAGGTTCTTATTTAAAATTATCCTTAAAATCTCAACCTTATTTGAATTTTAAAATCATTCAGAGATATTTCCTGTGTTTCACTATGCAGACTTGTCTTATAATAAGTAGAAAACGATGAAAAATCACTTGCCTTTCTAGTTCACCCTTCCTTTAACGCTCATATTGCAAGGACGATAAAATGGAACCATCATTATAGTTCAAGTTCTCGAGCTAATATAAACTTTAAATAACCACGCGCTAATATGCGAAAAACTCGTACCGGGTCTCCACTGCAACGCGTATGGCGGAAAAGTGTGCAACGCGTTTGGAGCGAAAGCTTGCGACTAGTAAAAAGAGCTAAAGATCATTTTAACAAAATATTTTTAATTCAAAATATGCATTAATTAATCAATTTTCAGTAAATTAGTCAATAATAAATGTTAGGGATGAACCGGTTCGATACCATATCGGTATCGGCACCGATACTCGGGGTTTCCCGATAGAATCGGATCGGATGGTTTAATGTGATACTATACCGATACTCGTTTAAAATGAATTATATGACGCTACATGATATTTTTAGGTCTTTTAGTAATGTTTTCATGGTGATATCTAATTTCTATGAATGTCAATCGTTATGATTTCTCATTTATATGAAAAGTGCCTGAATTTAAAATATCTAATAACTAAGTTTAATAGAAGTTTAAGGATAAAAGGGCCTCTCAGCATATACTAGTTAAAAATACAAGCCGTGATATTATTTTGAAAATGCCTCTAAACATTGTACTTAGTAGTACAATCCAAGAAATTACTCTTTAAATTATATCCTTGTATTTTTAATACATAAGTAAATGGCACTGTCATACTAAAAATATCGGTATCAGTTGAGTATCGGGTTTTTGGATCATAGTGAGTAAATATCGGTATCGATCGGTATCGGGTTAAACCTGGTATCGGCCATCTCTAATAAATGTTCAATAAATTTCTAAATGTTCAATAAAATTATAAAGGTTCAATAATTTCAAAATGTTCAATAAAATTATAAAGGTTCAATAAATTTATAAATGTTCAATAAATTTATAAATGTTCAATAAATTTATAAATGTTCAATAAATTTATAAATGTTCAATAAATTATAAATGTTCAATATGTTCAATAAATTTATAAATGTTCAATAAATTTATAAATGTTCAATAAATTTATAAATGTTCAATAAATTTATAAATGTTCAATAAATTTATAAATGTTCAATAAATTTATAAATGTTCAATAAATTATAAATGTTCAATAAATTTATAAATGTTCAATAAATATATAAATGTTCAAAAAAAAATTAAAATGTTCAATAAATATATAAAGTTCAAAAAAAATTATAAATGTTCAATAAGTTAATATGTACAATAAATTAGTAATGTGCAATAGATTATAAATGTTTAATAAATTAATAAATGTTCAATAAACAAATAAATGTTCTTTAAATTAAGGTATGTTCAATAAATTAATAAAATGAAATAAATTAAAAAAATGAAATAAATTAATAAAGTTCTTTAATAATAAATGTTCAATAATTTAATAAATGTTCAATAAATAAATAAATGTTCAATAAATTAAAAATTTTCAATAAATTAATAAATTTTCAATAAAATTAATAAATTTTCAATAAATTAATAAATGTTCAATAAATTAATAAATTTTCAATAATTAATTAATTTCAATATAATTAATAAATTTTCAATAAATAATAAAGGTTCATAAAATTATAAATGTTCAATGAATTAGTGTTGAAGAT
>JAEQBA010000002.1:55362-133561 GCA_019434445.1 Phalangium opilio | reverse complement strand
TTTATGGAAGTCGGCAATTTTATTCCATATATTAGACTATTTCGTTGACCTAAATCCCTAAGTTCTAAAAAATGCAATTAATCAAGTATACGATGGCTTCGTTGTGTCTTATAAATGAGTCAGGTTCCCTAAACTTATTGTAATGGAGATTCACCGTTTAAAACCGGATTCTACCCATTCAACCGAATACCCATTGGAACGAATTCATACGTCCGAAAATTTCTAGCCAGTATTTTAAAATCTAGCCCAATGGCGGTTTTCTATTAAAAGGGATATTTTCCCATTCAGTCGAATCCCATTGGAACGAATTCCCTTCAACCGAAAGTTCCAAGCTAGTATATTAGTTTATTTGATTTCGAAGTGGTCTGCGTCCCACCGTGGTCTAGTGGTAAAGCTTCGGATTGTCACGCAGAAATCTTCGTTCGGATCTCCATCAGAAGGTGAGTTTTCTAAAATCGACTTACAAGTATAATTCTGAACAATCTAATAATCGAATTTAATTTCCTTGCAGGTGCTGAATTAAGAAGGTGAAATTATAATTCAGCAGTATTAAGGATTTCACAACGAGAAATAGAGCATTGTTAGGTTGAGTTCAAATTGGATGTTATGGGTGGGTATTTTATTTTGGTTTTTTTAGGTTATTTTGGGTTATGTTAGTGTTTGGTTTGGTTTAAGTTAGGTTAGTAATATTTTATTAATCATTTAACATTGTTACGCTTTTCCAAAATATTGATGATTAGCTTCAATTGACGTCTCAATAATATGCCTTTTCCAAAACAATACGTTATGTAGATTTTGTTTGGTTAGGAGGACTGCTCTTCCTCTTTGGAGCGGTTATACACTTCAAGTAAGTGTATTCTACAGGGCCGGTAGGCCCTTGTAGATATGACATGACACCCTTCCGTAATGTTAAAGAAAAAGTCACACCTTTTAGGGTTAGCGTCCCATAGAAAAGCATTAAAAAATTTTCGTTTTTTAACGAAATGGTCATAGGCCATACGGAAAAGTATAGCGAAGTTAGTTTTCGGAATACTTCTAAATTAACAAGCATTTATTAAACGGGAAACTTACGGGTTTCGACTTTTAATTAATGAATTCTAATTTTTGTAATTTAACTAATTAAGATAGTAAGTCAAAAAATTACTTTTGGTCAGATGTCAGCCTAACCTTATAGCGCGCTTAACCTATTTTCTTCATTTCGTTCTCGTTGACAACTAGAAGGTCCTAGGTTTGTGGGTGCTAACAAGTTACGTTGACTAATTGTAAATGTTGGCTTTCTTGCTGATTTTCCTAATTTCTTAGCAGTAGACTCCAGCAAATTACTTTTGTATTTCGTCCGAGCTTGAGCACCTTTATATGTATTTTCTAATTAACTGTAGCACCCTTAATAAGAAATACGTCGTTATCAGGTCGAATTTTCGTCTAGAAAAGTAATTCAGGTAAATAATTACAGTTAATAGAGGTTTTTATATCATTTAAAGTAAGCTTTTCGACGTTCTTTACGGCCAAGGCTTAAGTTGTATTTTAGTTACTCTATGTTATATAGTGTTTATAGTGTTTATAGTGTCTTTCTTTTAAAGATTATTAGAAAGCTAATTTCCAGCTCTGTTTGGAATTACAAAATACGTAGTCTGCTTCGATTCATGCTACAAATCCCAACCCTAGGGCCAAGGTTTTACGCTTCTTGTAACTTAATACTGTATCTATGACAGTAAAAAATGGCATATATATCCAAATTATTATGGTTTAGAAATCAACGGTAGTGTTTTCACCCTGTGAAGAATTCGACTTCAAAATATTACAGGAAAGATGACAAAATTTCCAATTTGTTTTCCCTTCGGCAGTTAAAAGAGTGGTGTTAATGTTAGCGCTGTTAAGTCAACATTCTCATTTGAGGACTGGTATAAACGGTTTCATTATTTGTTAATCTCACTAAAATGCTACTAATTGTCAATGTGTGTGGTATAATTCCTGAAACTAAACCAATGTAGAGGACCAGATTATTCGTTAAAACAATTTTGATCCTATTGAATCAGTCATACAGTGATGTTACGTTATCATTTTATAAACTACTTGTTACTAACAGTGGATTGTTTAATTCATAAGAAACAGTTGTGCTGGTTAATCCAGGAGGACAGTGTCGTTATATAATTTAATTAGTCAAATAATTTTCATGTTTACAACCCAGATTCTCTCAACCTAACCACGTTAGAAACGGAGGGTTACGTTGTTTTCTATTTCCACAGTCCACATTGCCGTTTGTTTATTGGTTTAAATTGCTATGAATTGTAAAGGTATTTGATTTAATTACTGATATTAAAGCTAAACTATAGAATAACATCATTCATTAACATATTGTATAGATAATCTTTATGTTACCACAAACCTAGCTCAGGATATGATAAAAATTTAACGCAATTTGTTGGAAATAATCAAAAACTCCTCTAAACATTAGAGTTAAGGTGAATTATTTTTTAAAAGACATTTTATAAGCTTAATGAGCACTGACGACAAGTTAATTTCAACGTAATTAACTGTAATTAAGGTAAAATTAAACTAAAATATACATTTTTTTGGATGAAAACTCAGATAACTCTTAAATGATGTTCTTGATTAAGATTGTATCTACCCAAGCCGTTGGTAAAGCCCCACACATAAGCTAATTTAAATTATCTCCAAAGTACCTTAATAGGCGCGAAATTCAAAACTTTAGGGTAAAATGAGAATCTAAAACTCCACTAAAAATTGCAATTAAGGTGAAGTATACATTTAAACTCATTTTATAACACTAAATGTATAGTGCCAAAACAGTCCTACGTTAATTAAACATAATTAACGTGAAATTAAACCAAAATATACATTTTTTGGATAAAGGCTCAAATAACTTTTAAATAAACTCTTTAATTTTGATTAAAACTACCCGAGCCATTGGTAAAGTCGAATATTTTCTATTTGACACTTAAGTTAATTTAAACTATTTTAAAGTACAATAATTGCCGCGAAATTCAAAAGTTTTGGGTTAAAAAATGAATTTGCGGAAAAATATTAAACTGCACTAAACATTGCAATTAGGGTAAAAAATTCAAATAAATTTTAAGCTTAATCCACTCTCACGAGAACCACGCTCAAATTAAGATTAAAACATCACAAGTTTTTCGTACAGCCACAGTAGTTTCCTATTTCACTTTCAAATTAATTTAAATGATCGTTAAAATACATCAGAAGCGCATACATTAAAATTTTAGGGTGATTGCAATTAAAGTTAATATTTTATTGAAACTTGTTTTATAAACGAAATCCACGCTAGATAAACAAGATAAGCCGTTAAATTAAACTTAAGTATAATTAATGTGAAATTAGCCCAAAACACGAATGTTTTGGGTAAATTCATAGATACCTTATAATTAGACTAACAAATTAAAATTAAAACTACACTTATCTTTCACCCAGCCTCCATTTTCCTGTTGAATTCTTACGATTAATTAAATTGTCATTTAAAAGCATTTTTCCCATTTTTAAAAGAGAGCCATTGAAAAGGCGCGATATTTAAAAGTTTTGGGGCAAAATAGTGATTGTTCCGCAAGAGTCAAACAGGCACTCCTCTAAAGTTTGCAATTTAGGAGAATTTCTTATTCAAACTCGTATAATAAACTGCAATAACACTAATAAAAGAAGATAAGCCGTTAATTTCAACTTAATAACCATATTTAACGTGAAATTAATCGAAAACAACAGGTTTTTTGGGTAACTATAGATAACCTTTAACTGAAATAAGAAAATAAGATTAAACTACGCGAGTTCTTTCAGCCTAAACGTTTTCCTATTTAACACTAAAATTAATTACATTATCACTATAATGCATTTAATAGGCTCCAAATACAAAATTTTAGGGTTAGGAATGTGTCAAAATGTAACTTTTCCATTTAAATTTTAATATATCATTAACATAGTTCGTAAAATCACCAGCAACAATTTAATCTGGCAACATTCAATGCTGTTGGTCTGATCTCGACAATACTGTATGTGTATACAGTGTTACGAAACAAATATTTTTCTTCCATATTTCAAATACCGTCGTTTTTAAACTTCTTTCATAAATATAATGTACAACCATAAGTCTATTATGTAAGGTCCCCATAATAGACTTATGGTACAACATTATATGGATATCAAAATCAATGTTATTGGATATAAGTTAAATGTAATTAACGATAATTAAGTACTTCTTTAAGCAATTAGAAATAGATCAACCCCAAATGTTTGACGGTAAAGCAAAAATAAAATTATTCAAATTTTAATTACATTAAGACTGAAGTGACAGATATTATAAAAAAACGTCTTGGTTTGGACCAAGGCCGAAAAAACAAACGATATGTGTGAGGTTTATCATTTGACTGAAGTTCAGATATTGCAATTGTTTTAGTTATTTTTATCCATTTAATCCTTAATCAGTATTAAATTCAATCAACTGATTTTACTGTTAATCGATCCATTCCCTCTAAATTAATTGAAAAAATTACATATCTACGCTTTTTCAAGAACAATTACATTTTCCGAAAACATTTTATCATGAAATTAATTATTTTGAAGGGATTTCGTGTCGATGATTACTAACTTGAAAGCACATTGACGGTCATAGTTTTAATTAAGGCTGGCTTGACAAATTTTGAAGTTTGCAGCAAAAAAGTTTAAATCTGTAGTAAGTTTCTGAGAAGACTGATGTTCAAGAAATTATGATAAATAACTTATTTTGCTCAAACTTATTTATAAACTAATGTCGTCCTCATAAGACAAAGCATCAACGTTTATCGTGTGTGGTTTCTTTGAGTAGGTGGCACTCTGTAGCACACAAAAAATTTATTATTTTATTTTAATGTATGCGCTTTTGATGTAACTCCCCCCCATTCCTTCATATTCCCAATATATACAGTTTTACGATCACCAGTGGTTCCAGTGTATGGGTCATCTGAGCCGTCGCAACACACTCAGCCAATATTATCATATAGTTCGAGACCTTTTCACATTAGTGAACGGTACATGACTCTCCGGACTTGCCCGCCAACATTAATAACCTAAAACTATAAAACATTCGTGTACATGAATGATTACGGTTGTGGCCTGACACTCGCTAGCGCCTGAAGGACCGATAACTCAGTGTAATCGGTGTACATTTGTAAGTGAGTGGACCATTTTGGAAATTACATACAGATAATTAAAACACAGGGGTGATACCACCATTGAGGTCTTCTCTCTCTCTTGCCTAGAAGCACCGCTATAGGCAGTGAGATTTGACTAGCCTCTTGCCTGTAGTGAACTTTGGCACAGTCTGGCGGTGACCCTTGGTGTGAGGGAGAATACCCCAATGGTGGCCTCGCCCCTGTGTGTTTTCCGAAATGGTCTTTATGCGTACTAAAAGGATTACACGTAATACGTAACCGGTGTACAAGTAGCGCCAACAATGTAGAAAGGGGTGGTGACGTTTCAAATGAAGACTGAATCATGACCAAGAAATTCTAAAGCACGGAGAGGGAAATTGCAGTGCAATCTTTTCTTCATAGAGGCGACAATAGAAATGTAGCATTTCGTTATACGAAATTAAATGTATAAATTAGTGCAACACCCTTGTTTGGAATCCACTATTAAATATTTACATTTTCCTTTCGAATTATGTCAAAGTTCACCTGCTCTTTTAAGAAAGTCAGTAGAATATTTCAAATATTCTATATTGACACCTCAATACGTACTCCCTTCAAAATAATTAATTTCATGATAAAATGTTTTCGGAAAATGTAATTGTTCTTGAAAAAGCGTAGATATGTAATTTTTTCAATTAATTTAGAGGGAATGGATCGATTAACAGTAAAATCAGTTGATTGAATTTAATACTGATTAAGGATTAAATGGATAAAAATAACTAAAACAATTGCAATATCTGAAACTTCAGTCAAATGATAAACCTCACACATATCGTTTGTTTTTTCGGCCTTGGTCCAAACCAAGACGTTTTTTATAATTCCTTATGGAATGAAAAAATAAATAAATAAAACCATCAAATTCTACTCTTTTTAGTCTTTTTGGGTATGCGATATTGGGTTAATTGGAATAGGAGAACTGGAAATTGGGTTGAACGAGGTTTGGGTAAATGGGAATTGGGTGTTTTAAATTGGGTGAAATGGGGGGTAACCTTAATTAGTACGCAAATAGTTATAAGTGCAATATGACCTTTAATTTTTCATACATTTACGTACAAAGTACAAAAATATTAATTGGTTAAAAAATTTTATAACAAGATAACTATAGAGGCTTTTTAGACCAAATTACTGAAATAATTTACCGCCAAATTCGGCTACATTTCGGTCGAATGGGATTTTGTCGAATGAGTTTCGGTCGAATGGGCCAGGAACTTCAAAAACCATTGGCTGATCCACATTTTACCTGGAAAGTGTTAACGATGTATAAGCCTACCGTTCGGGTTTGGTCTTTGTAGTCCATACAATCATCTCTGTAAGGCGATTTCAAACGGCGAATAGTAGTCTAAAATAAAAAAACCAAGTATTTAATTACACCTTCCTAATCGTGCCGACAAAGCGAACTTGTTTCATGGATATAATAGTAGTAGTTTTGACCCTTAAAAACACATTGTTCTCTTTCTCTAAATCGAGATAAGGATGAGAGGGTCCGACTGAAGTTCGCATGC
This sequence comes from Phalangium opilio, assembly GCA_019434445.1. NCBI lineage: Eukaryota > Metazoa > Arthropoda > Arachnida > Opiliones > Phalangiidae > Phalangium > Phalangium opilio. The sequence goes on along the minus strand of JAEQBA010000002.1, from coordinate 126,864 downwards.
CAAACTCCTTTGTATTGTATTTGGTCAAATGATATTCAATTCGATGGAGATTGAAATTGATTGTTAGCGCTGTACCAAAATATAATAACAATAGCAGTTATATAATGGCGTTTGAACGCCAATAAATATAAAATAGTTATTAAAACCTGAATTAATTCCGACTGAAGGATTATTTTTTTCGTTCGGGATCCATTTCAGACAGGTTCCTAGCTATAGACTATTAAGCTCAATAATTGAACTGCAACAATTCACTTCTTATTTAATTGTTCCATAACATTAAGTTATGATTGTTATATACCTCCAGTTGCACTCGCGAAAAGCGTAAGAACAGGAACTGATAACTAGGCTTTTTTCCATGCCAGTGGAAATACGTAGAGCTTTATTCATGTTGGCAACTGCCTGATAATAAGTAGAATATTCCCTTTCATGTTCGCTTAACTCCACCCGGTTAGGATTTTGATCGCAATCAAACACATTAAAAACCTTCATTTTAAGGAGTCCTTTCTCGTATACTTGTTACAGGGTATTACCACATGTTGTTGTTAAGAAGAGCTATGTGTTCCTAACCTAATTTCTACTTGGTTTTTTTATACTAAAAATAGAAATTTTTTTCTTGCCTGTAATGTAACTAGCTATTAGTCTTAGGAGTAAATAAAACCAAGGATGATGGGGGAGGAATAGAAGGACTCAATTGTAATTGGTTCATCTGCAGCCCTTCTTAACAATCACCAATGCGTCCGACTATTCCTCCCCCGTTTTTGCCATCCCACCCAACCTGAGCCGTTGCACAGTTAACGCTAGGAGGATATAGGGGTGAAGGAGTCTTCGGCCGCCCGTTCTTAGAGCTCAGGTTTCGGCTTCTCCGATGGGAGATTCGTGCACACGCACCTAGTTACATTGGTTACGCGCATCACTTGACCACGCAAATCCAATTCAAAATATAGCGGGTTTTTCATGCTAGCTTTGGCCTTTGATGCAACGCCGCCTATATTATGTTTTCACTGCACAAGAAGAGATATTTTTTAATTTGATCGGGCGTTATTAAGACCCTCCCACAGGCTTTAATCCATCTTTAACACTTATCTAGTGGTGTAGGGAAAGATTAAAAAACCTTTACCTTTACTTCAGTTTTATCTAAGAACCATAATTTACTGTTAATAAAAAATAAAATAATGATAAATGTTTCGTTAAAGCACTAGAATAATGCAGTGCGACGCATTTAGCCTTTAACAAAAATTAAAACGAATGACGATGTGCGCGGAACTAGGTGCGCGGCTAAGAATCTCCCAGAACGAGTGAAAATGGGGGGGGGGACCACGGTCGGTAACCAGTAAGCGCGTTTTAATGGGAAAACGGGCAGTCGAAGACTCCCTCACCCCTATCAGTTAGCACAAAAATTGGATTCACAGTTAACGCGCCTATTTCTCTCAGATTTGGCATCATCCTTGAATTAAGAAAGTTTAAAAAAAATCGTGGTTTTTATGTATTATTGACTAATAGGCCGATAGAAATTTTCGCCTCTGAGATTGTTTTTACTCGGAAGCACTGGTTTTTGGAACGGAAGTATGTTAGTTTCAGTCGGTTCATATTATTCTCGTCTTCACTTCTGTTGCTCAATTCGCGAAGAATATTTTGTTTTAATTATCGTATAAGCAACCTCTTTTGTTTTCTATCAATGTTAATAATAGGCAACAAAACAACTTGGCGGAGGCTGAGCGTTGGACACGCCAGATTATACTGTTAAACCTAGACTCCGAGACGAAAAAAGATCCGATGCCTGAACCTGTCTGTTTTGTCCGAAAAAATCTAAAATGACAGTTTTTTACCTGCCTGGACAGAATGCCTTCAAAAACGTCTGGCAAAAAGTTTTTTTTTGTCAACTGCTCATAGCGTTAGTAAAATAAAACTATTGACTAAGTGGGCAAAGATTCTGAACAATCATGAAGGACCAGAGCTACTCGAAATAGATGATTTGAGGTATAAACAACAAGTAGGCGCATATTTTTAAGGGTCTGTTATTAGCAAATGTACTTTGGGCCTCAAACTGATGCTGGAAACCACAAGTACAGTATACCACGCTTTTAAAAATTTAGCATAAAGTCGATAAATTCCTCTGAACAACTAAATTCATCTGTTGGTTAATATTTTTTACAAAAAAAATTATAAATAAATATTATTTTAATGTAAAATATTTTTTGAATTATAAGAATCGAAAATTATAGCTATTATGTTTCTTATAAGAAGATGAACTCTTAGTGTTTTTAAAATGTGAACTGGGAACTATTTAGCTACATGCAATAAAAAATTCTTTTATTTTTGATACAGTCTCGCGTTACGGTATTTCCTTTGGCAAAAATAAAGATTTAACTAAATGTGCCCAGAATTAATTAAGCATTTTTATTTACTTACCGAGAAAGCAATGTCCATTTTATCGTAATTTTTATCCTTGTGGTTATATCCTGGACCAAATGGATTGCATTGTTTCAAAGACATATTAAAAAGATCATCCCAATATTTAGATCTCTTAAACGCACAAATCGCCGAAAATCTTATCCTGAAATATTTTACGATATTCAAATTTAGACTTTCTTGTAACCTGTAATAGTTCTTAAAAAATATTTTCGAAATATCGGTTTTAATCTCTATTCGTCATAAACTGAGCCGCAACATTTTACAACTAAACAGTGAATATTTTGATGATTTTGGGACAATCAGGATGTTAACAGAAATGAATAAATTCTAGCTTTATTTAAAACGGGAAGTGCGAACAAATAGTGATAGTAAGGGAAAATAAAATAACTTTTGTCAACGTATTATACAAAGGCACTTTCGAGTTTTAATATTTTTCATCAGATATTCAACTAATATGCCACTTTTATTATTGTTTGAAGGAATATTCTGCAGAATTAATACAGATTTATTCACGAAAGCTAGTAAGACCTGCAGACGGCGTGAAAGTATGGTTTCAATTACGCCTATCAGGGACTATTCCAGTGCCGGATTACCGAACAAGCTAACTAAGCTGCAGCTTAGGGCCTCGCCCTGTAAAGGGCCTCAGCACCTCGAGGACGACCTCGAGATTCCCATAAGGGTCGCGTTCAGTAACCTGAAAGTTTATACACCGATGACTTACTGCATCATCCCATCTCTCTGATTTGCCGTGATTCTTTTCCCGAAACATACCGTTCTCAAATCAAAAAATATTTTGACGATCGCTTTTGGATAATAAATGTTTAAATTCGGCACGAATGACTCTGCCTTCGCCTCTAGAGCCTCAATTGTTAAAAACTCTGCCTTCGCCTCTAGAGCCTCAATTGTTAAAAAAACCTTATGTTGCTTGCGGCTTTTACAATTATCATGTTATAATAGTGTTGTACGAATGAGTCCCTCTCACGACCTCACCTAGAAATGTTTTTCGAAGTGGGTGGAGGGAAAGAGAAGGGTTTAGCAGCCTTAAAAACTGTTGCGCTCCCCTTCCCACTTAAGGTGCGTTTTCAAAGGCGTGTGTTGAGGGTATTTTTTAGCGAGATGCGGACCGCGCGGTTTTTTTTCTCGCTATCGCTTGCGCTAGCGATACGTTTTTGCCAACCGTTTGCATGTGCGCGATAAACGTGCATAGAGAGAGCGTTAAGCCTAATTTTTCAGTAAATGTTCATCTCCATTTTCGTCGCTACTTCCATTCATTTATTCTCTTTAAATCTGCGTGGCGTTAAGCTCCATATAATGTCTCTTTTTTTAACTAAATCTATAAATTTTTCTTTCTTTTCATCTAAAGCTCTTTTATTCTCAGCTCGAATTAGTAATTTATTTTCGTTTATAAAGAATTTTTAACCCATTTTTATATTATTTTTTAAAATTCGGAATAGTTAGGCTTAAAACGTAGACTTTTAAGTCTCGCGCTGCACTTAAAACACGCGCCAAAGTTTTCGACGTTCCTATTGGCTACCAAAAATATGACATCACAAACATTAAGCGAGAAAGAAAAACGCTTAAGCCCCGTTTTCATGAGATCGAGATTCGAAGCGATTTGCGAGAGCCAGTTTCCAAACGGCGATATCGCTTCAAGATTTTAGCGAGACTTAGTTCAAGCTCTCTCTTGTACTTTTTTGTTTTCATGAAGAGCGATTTTTCTATAAGCATGTGATTTCACGCGCGATTTTTAAACTTACTAAGCCGACATGAAATGGCGGTTCGATATAAATTCAAGGATCTACTTCAGAGAAAGAAGCTTTTGCTTTTGCAAATTTTGATTAGTTTAAACAGAAATTAAAAGCGTACGTATTCAAAAAGGAGATGGTGGGCTCACCCAGTGTGGCGAACCAGAAAATCCGAGGGACATTATGAAACGTTGGTTAGTAGTATCTAAAGCTTCAAGACAGATAAAAATTTGACATTTGCGCCATTCCCGGGTTTACATTTGTTTAATTATACTGTTCTAAGTTTCGATAAAAGGCTTGAAATATACATTATTCGTAGGCATTTTTTCCGACAGATTTACGATGGTATCAAAAAATCAAGAAATATCTAAATGGTTTCTGAAAACTTAAGCCTAATGTCCATAACCGTCTCTACCCTGCAAAGAGAAAAGTTCTTTCGCGCAGTTTTGAAAATTAGGCCTAATGTTGGTAAATATTTTAACAAAAAGCGCGTGACAATTTTTATTTGGTTCTATTGGCTGATTAACTTGTGACGTAGAGGAATGTTACAAAAACCGCTGAAGCGAGAGCGAAGAAATCAAAACCGGACAGACGTTTGCGATATCGCTAAATTCGATCTCTCAGGCTCTTTCTCGCTATTGTCTCAAAGTTCTCGCAAACATGAAAACAGGTGAGAAAAATTCTCGCGCGATTTTTTTCTTCAGTTTTGTTTCTCACAAATCGCTGTCTTTTTCTCACAAATCGCTGTCTTTTTCTCACAAATCGCTGTCTTTTTCTCACAAATCGCTCTCATGAAAACGGGGCTTAATTGAATCTGATCGGAGCGGGTAGCGATTTTTTCCCCGCTTAGACAAACTCAGATCTTTGTCATTTGATGATGTCATTGACAATTTTGCAATTGGAAAATCGAGGAAAAAAATGTTCTAATATTAAAGAATTCAGTGAATTGTTTGTATGTTTGGAAGAATTTTGACAATAAATGCTATGAATTTTTCACTTCGTGTAGACAGGGGCCTCAAATCTTTCTTGTAGCTTAGGGCCTATATAGTCCTTAATCCGGCCCTGGACTATTCTTTCATTAGGAACTCCCAAACAGAAGAAAAATCTTGTCTTGGAGAAAGGGCTGGAGTAGGTTTTTCAATGTGTTGAAATATCTCGCGTCTTCTTTCTCTCTTTCACCGGTTACAAGTCACATCATGTACGTGGCGAATGTTGAATGAACATTTAGACCGAGTAATCCCAAGCTAATCCCAGATTACTTTCAATTACCAATACGTTGCGCATGCATTTTGCTATAAGTTAAATGCGAGATCTCATACTCTCTTAAAAATATCTCAGTTTTTCCCGAATTCCTCCTTTCCACTTCCCTTCTCCCTCACACTTTCGCCAGAAGTCCATTAAATTAGCCAAGGAAGTAAACAATTACAATAGCTGGTATAGCGTACGTCTCTGCTGGGGTAAGAACGCCTTCTAACTCCTTGGATAGGAGGTTAAATTTTTCTTCTTTCCTAACTTTGTTAGAAATCTCGAGCTCCTCTCTAAGAATTCTTTCTTGACGTGAGCGGGGCTTGACTTCTTCAGCCCATGAACGCTGGATCTCTAAAGGGTAGATTGTTTGCTTTATAAATAAATAAACAAGTTGGGAAAACCAAAATATTACCTCTCCGTGTCGAGAAGATTATATAACCTTAAGTATCCAATGAAAACTTGTTGTACACTGGATTGTCGACCTTTTTGCCCTCATCCTTTCCCGCGCTTTGCGCTTCCGCATTTCATCCTTACTCTCAACATTATCTTCCTCCATTTTACATACAAAAATCAAATACTCACAAAAGAAGTGGCAAAAACCTGCTGGCTCTTTACAACCACTTAATTTGACTTAATATCCAATTTCCAACAACAATAATATACCGGTAGTTTAATTGACAACCTACTAGCATCGAAATTCTCATTAAGAATGGCTCCCGCGGATAAAAAAGGGCAATTTTCAACTAGGTGGGCGTTATCTCATTAGATTTGAAAAATATCATTTGTCTTTTTTACCAATGCCTAACCGTTTGGATTTTTTTAAAGCAATCTTAGCACCAAAAAATATTTTTTGATACAAAATAAATGTTTTATATTCTTATTAAGAATAAAACAAGAGGATAAAAAGGTCTGTCCTCTCGTAATTTTTTTAGCTTTTATCATGATTACTCTATACAACAGTAACAAGGAGTATAAACCCATTAGTGGAAGCAGTATTTTTTTTCCGAAACAATCTCGCTTATGTTTATCCTCTCTAGACTTCGCTAAAAACGTATTACTAATACGTAAAATATTAATAGACAGGCAAGGATTCATAACATTAAAGGAGCGCAATATTATCCATATTTTCATTTCATATACAGAGAAAAGAAATTATTATGTTTCTGAGAGGAGCTTCCCATTTTTGTTGTTGTTTTGAAAAATATATCGCAATGCACGGGCCTTGATAGATATAGGAGGCAATGAATGAAATATATCACAATGCACGTGCTTTGATAGATATAGGAGGCAATGAATGAAATATATCACAATGCACGGGCCTTGATAGATATAGGAGGCAATGAAGGAAATATATCGCATGCACGGGCCTTGGTAGATATAGGAGGCAATGATAATCTCTCTCTTTGCACGAGAGGTTTATCTTTAATATTTAAATAAATATAATTATTTTTAATTATTTTAATCTTCAATAATTAACATTAATAATAGTTAAATCGTTTAAAATAAAGTTATACCTATTATCTTCTCAAACTTTGCTAATATTGACGTTTAAAGTGAAGGGTACCCCTCTTCCCGCTTTCTTCAAATTCTGGGGTATATATACGATTCGATTCCATTATAATAGGAAGGAAAAAGCGCAATTGCGAAAACCTTCGGTGGTCGATCCCACCTTAGGGAGGCTAGACGTTTCTCGTAACCCTAGCTGATCGCCGCGTATATCCTAAAAACAAACGATGATAATGGAGTAGAAGCCAATGATACAGATTGGTGTCTATGTGGAATAGACGGAAGACCAGTGGATGGTTTGTTGAAATGGCCTATCGATAGTGAGAAAAGACTGCTTTAATAACTCCAGGGAGGAGCTCTTTCCCCCTTTTTCACCCCGTTTGTGGCCGCCATTTTTTTAAGGGGAAAAAATTTGAGAGTGGGTCCTTTTTTGTTGTCATTTTCATATGTTTTGAGGATTTGCTCATGGATGGATTTTAAATATAATATAAAGTAGGTTTCAAGCTTTAATATAAGCCTAATTTCATAATTTTCCACCTTTTTATTGTCCCACAATCTATTTCTAAACTTGGCACTTTTTTTAAGGCGGTGAAATTGCGCTAAGCCTTGGCTTACCGTTAATTTTTGCCGTTTAAAAAAATGTTTATTTCTCGTTGCCCGTTACTTCGCCTTCTCGTATCGTCGTACTTTTAAAGTTTAGATTTTGAAAGTAGTGCTTTGTTTTCTTAAATATTACTTAATTGTATAAAATTTCAATATTATAATTGCGTAAAACGAATTCAATGTTGTTTGTTGATGGGACGCGCCTTGCATTTGAATTTCGTTCCCTCGAAACTACCCCCCCCCCGATGAACGTTTATTTATCGCCGTCTTTCGGTGCTTCAGCCCCAAAAACAGCTGTAGTGAGAATTTAGAAATGTTATTTTTTAAAAATGTATGCGCTCAGTGTGTTGTTGTGTTTGCATTTTATTGCTCCTAATCGTGGTGCGCGTCGAGGTTTACGAATCCAACGTGTGTTGCGAAATGAAAATCAAGGGTGGATACTATATTATCTATGCTTTAAAAGGAATTTGACGGCGACATGCAAAACGGTATTAGGCCTTGCCAAAACTTGACTGAGCTACAGCGCCTTCATCAGATTATCAAATATAATAAATTCACCCTCGGATATCCTGTGACGAGGAGATGGTTTTAAAGTTACTAATAACACTCGATTTTGGAGGTAGATACTGTCTTGTGACACTTGAAGTAACGATTTAATCTTATAAACAGACTAACATCATGAGCCCATATCGTAAATTAACCGATGTTGATATTAAAGCTTAATTGAAATACCGATACCAATTTTTTTAACTCAATGAATCTTTAATATCAACATCAACAATTATCTACTGAAAGAGATAACTACTTATATTCCATTCAAATTTCTCGCAACATTTCAAATTAACGAATAGAAATGTGCAAATGAAGTTCAAACTGATTAATTGGGCAAATTACTATATTGTTCACCGTTACCGATCACAGATAGATTTGCGTCCTTCAGTAGTGCTTATTATGCTTGTAAAATGGTAAGTAAAATCTGTGATTAAAGTTTAAAATAGACATGAGCAAAAAGTGCTTCAAGTCATATCAACTCGATTACCGAATATCTAAAATTTGACCAAAATTAAAAAAATATTCTCTTCGTGATTAAAAATCTTGTTTGAAGCAGCAAGCGGCCATCTAATCCTTATTTACCTTATTTTGAATTAAAAAAAAATAGGTTAATACCTCTTTCAGTAGATGATTGATTGATATTTCAGTTTCATTGAGTTTAAAAAAAATTGGTTCCGCCATTGTTTAATTTTCAATATTGACCAATCGACAATCACAAATTTTAATAACTAAATTACAAAAACCGGTTCAAAACCTTATTAGTTTTGAAACGATTAAATTCTAATTTTAAACATATATACTAGGTAATTCCTCGTAGGTAATTAATTTATTGTCTTAGTGAAATTAATGCTAAATTTTATATACACAAAATAAATAATAAATTAACTTCTAAAATTTAAATGTAAAATGAATGCATTATTTCCCAATTAATAAAAGATATCCGCCTATTTTCATTCTAATTAATTTCCCACTTAATATTAATTAGTCCTAATAAGCTTAAACTATCAAATTAAGAGGTTTCTTAATTTTACAAAATTATTATAATCTAACATGCAAAAATCCGTGGCTTAAAAACATTTTACTTTTATATTAAACGTTGCAAAAGAATTGACCAATAAACACTAACTAAAATTACCTAATGAAAGAGGATAATGAAAGAGGAAGTGACACACATTTGGTTTGGATAAAGGTTTGGCGGGAGATCCAAATGTCGATTTGGATTTAGGTTAGAGAATACGGTTTTAAGCGCCCTGTCCAAATGGAACCGATCCAAACGTTTATATTTTTAGAGGTTTCTCATATCATCTGTTTCCGAAGTCTGCTTTGTACTATTATTTATGCTATGATTTTAGGCTTTATTTATCTTGTAAACATAGGCAACAGTACCGCTAGTTAATCCAGGATCCACTTTTATCATATTATATTAATTATGGTTATTGATAAATGAAGCTTCGTTAGGTGCTAGGCAACTTTACGTAAGTTAACAAACTAACAGTCTTTCAAACTAATTAGATTAGATTATTGTGAGAAAATCAAAGTGAGTTAAAAATCCTAGGTCTCTATAAATATTTCTCTTGAAAGAATTGATGGAGCAAGTTTTATTTTAGCGATAGTTTTCTGAATATTGGATCATGGGCTATTTTCTGAATATTGGATCATGGGCTATTTTCTGAATATTGGATCATGGGCTATTTTCTGAATATTGGATCATGGGATATTTGAAGCCTGTCACCCATTAAAACAAACATTTCCTGCCCTGGCTCTTTCAACGCTTTGGTCCCATTGAACCGAATTCCTATTCGACAGAACGCCTTTTTTGTGGTGTCCCATTCGACCGAACGTAGCCAAAAGGTGCGATTTTATTATAATCCCATTGGACCGAAATTCTATTGAACTGGAAGAAGACATACTGTATGGTTTTGCATTAAATGTATTTTTAATTAATAGGAAAATCTTTTGGAAAAGGTGGCAGCTAATTAATAGGAGAATATTTTAGAAAAGGTGGTAGCTAATTAAAAGGAGAATATTTTGGAAAATGTGGCAGCTAATTAGAAGGAGAATGTTTTGGAAAAGGTTGCAGCTAATTAATAGGAGAATATTTTGGAAAAGGTGTCAGCTTATTAATAGGAGAATGTTTTGGAAAAGGTGGTAGCTAATTAAAAGGAGAATATTTTGGATAATGTGGCAGCTAATTAGTAGGAGAATGTTTTGGAAAATGTGGCAGCTAATTTGTAGGAGAATGTTTTGGAAAAGGTTGCAGCTAATTAATAGGAGAATATTTTGGAAATGGTGGCAGCTAATTAATAGGAAAATCTTTTGGAAAACGTGGCAGCTAATTAATAGGAGAATGTTTTGGAAAAGGTGGTAGCTATTTAAAGGGAGAATATTTTGGAAAAGGTGGTAGCTAATTAAAAGGAGCATATTTTGGAAAAGGTGTCAACGAATTATTGGAACCTAACCTAACCTAACCTAACCCATCCGAAACCAAAAAATTAAAATTTTAATTTTAAGACATTGATGGAACTTCCATTAAGACTGTACTTCATTTTAATCACAATTTGTTTATTAATTCTATCAGAAGTGGTATGAGACTAGAAGTGAAGGGCTCTAGCATTGATAGTACATCCTGGCACTAGTGAACAAATTTGAGGATTTTATGCCGATTCCCACGCGCTAAAACTAGAGAGAGAAAAATTGGTCGAGTTCCAAAAACATTTCCCACCCCCTTCCCCTCAACTTAAAGCGCCCGAACACGACGCGGCTCCTTGAATCTAGTTCGGCCGTCTACCACCGCGAGCGTCTCACCGTTTTGGAGGGAAAATTCAGAAACCGCTACTAGAGGGCCAACCGCTCTTGCGTTATCAAGTCTTTTCACTAATGCCGAGTGAAGAATTTGGTTAGCTCAATACTTCTAGTCTCATACCACTTCTGATTCTATATATCTCTTGCCTTGAAAGGAATGAAAGTGAGCGTTTTAATTAGTATCACGAAACATTTACGTTTAATATTATTAACATACCTTTCGGAGATTCGAACCAAAAACCTATCGCTTCGCAGTCCAACATCGTATCCACTACACCACCGAATCGCTGACGGCTACAGTGTTTCAAGTTATATTCATGTATTTTTTAGGGGCATATTCTGACGATTGGGATTTCGGTCCATCGGGAATATGGCCATTGGGCTGGAAATCTAAAATCATTGCAGGATTTTCGGTCGAATGGGATTTCGATCCATTGGGAATTCGGTTGAAAGGAACGATACCCTTTCCACATTGGTTTTTGGTAACAATTAAATTTAAAATAAATCATTTGCATAATGCACATTTTAGATTTTTAATTACAGTACTAACGCTTCCCACGAAAAGAATGTATAATTGTCAGCCTTTTCCAACAGTATCATTAGGTGTTTATGAAATTAAAAATAAATAAATCTTTTTGGTTTAATTATCGATGGTTATTAAAGAGGCTTGGACTACCTTTATCTGGTCTCTGATGGAGAAAGCTCTGCGTTAGTGTAAACAATAGTTTTTAAACTTTGAATCATGGGATGGTTTAGTTATTATTTAGTGACAATTATTAGGTAACAGTTAAATTTGAAAATTTTTTGCTGTCCATAACTCCGTTTTAAAAATTATAATTTCTAATTTTGTAAAATAATTATCTCTTTACGATAAATACAGTTTATTTCCCTAACTTTCAACTTAGGCCCTCGACTATGGGAGCATCTAGTTGTGCTACCCCCAGATATTTTCTTATATCACTCTAAGAAAAATTAATTATGTTAGGAACGAAATGATTAACGCAAGTTGATGAAGAAATTCATTATTATTTAATAGATATTTTTCATAACAGTAATTACATTAATCACCCATTTATGTTAGTATAAATGATTTGTGTTAATATACAACATGTGATTTAGTGGAATAATTATAAAAATTGATGAAGCCAGAGCTAAGGAATTAAAATTGAATAGGCATAAAACAGCGATTAGAGCTCGACTTTATCTCGCCATTGTCAACGTCACTTTATCTTAATCCATAATTTTCAATTATCCACAGATCTTGCGTGTTAAATCGTATTATATCCACAACTTTATTTATAAATAATTGGTTATCCACTGATTTGTGGATAATGGATAGAAAATGTCAAGCTCTAAATGCGATATAGCTAAAATCAATCCCACTGGCTATTTATAATACAATATAACCTTTGTCCTATGTCTACTGTTTTGAAAAAGTACTGATATGATTTATTGTGTTAAAAAATAAAGAGTTGTAAAATCAGGATTGTTAGGCTCCACAGCTTTGTAAATCATTAAAAACACGTTTTATTTTGGAAGTAATTTTATTTGTTAAATTTAAAACATAAAATAGTAATTCAATTTTTTTAATTAAATAATTATTAATAAATTTCAATAACTGTTAATAATTTTAAATAATTTTTAATTAGTAAATTTATGTGAAAAAACGTTAGTGAAATAATTATGTTGAAAAATTTTGGATGATTAATGGTTTATATTTTTAATGAATGATGAATGCTTATAATAAATTTAATTTTTGATGATAAATGATGATGGTACCTAAAAACCATAGGATTATATTATAAGTTGGAACACAAGAAAGCAGTTGACCTGTATAATATCAAAAGTTCATAGGAAAACAAAAAGTATCATTCACTGAATCTTGTTAGCATCGTGTAATATGAGAAAACCGCCATAACGCTTACAAAAGTGTGTTTTTGTTTCCCTTAACAACCGTAGCAAGTGTCATAACTTAACAACGTCAATAAAGTGGACGATGTTATAGTTTGGATCGCTAACATTGAGTACTTATAGCTTACATATATTATAAATCTTTGACCTCAAAAAATTTATTTATTGGTTGAGGTGGGTCGTTTGCTTCTCATTTCACATGGTGCTATAGACAAGGGCTGACAACTATGATAAAAGTATACTTTTGTTTTCAACTATAAGCCTTTGATAATACCATAAGTTAATAAGATATGCTCCATAAGTATGAGATACTTCGTAATGCTAAAGACAGCTCGAGCTACTTCGAGAACGTCAAACGAGAACTAAGTACACTCGGTCAATTTTGTAGAAATTTCATCGTCCTATTTATTAGCCTGCATTACTAAGCCTTTGAAAGCGCCTCACCAGGAGTCCAGGACTGGGATTTAGAATCTATGATCTAGGTCACTTAATGACCAGCTTTAAGTAACCAGTGACAAACTTATGGAACATACTTTATGAACTTGGGGTAATACCAATAGAGAGCCCTTCATGGTTAAATCAAAATATTCCTTGAGTCTTACTTTAAATTTTGAAATTTCACTGATTCAGAATAATTAATGTTTAAGTTAATTGAAGGTAATTTTACTTTTGCACTGTCCCAATTCAATACAGGTTATTTTTAATAATACTTACAATTACACTGAAAGGGTGTTCATTTTCTCCACCACAACCTCTTTCAGTTGTTCTTCTTCGCCGCCCTCAGGCGCGTTTCCCTTTTCGCCCTCAGGCGCTTTCTCTTTTTCGCCCTCGGGGGCTTTTTTCTCCGCTTTACGCCCTTTTGTCACAGAATTTAAGTAAGAAAGATCAATATTATTAATTTTCTCTAAAGAATTTAGTTGCTCTATCAGCTTGTAAGTTGCCTATAGCGATTCAAGTTCATCTAATTTGTTATTCAATTTCAAACATTATTCAGATATCCTATTTTATAGCATAGCGCGGCTTCAGTGGATTCCCTTCGAAGTGACTCTCTCCTAAACTGCGAGTATAGGTTAACGAAGGATAGTATGCGAGATTTATAAGTACACTGAGAAATCCCTCCCACAAATCCCTCCTGCTTTTATCAAACCAAAACTGGAGTTTGTAAGGAAAATCACCTTGTAGGGATCCACTTGAGCCGCACTCTGCTTTAAGAAAGTGAAATCTGGTGAAATTTACGATTTTTTAGTCTTGAAAAGCGCACCAGAATGGAAATTGGAAATTTTAATGGCAAATTTATAAATATGACAGTAAAAGCATGGACAAAAAAGGGCGTGAGTAAATTTGTTTTCACGCTATAGGATAGGCAACTCCCTATCTCGGACGACAGCTTATTCCGTATAAACTCTGTTACAACATCGGTTGACAGCACGCGCAAACCTACGTCTATCTCCTAAAATTTTTTGGCTCTTGTCTGCACGTACAAAGCTACGTTGCATAGAGACCTAGGTTTGCGCGTGCTGACAACCGATGTTGTAACAGAGTTTATACGGAATAAGCTGTCGTCCGAGATAGGGAGTTGCCTATCCTATAGCGTGAAAACAAATTTACTCACGCGCATTCTTTATCCATGGTAAAAGATTGAAGATAAGATTTTTTAGGGATCCTTTTCAGTATAAATTAAAAGTTACATCAAAACACAAGTCAAATGGTTCCCCTATAAGTTGACTTTCCTTTCGAACACCGGATTTTGCTTGGCGGTATTTATAACAGCATAATTCCAGCCTGCAAATGTCTCTGCTTTCGCCAAGCCAAAACTGGAGTTCGTAAGGAAACTCAGATTGTAGGGGAATCCACCATATTCCCTTTCGCCGGAAGTTGGGCTTAGCTCGGGATTCATGGGGGTGAGTAACGGGAAGAAATTGGTCTGTCGTCCGCTACAGTACATATTTTTGGATTATGTAGCAGACGACAGACGAATTTCTTCCCTTTACTCACCCCCATGAATCCCGAGCTAAGCCTAACTTCCGGCGAAAGGGAACAAGGTGCATTACGTGACTTTTGCGGTGCTTTAATCACTGTTCCAAATCGGGTGGTAGGAACGAAGTATAGCAAATTCTAAGGGCGGTTTTGATTTTAAAATATTCTACGATGTTTTTCCCAAGGGCCACCCTAAACAAGCTTTATAACTGGAGTGTTTTAGTAATAACCACTAAATTATATTTCTCCTCAATAAATACTGAAAGGGGTCATTCATAAAGCACTCTAATAATAACCTATTTATGTGGTTTTCCTTGTGATTTAATGTCGTACAAGTTACATTTTCGACCTAAAATCGCTAATATGTACTTTAGTCCTATCACCCTATTTATAAAGTGCCTAATTTCTTGGCTTCCACTGTAAAAAAGTTTGTCCTAAACGATGCCCTTCCTAATTAACTCTAGGTATGCCTCTTTATACAAATAAAATCTTTGTATAGAAAACAATTATTGAAAAATTGGCCACTACTATACAACCGACTAACTAGCAAAACCTAATGATGTTTTTTCTACCTTTAATATTAGGGCAATCACGAGCTATATGGCCCGGCTTCCGACACTCGTAACAACGCCTTTCATACGGTTTTCCCGCATTTTTTGACCGCGGATTCCGTCCACCGCGTCCACGACGCCCACCGCGACCACCTCGACCATAATTGTTGACGTTTAGCGTAACGTTGCCGTTAAATGTGGCACCTGTCAATCCTTCCATTTTTCTAAGCCTAGGCCAGTTAACAATAAATTTAATAAACTTAACAAATTAACGTCGATTAGTTTGCTCACACTCGATTTCTTAAACTTGGTCATATAATTTAATATCGAGTTGTTAAATATATGCCTTAGTTTAAAAAAAGATATGTGAAATTACAAATTATTGCTAAATTGTTCATGAAACTTACTTGAGTTTTTCGATCCTCCAAAGTTTAAATTTGACGGTTAACGGTTTGGCCAAAGCACAGCCCACTCGATCACGCAAGCGCGTGCAACTTGCGTGACCGAGTGGGCTGTGGCCAAAGATACGGCCAACTTGTTATCAAGTTCTACGGCGTACGAACGAAATACAAGCTGGCCGCCCTGCCTAAACCTATACAATATTTTTTACTAACCTATAGGCCTAGCAGTGCTGCCATGATCACAAAATATCCTGCTAGCCTTTCAGTCTTTTATGTCTATGGTCTTTCAGTTTGGTAAACTTTGGTTTTACTCTTAAAAGGCCTAACTTTCTATTTTGACGCCACTTTCTTGAGATTTTTAGAATCTTGATTCCCAAAGGTAAATATTCTACCACAAGACTAATTATTGCTTTCATTTCTAATTAATTTTAATTAACACATTGTTATTTTGTTTTAATTTCGATTTCCTTATTCATTTTTTAAAATCACGTTAAGCCTACTTTTTAAAGTGTATGTTCTCATTATTCTTTCATTTATATATATATATATATATATATATATATATATTCCAATTTTATTTAACGAATCTGTGTGCCTTTGCAAATACATAAGGATCTGTGTGTACCTTTGCAAATCCAACGGGATCTGTGTGTACCTTTGTAAATTCAACAGGATCTGTGTGTACCTTTGCAAATCCAACGGGATCTGTGTGTACCTTTGTAAATTCAACAGGATCTGCGTGTACCTTTGTAAATTCAACAGGATCTGCGTGTACCTTTGTAAATTCAACAGGATCTGCGTGTACCTTTGTAAATTCAACAGGATCTGCGTGTACCTTTGTAAATTCAACAGGATCTGCGTGTACCTTTGCAAATCCAACGGGATCTGTGTGTACCTTTGTAAATTCAACGGGATCTGCGTGTACCTTTGCAAATACAAAAGGATCTGCGTGTACCTTTGCAAATACAAAAGGATCTGCGTGTACCTTAGCAATTTCAACAGGATCTGTGTGTACCTTAGCAATTTCAACAGGATCTGTGTGTACCTTAGCAATTTCAACAGGATCTCTGTGTACCTTTCAAATACAACAGCACAAAGGCGTTCTGTGTGTTCGTATAACAAATACAGTACAAAAGTTCCACTCATTTTTGAATAATTGAAATGTTTTCTCGAGAAAAACGAAAGAAAGTAAATAAGCGTTTACTAACGCAAAAAAGAAGAGCGGAAGCCAAGCTAAAATTGCAAGTTCAGAGTAAATCATTGAAACGTGATCAAACAAACAAACTCAAGTGTAAACGGTACTATCTTAAAAACAAGGGGTTCTTTAAGAGAAATAATGCAAAAAACTATGTGGAGCGTAAATCTCTACTTGAGAGAGGGAAAAAAAACGAAGAGAACTTCGCCGCCAGGTGGAGCTGCTAATTTGCGTTCAAAAAATACAAAACCAAATAAACGGGATAAATTTGTCTTTGCGAAAAAACTCCTTAATGCGGGGATTTTCAAAACGAGAAACAAAAAGTTTATAGCTGAAACCAGAAGTGGTATGATACTAGAAGTATTGAGCTAACCAAATTCTTCACTCGGCATTAGTGAAAAGACTTGATAAAACACAAACGGTTGGCCCTCTAGTGGCGGTTTCAGAATTTTTCCCTCCAAAACGTGAGACGCTCGCGGTGGTAGACGGCCGAACTAGATTCAAGGAGCCGGGTCCGTGTTCTGCGGCTTTAGGTTGAGGGGAAGGGGTAGGAAATGTTTTTGGAACTCGACCAATTTTCTCTCTCTAGTTTTAGCGCGTGGGAAGCGGCATAAAATCCTCAAATTTGTTCACTAGTGCCAGGATCTATTACCAATGCTAGAGCCCTTCACTTCTAGTCTCATACCACTTCTGCTGAAACCTATAAAAGATTTCTAGTCAAACGTCTAACTGAAAGACTGGCGGCGTCAAAGTCTCTTGACAAACGCATGAAGTTTATCTCCCACAAGCTAAAATGCCAAGTGCTAGCTGGTAAAATATTGCATTTAAAAAGGCAATTGTATTCGGCTTACCACACCCAACTAACGACCGTTGTTAGTGAATTTAAGGATTTTGCCGAGAAAATCAAAGAAATTGGGTCCATTGATCCTGACAATTTGGCAGAAGTTGTGGGTGGAAAAAGGCTTCACAGTAGCCTGAAAGAGGCCTATTTTTATGAAACTACCTATTATCTGATTGGAAATAATGGTAAAATATTGAAAAATGACGATGAGTCACATTATGGCAAAATTTTTAAATTGGATTCTGATGGTCGTGTACGAAAAGTTCTGAAAGACCGTGCTACAAGTTCGACTAAAGAATTGTTTGTTGATGAAATGGGAAATTCTGTTGACATGAAAAACAATAACGAGACTAGTAACGTAGAACGAGTTTTACAAGTTAATGAGTCGGGAGTTGTTACGAATCTTTTTAACATTGTTGAAACTGAAGAGAAGAATCCGAAAGCAAATTTTGTGATCAATGAAGGGGGGTTTATTGAAAGCCGAAACAAAACTGTATACTGGGAATGCAGTGATATTTGTAATGTTCGAACTCGAGCCATTGCAAAAGTACTAGCTTTCGTAAACACAGTTGCCAATGCGAATGAAAAATCTTTGACTAAAATTTTTGAGTCTGATTTGGACCTTTGCGAATTAAGAAAAGAATTTTGCAAAAAATCAAACTTGTCTATACCATCAGATGGGGACGAAGTAGTGGTGAGAATAGTTCCGTTTCTAGGACACACTGCTTACTGCGCTGATAGCGAAGAGTGCCAAAGTCATTTGCGTGCTTTAGCTGAACTCGCTCCTCATTATTCGGGAATTAGAACTATTCTGAATAATATTTATCGCGTCAAAGCGTTGCTCAACGCGTTAACTAAAATTTCAACTGAAATTGAAAGTGGTGATTACGAGTCTCTGACAAAAGTCATGGCGGAATTGAGAAAAATCCTTGTCACACGTGGAAAAAATTTGAATAAGGAACAAAACGATGCTCCTACAGGAAGCGTTAACGCTCCTCGGCCGAGTCTCGATGAAAGTGAAATCTTGAGTCTTTACGAGAATCAATTCGCTCGGGCAATGCTAAACACCAACGAGTTTCACGACACGCCCTGCGACTGCTGTTTAAGATTACTGAAAAAATCTGATTTAAGAGCAGTAGAAAAACTGGTAAACAGAGCTGTTTTTGAGAACGAGGCCTATCTGATTTTAAGAGCTGGTTGGATAATGAATAATTCCGACACGAGAGAAGCGGACATGCTTCTATGTCGTTACTGCGCCACGGATTTGGGAAAGGGTAAAGTTCCCATTAGATGTTTTCTGAACAACTTGGCGGTTGACAATCCTCCACCAGATGTCACCAGTTTAAACATGTTTGAGAAAGTTTTAATTCAGCTTGTGAAGGCCTTCCACACTGTGGTGCGGTTAGGCACCAAAACCAACTCCAACATGCAGTTTGGCACGGTTAAAGCTTTAAAAGGAAGAGTAATTTATCTTCCAATTCCCGTGGAGAAAAATTTGAAGATGATTCCTAAGACGTTGCCCACAAATCACGAACTGCATATCTTGGTAAATGGCGTTCCCACAGCGGACAAAAAAGTTTGGCAACAGGTTGTTTGCCTCGAAAAAGTGTTGAAAGCATTCAGTGTGCTAAAAAAAATTAATCCTTTTTACAAAGACATTGACATTTCGACAATGAATGAGGAATATATTTGTGGCACGCAAGAAATTGATGGAAATGAAAATTCATTGACTCCCGAAGAATTACTGAGCGTAACAGATCCACTTGCGTTAATTAATGATGGATCTGATGCGTTGACACGTGCTTCCGCTGCGCTTCCAACAGAAGGACCAGCGGATAGTAGTCACGACGTCCAAGGTGACCAAAACGCTTCGAACATGCAGGAGCAGGATGGAAATCAGTCTAGCCTTGCCCCCGGCGACGCTTACAAAATTCTAACACAGCCCGAGGCTTTGTTGCGAAAACTATCCGAGGGTGAAGCCAATGATCTGTACGATCATTACTCTATTCATCCAGTGAACGTTCAACCACCGAAAGATTTACTTGGCGCTTACCAAATGAAGCGCGTCGAAGCCGAGCCAGTTAGCACTTGGGACAAAAACTTGGAATACATGAGCTTTGTTCATTTGTTCCCTAAGGGTCGCTTTGGCAAGCACGATGATAGACCATTTGGGAAAATAACGGAAACCGAGTATCGTTTATCCCGTCTTTTGAACAAGAGTCCAATTTTTAGACGAGATTACGCGTATTTGTTCCATTCTTATCAAGAATGCGAAATGAAAGCGATTTCTAGCAGTTTGAACTACGTTCTTCGTGTAAAAAAACCCATGCCTATTGGGGTTGAAAATTTGCTCAGTCGCGTTGAATCTGGCGATAAAGAACTTGAGAGTAATTTAGCTACTTTCTTGGGTCATATTCGAGGAACTAAGGACTACTGGTATAAAGTTCTTAGAAACGTTTTAGCGATGATTCGGGAATTTGGTCCTCCCACCTGGCTTTTAACTTTTAATCCGGCCGAGTACGATGATATGGAACTGCACGATCACTTGAGAAAAGTGAATTCAGACGTTCCAGGAGTAGAGTCGATGACGGTGGCTGAATTGTTGAATTTGGATCCGCTTAGCGTAAATTTGCACTTTCACAACAAAGTGAGGTCGCTGCTAAACAACTTTGTCTTGTGTAAGCAGAATCCAGTTCTTGGCATGATAGAACATCATTTTTGGCGGGTTGAATACCAATCTCGTGGTTTACCTCACTATCACATGCTTTTGTGGGCCAAGGACGCTCCAAAGATTGGAACTTCTTCGGCCGAGACTATTTTGGATTACGTGCAAAAACACGTCACGTGTTCGATGCCAAGCGCATCGATAAGTCCAGAATTGCACCGGCTCGTAAAAAAATTTCAATTTCACAAATGCACCTCCAGTTGTTACAAGAAGGTGAAAAATTCTAAAAAAGGATCGAGAGTGTGTCGTTACGGTTTCCCTCGTAACGTTACAAACGTAGCGACTATGAATGCCGTTAGATCAGTTACTCGTCACCGTAAGATGAAAAAGGTGCAGAAACGGCTGTACGACTTGCCGAGAAAACAGCACGAAGATTTAATAAATGATTATAATCCCACGCTACTATTGGCTTCCAAAGCCAACATGGATTTGCAATTTGTCGCTGACAAATCGGAAATAGTGGCAAACTATGTTACGGCTTACGTGACAAAGGGAGACCGGGCTGACATGGATCAAACTTTTGCCGAGTTAGGCAACGAAAGTTTGTCCAAAAAATTATTTGCCTATAGATTGAAATCTTTGACGTGCAAGCAAATAGGAATTTATGAAGCTCTCGATATGATGCTGGGCCAAGACCTTTACAACAAGTCTGACAGCACTAAATTTATAAACACTAACTTGAAAGAAAACCGATCGAGAATTTTGAAAGGTTACAAGGAACTCGCTCGTTTGAGGGAAACTGACCCCGAAAGCAAGGACACTTGCCAAAAAGGGTTCGTCGACGACAAGTATCCGAATCGTCCCGACAGCTTGGAAAATATTAGTTTGCGGGAATTTGGTCAGTTTTACGATTACGCGAAGCACTCTGATGGTGTCGAGAAAAATGCGAATGTAATCGAGTTGAAAAACAATTTGGGTTTCATGAGAAAGAGAATTAAGCCCTACATAGTGGAGCACTACATTCACGATCCGATAGAGGAGAAAGAACAGTATTGTCACGCTCTATTGATCCTCTTCAAACCGTGGCGTGACGAAAATGAGCTATTGGGCGATTTTGAAACATACGCCGATGCTTTCGAAAACTCGCTTTCGGTGTTGAAGGACATGAGAGAATATCACGACAAACTCTCGGTTTCCAAAGAAGTTCAAAAGAAACGGAGGCTTCTAAAAAGGCGAAAGAGCCAGAAACCATAATTTCGGAGGCAGAAAGTGAGGACGATGAAAATGCGCTGCAAGGGAAAGAAATTGTTATCGAAACCGAACACGCGATGGCTGATGTGGAAGCTGCCATGGAAATGAATTTCGAGACTGATGTTGACAATGTGGCGTCACTAAACTCGGATCAAAAGAGAATTTATGATCAGATCATGAATCACTTCTCCCAAGAGGGAGAAAAATCTAGAAACAAGTGCCTTTTTGTGTCGGGACCTGGTGGAACTGGCAAATCGTTTCTTATCGACACTCTCGCCAGCGCTGTAAGGCGACTCTTTCAAAATCCTGCTAGCGTGGCCATTGCCGCGCCAACGGGTTTGGCAGCGTTGAATGTTAATGGCGTAACGTTACACAGATTACTAATGTTGCCGGTAGATCATGGGCGTATCGCCGAATACCATTCCCTGAGTTCTGAGAATATAAGCATTATGAAAGAAACTTTGGGTAATTTAAAACTGTTAATTATTGATGAAATTTCTATGGTCTCATCGGTTTTACTGACTCACGTTCACTTGAGGCTGAACGAATTTTGGGAAATGAACCAACCATTTGGTGGAGTTGTATTTATTCTTGTTTTGGGAGACTTTTTCCAATTGCCTCCGGTTCAAGGAAATCCCGCGTTTATCAAAATCACTTCCGAAGAAGCCAGACTTAGATTCAATTGCATCGGAGGAAGTGATCTTTGGAAGTTTTTTAAATACGATGAACTAACGCAAAATGTTAGACAAGCCAACGACCAAAGTTACGGCGACATTCTAAGCAGAGTTAGAATTGGAAATATTTCCGAAGCTGATGTTGCAACCTTAGGAACTAGATTGGTTGCTAGAGGAAAAAACATCGAGGTGGCTATGGAGCTTTTCACTAAGCTGTCCAATGAAGGGTTTCACCCAATTTGTTTGATGCCTAAATTAGCCATGTGCGTAAAATTCAACTTTGATATGCTGCGAAAAAACGGCGAGAAAGTTGAAGTCATTCCTTGTCAGGATAGACTCGCTGACTATGGCAGAAAAATGAATAAAAACATTCTCAGGAGACTGCAAGGGCTACAAAACGAACCGTCCAAAACAGGCGGTTTGGAGAGCGAGTTAGTTCTTTGCGTTGGCTGCCGAATAATGGTCAGAAGGAATATCAGTTTTGAAAAAGGCGTTGTAAATGGTACGATGGGTTTCGTAACTGGGTTCAAGAAGGACGAACATGGAAACGTTACTGGGATTTTTCTAAGAGTAGATCGCGAACCGAATAACGACGACGCTAACACTGACTTTTTAGTTGAGAAAATTTGCGTCAAATTTTTGCTCATGGCAAACATTTACGTTAAACGCTCCCAGTTTCCCGTCATCCTGGCGTACGCTATTACGATACACAAAAGCCAAGGCATGAGTTTAAAATGCGCCATTATGGATTTGGGTTCGAATTTATTCGGAACGGGCATGGCGTATGTGGCTTTATCGAGAGTGACGTCCTTGGCCGGACTCCATCTATTACAGTTCGATCCGACTAAAATTAAGGCGGATGGACGAGCCATTATGGAGTATAACAGGCTTCGCAAAAAATATAGGCCAGATCTGCCTCTTTTGGAAATAACGGAGTCGAAAGAAAGTCGAGGTGGGAAAAGAAGTGCGCCTACACTATCTAAAAGCCTTTTAGAAGGCGAGGAAGAGAGATGTGAAGAAACACCGAAGAAGAAAAGGAAAGCCCAACAGAGTTTGGATAGTTTGCCCTTGAAGGGTTTAGCTAACGATGATCAAGTAACGTGCTACTCTAATAGCGTTTTGCAACTGCTCTTATTAGTGCCGGAATTAAGAGAATTGGTTAAATCTTACAATGGGTCATTCATTGAAAAACCAGTTTTACGTTGCCTCCAAAACACGATAAACGACATAGAGAGTTCTCAAGGTAGTTTCAGTCGTAAAGGGTTGGAACTGAGAATGGCTGTCGGAAATCATTTTACGCAAAACGTTCAACAAGACGCCAGTGAATTTTTGATGGTACTCTTGACGACACTAAGCCAAGAAATGGAAGGCGATTACTCTAAGGCTCTAAAAGATCTTTTTTGGTCAAAGTCGCGAAATGTTACCAAATGCCCCAAATGTCAAGTTGAACAAAATTCGGAAAATATTGTTGAAAGCAACATTTTCAATCTTCCACTAGAAAACCGAGATAAAATTGATTGGAAATCTCTAGAAAAAAGAATGAGATTGACAGAGATGCCATGCGTATTTTGTAACAACCCAAAAATACAAGAGCGTGATGTATTGATATCCAGCGGGAAGTACGTATTTTTGTGTCTTCTCCGTGGCGATTACAAAGATGGTCGTCCAATTAAGATTTCGACCAAAATATCAAGTTTTGAAAATCAAAATGTCACTTTGAGCAAGATGCTTTTTAAAACTAAAGGAGTGATTATTCATAAAGGTCAATCGTTAGCCGAGGGACATTATGTGAACTTTGTGAGAAAAGACAACGGCTGGTACGAGGTCAGTGATACAATGATCAGAAAAAGGGAGAGATTCGTCAGTAACTTGACTGACGTCACTGTTCTGCTCTTGGAAAGAGTCCAGACACATTAAAGGGAATCTAACGTGCTTGAAGAATCCATATCAAATTTACCCGGGTAAAGCCTAAAATTTCAATATTCGTACCAGAAAGGAGCATCATATCTGTCAAAGATATACTAATAGTTTCATATTCCCTTTAAAGTATTTTATGATTGGGTAAAATTGTTAATTCTCGAGCAAGTTAAAGGTTTACAATGGTTCGAGATAAATTTTGATGTTGCCCAGACTATAATAACTGTAGGGAGGATTGTAGGGCCATGCTATTGTTATGAAAAAGGATGATGATTGTTGCATTAACTTTAGAATTTTCCAATGAAGTAATTTTAGTACGCTGTATTATTCTTGCCCCAATGGTATTTCATGTAAAAACAAGTTAAAAACGTAGCCCCTGTTGGTAATGCCATGTGATTAAATAATAATCTTTAATAAGCTGGTGAAAGTCTTGACACAAACGCATCCTTTTAGTTAACATTGAACAGTTTTTTTGGGCTGAGATTAAAACACTCTTATTCAAATTTTAAATAAATATTGATTAAAATTAATATATTCGAAGAGTTCTCTAAATATCAATTTCGCAACTACCATTTTTCTCTTTTAAGCGCGCTATATTTTTTTAAACATTAAGACGCTTATAATTTTTTTTGCATTAACAATTTCAAACCGTTCAAAAAAAATCCACGAGATTTTATAAACTAAATTAATTTAATTTAATATTATACTGTTTTAATTTCAACCCCTGTAGCGAAGATTTTATGTTTAAATATTATTTATTAATATAACCTTTTCTTTGTATAACTTATCAATAATGTGTACCCGACCCAATCTAATAGCACTTACAAAAATTTATTTTTAAACTACTTAATAGCCATATGAACTTATTAATTTGTCCCACTAACTAATTATCTACTATTGTTGGAGGAAGAGAATTTGTTTTATAAAGTTGAGAAGTATTTCACCAATTGCGGTTACCAAAATATATATATATATTACATTACCCTTGTAAATAAAATAACTAAAAGATTTTTACAATTAATATTCCAGGAAGTTTTGCATATTCTCTTTGTGTTTCTCACCAGCTGGAGTAGTCTGAGTGACGGGTGCATTGAGTAAAACCAACAGGGGTAGAATTTGCAAAGCCTTCTGGAATAATTTTTCTTCAAAATTTATAACCTTTTCATTGTCCCTTTGGTAACCCACGCGCAAAACAATAATTGTCATGTTCTAGCAGCACTGTTTCCAAACTTAAAGCTAAGAGTTGCCTGACAAAATTTAAAAAAATTGACCCTCAAAATCTCATATTTAAATGAACATATAATAGCCAGTAAATGGTAAAGTTTTCTTTCCCCTCCTCCCCCTCCGCCCTTTACATAACTAATATAACGAAGAACAAAATTATTTCGACATAAATGCTACAAGCAGTGCATATTTTCAACTTTGAAACATGCAATTTAAAGACTATTTTCGTACAATTATAAGCGTATTGTATCAACACGTGCCAGCTGCTAAGCTTCAACAGAAAGATAATTCATCATAGCCTTTACCAGTATAATAAAAGGTTAAAACTACACAGCTAAAAATATGATCATCATCATTATAAAAAACAACACCACAAGACTTCGATAGACAGATCAAGAAATATAAATATTCAACTTCTATGCCGAAACAACAGACACTTTAGACTGGCGTGTTCAAAGAATGAGAGCGACTTTGGATTAAAAAAGCAAAGATATCAAAGAAATAACCTTCGTATTGGTTGAGCGAGTGTCTATAGAACGTCAAGCCAAACAATACATGTCAATTATTTGGTTTCCCTGCATAATTATATAACGGCTTGGCAAGCCTTGCCTTCAAGTTCATCAACACAATAGAAGTTCATAACAGATATGAATTCGCTAAAAAAACTTTTTTGAACAAAAGTTGCTTCAACGTTATTAAAATTTAGAACAGCAATGGTTTGTTACTAAAATTATGTACTTTACTATGTTGGGAGTTTGGGCGCACTCCTGTAAGCCAAGCTTCTGGGCGACAAAGTTTTGAGGGAATAAGGGACTTGTCAGCATGCCTACCCTACAGGAACTGACTACCCCGTGTCCGCGGGTGGTGAAATACCCCAAATCCCCCCCTCCTTCACCACCCGATTAAACCTCAAGTACTTCACTCGTAACTCTAAAAAACCCAACTGTGATTAACCTTGGAGTTCAATTAAAATATCCATCGAAACGCCTTATGAACGTTATTTTACGGACGTTTACCAAACAAAACAAGCTCGATGGAATTAGTAAAATAAAGCTGCCAATTAATGACGTTAAGCAGTAATGCTATCTGAGTTCAAAAGTAATAAATATAAAAAAAAATAAAATGGACTGGAGATGTCGCTACCAAACACAAGGCACATCATTAACTCTCTGAACTAAATTGCAGATTCTACATTAACAAAACAAAATCACGCGCGATGGAGCTAGTAAAAAACCTACCGATTATTGACATTAACCACTAACGCCATCTTAGTTCAATAGTGAAACACAAGGCTTCTCATTAACTGTGAACTAAACTGCAGACTCTACATCAATAAAACAAAACCAAGCGCGATGGAACCAGTAAAAAAAGCTACCAATTAACGACATTAACCACTAACGCCATCTTAGTTCAATAGTATTAAATATAGAAAAAAAATAAATCAACTGGATTGAAGATGTCACTAACGAAATACAAGGCGCTTCATTAACTCTCTGAGCTAAACTGCAGATTCTACACCAACAAATCACTACCCTTTTTAAAAAGCATCTTTAAGTATATTAGCAGTATTTTAACAAACTCCCCCTTCCCTTTTTTATACCTAAAATAATTTAACATTAAAACCCATGCTTACTATTTTTCTGGCTATTATATATTCTCAATTTACAGTCCTAGGATTAAATGTGTATAAATATTTTTTCATCATTGAATTATTCACTTGAGAGATTAACAAAATGATTATTGGTGCTCTAACGTTAATGTTGAACTTTTCACACTTTTTAAGTCCAACCTTCACGTATGACTGTCTTTGAACATTTTTTAATCCCTCTCATGTATTCATAGTGAAACTTACATTTTAGATTCAGTTAAAATTAATTATAGTTATTCATAGCTTTTCCCTGTTAAGGTCTATTTTTTGCCAGTTAGGACACAATCACTAATTATCCTCAAAAGCCTTTCTGGTGTCCAAAATAATTTCCTTATAAAGTTATGAATGAAACCCTTTAAAAAAATACGCAACTATTAGCTTTAAACGTGATAAACAAAATTTTATTTACTGGAAAATAATTATAATGAATACCATAAATAATAACAACCAGGGAAATTCAATTCCAAATTGCGTGCTATAAATAAACATAACAATTATCAATCCAAATGTGTTTTTAAAATAAATCTTTAGCACATTCCAATAAAATAATCATGCGTGTTTAACCTTGACAAAAAGTTTAACCAAAATATTCTTAAAGCAATTTATTGTTTTAATGACTTTTAAGTAATTACTGAACAGCCATAACTTTAAAAAATTACAATTTATATTTTAACTATTATATAAAATAAATAATATTATTAACCCTAACTTTTGTCATCAATAAACTACTGTAACTCTCATTTGACTTTATTTATCAAAGGTAAAATAGTTACCATTAGTTTCATAAATACTAGTAAATAATTTGTTGGTCCTGGTATTTCCTATATTCAATGATAAATCTAAGCACAGTTCCATTGCCAGACTACCCTAGTATGCTAGCTAATCATTTATCATCTATCCCAATGGCTAAATCCAATTAAGATTGTACTTAAGGACATAGCTAAAAATAAAATATGCCAAACTACCACACTATACAGAAGAGAAAATCTTTTTAAGACGCGCCAAAGGAGGGCCCTTTGCATTAAAACTGAATGGCTAAATGTATTCCTGTTATTGTATATCAAATTATTATGAAATTGCCATCTTTTCCAAAATACTACAAAATATTATATTGCCAAATTATTGCTAGTTGTCTTATTTAATCACGTCATTTTTAACAAAAAAATTTACCATTTTATTTTCTTAAATTAGGTTAAAGTTAGAGCACCACAAAAGATGGTATTCTATATGTTGAATCTTGTGTAAAGGTTAAGAGAAATATCCGTTCTGAATAAGATGTTGTTGACACAATGACATTGGAAATGGGGTTCAAAATTTGCCTGAAAGCAACTGGTATATTCTGGTCTGGGTTCATCACAAATAGTCAAACTAAAATCTTTGTCATGACATCACACCCTCGTATATCTTACTTCATCAGCTCAAATTAAGATTAAAAATATTGATGTGACGTCCCCTTAGCTACTAGCTCTCAGTCTATTGAATGACAAACTATTTCCTTTTCTGCAGCATGCGGGAATGAGCACTGAAATAAATTTACCACCACATGTACGCAAAATTAATAAAAATTAAGACCGAAGTAACAGATATTAATCAAAACGCGTCTTGGATTTAACCAAGACCTAAAAAGTATCGATAAGAACAAGGTTAATCACTTGACTGAATGCGCAGATATTGAAACTTTTTTTTAATTAAAACTTACATGCTTAAGAAAGTATGTTCCATCACCCTATTCCATTGAATAAACTTACTTTACTGGTAGTAAATTTTTTCCCTCTCAATAATTTGAAAAATTTACTTATCTCGGGTTTTCGAGCACAATTCCATTCCCCGAAAACATTTTATAACTACATTTATTATCACTTTTAAGAGTTTTCGTGTGGAAAAATACCTTATAACTAGTAACTACACGTAACAATGACAAAACGATTTTGGGTAGTCTGCTTTAGCTTCTGCTGCGCCCGATACGAACAAGGAGGATGTATAGTTGTATACCCCCTTGATTGAAGTACGCCTTGTGCCATTCTCATGCCTTGTCTTTCGCTGGCCTCGTCACCAAGGCAATAGCCCACTCAATTACGCGTTAAGCTGCTCGAGAATTCTGTGTGAATTACTTTTTAAGGTATTCGTCAGCAAATAGTAATGGTTTTTGAGAGCATTCCTCGCCTTGAAATAGGACAACTACGAAATAATTCGACCAAATTGAAGTTTAAATATTCGAACAAATCTTATTTTATAAATATCTTCTACCATTTCAATTTCTATAAAACTGTTCTACCAAATGCATAAAGAGTGCTACCAGAAGTCTCTGGGGCTACTAGAAATACAACATTTACTATAGGAAGATTCGCAGCGACAAGTTTAAAAATCCCATATTCCTTTAAAAACCGTTAATGCATTATCCTTGTTCCTGAAGATATACAGACTAAGTGGCAGAGTCGAGCCACAGCGTCGTAGATCACGCGACTCGGTGAACGCAGGCTATTTTTCAAAATAACCAAGTCATAATTTTCAGGCTACGACCACGCTTAAGTTAACAATTACAACAAAGAAAATCAAAAAATTACGAATATCATGCACGCCCCTACTGCTTGCGAACCATAGAAACGCCATGGCAGAACCGTTTGACCACTGTCTGTCGTACCGCTGCTATAGACCCTTTTTACGTAAAAAAGAGATGTCAATCCTTAGTATCGGGACATATAGGAGGGGGGGGTTTCACCCCTCGCCGTCTCTGCTCTATTTATGATCTTTCCATCGACTCGACTCACTCGAGCGAGATGGAAGGCAAAGTTTTACCCCCGTGTTTTTCCATGTCGAAGTGGTCTATTAACATAAGTCAGTTTAACCAAGAGCAAAAATCATAACGTCCCCATTGAATGTGCTGCCATTGTTGAAATTTGCACTAAAATTAACAAAAGGTTTCACTATGGAGCGTTCAGGGCATGAACGGGGATATGTTAGCAACCTATTAACGACACAATGTCATACACGTACTCTCTTAAAAGTGATAATAAATGTAGTTATAAAATGTTTTCGGGAATGGAATTGTGCTCGAAAACCCGAGATAAGTAAATTTTTCAAATTATTGAGAGGGAAAAAATTTACTACCAGTAAAATAAGTTTATTCAATGGAATAGGGTGATGGAACATACTTTCTTAAGCATGTAAGTTTTAATTTAAAAAAAAGTATCAATATCTGCGCATTCAGTCAAGTGATTAACCTTGTTCTTATCGATACTTTTTAGGTCTTGGTTAAATCCAAGACGCGTTTTGATTAATATTTATTGCTCCGTTGTCTGAATTTAACTTCCCCCTATCTCTAATGAATATTGCTACTTTTAACTTTCTTTTATGTCAAGAAACCAGATGGTTTAAAAGAAGCAATATTCAATAGAGATAGGGGGAATTTAAATTGAGACAACGGGGCAATAAATATATTCGGTTGGGGTGGGGTTTCCAGCTCAGTAAAAATATTGGGACGAAGATATAAAACACCTAGGGTGCAAAAATGTAATCGAAGAAAAGCACTTAAAATTAAATTAGATATAGTAACGGCTGAGGAAGGACCACTGTCCGAATGCTCTTGAAATTTTAAATTTACATTAAAATAAATTAAAATATAAAATCCGTGTAATAGCAGTTCTTTTTATAAACAAGTTTATTATTTAATAATTAATTATACAGGGTGTTTCTGGAAAGTCGGGCACAAATTAACAGGCATGTTTCTTGGGTCAAAGGGAGTCCGAAAGGTCCTATAACGTTTTGGGGTAAAGCGCTCCGTTGCGACGTTATGGGCTCTCAAAAGTAGGCCGAAAATCAAGGAGATTTTGCAGAATTATAGCACTAGCATTGTGGTTTTCACCCAATTGTTTTCGATAATTGAGCATAAGGCAATGATCGAAATAAGTTCAAACCTAGTGGAAGACCTTGAACGTGTTTAACGGCCAAAAGCGTTAATCCCTTTATTTTTATTAATGATTGTAATTAAAGGTAAGGAAAGTAGCTCAGATATCGGTTACTTGTTTGTTCAAATGTACTGGTAAATGACCAGTCTTTTATTCTTTATTTCAATTAGACACATTACTTTTACAAAAATTCGAATGAACCCCTTAAATTTTACAATAAATCGAATGAACCCCTTACATTTTACAATAAATCGAATCGATTTCATTAATTTTACAAAAATTTGAATCAAACCCATTACATTTACAATAATTCTGTAATGTATTAGGTTTTTTATCATAATAGACTAATTATGTTTTTTATAATCTTTTTATCGATGCAATCATTGTGTATATATATGAATTCAAATTGTAATAAAGTATCACTTTCGTACCCGGATTCGTGGATGTAGTTTCTTGCTAATAAAGACATTACAGTGGCGACGGAGATTTTTGCCGCGTATTCGCGTTAGTTTCGGGCTGCAGTTCCACGTGATGACAGAGAAGAGGAAGTTTTCTGCCACAAACGCTAGTTCGCCAGTTGGAATGGCGGCGACCATTGGAAATGTTGGACCGTTTGATGGTAAATTGGAGACTTGGGACTCATACGTAGAACGGTTGGAGCTGTTCTTCGAGATCAACGACATTCCGGAAGCAAAGAAGGGTCGCACGTTGCTTGCGTTGATCGGAAGAGATACTTACGGGCTGGTAAGAAACTTAACAGCACCGGACAAGCCCACCACGAAGACGTATGCCGTCATTGTTAAATTGGTAAAGGAACATCTCAACCCTGCTCCGAACCCCACGGTGGAGCGTTACCGTTTCAGTCTACGTAACCAGACAGGATCGGAGACTGTCAGCGAATACTTGACGGAGCTGAAGCGCTTGGCGATGCACTGTGATTTTGGAGCACAGTTGGAAAACAACTTACGCGACAAGTTCGTACAAGGAATGAAGAATGAGGGCATCCTGAAGCGTTTATTGAGCGAGTCAAGCCTTACGTTGGCAACAGCTCTCAGTTCTGCAGTGTCTATGGAATCAGCTGGTCGTCATGCCATCGAGCTGAGACAACATAAAGACCCTGTCGCTGACGTAAACCGTGTATCGGGAAAGTCTCAGGGCGAGTCTTCCGGTACGCAGCCATGCCACCGATGCGGATGGTCAGGACACAGCCCAAGCGACTGCTTTGCCATGAACCAGACATGTAATAACTGTAAGAAGAAGGGCCATTATGCGAATGTCTGTCGCAACAGTTCCGGGAATACCGGTGCCAGTCTTCCGGGAAGGAAGAAACATGGATCACATCGACGACGTAGGCACGCAAATAGAAATACCACCAAGGCTACAAATTACGTCGAGGAAGACGAGACTGACGCGTTACCGTTTTATACACTCGCCGGGAAGAATATTCCACCGATTCTAGTAGAGGTGTAAATACAGGACCGGAAGGTGGTAATGAAATTGGATACTGGGTCTGCAGTCACGGTCATTTCCCATCGAATGTACACTGAAGGTTTCAGTCAGTGTCAACTGAAGGAGACGTCGGTCAAACTAAAGCCGTACATGAGTCCTATCATGAAGCCGTTGGGGGTATTCCGAGCTTCAATGCGGTACGAAGATCAAACGCACGATTTCAAAGTGTACGTTGTTCCAGGCGATGGTCCAGCGCTGGTCGGACGGGACTGGATGACTGTTTTCCGAGTAAATTGGCGAGAAATCAAGATTAACTCTGTATCTGCTGCCACGGGAACTACGGTACCGGAATTGTTGCTGAAACATCAAGACGTTTTTGAGCCAGGATATGGAAAACTAAAAGGGTGTAAGGCGAAGCTGTACATTGACGAGACGGTGGAACCAAGGTTTTTTCGACCGCGACCTGTCCCGTTTGGAATTCAAGAGGCAGTGAAGACAGAGTTACGACGGTTGGAGACAGCGTGCATTATAAGGCCCGTTTCGCACTCTCAATGGGCAACACCGATAGTTCCTGTGGTGAAAGGCAACGGATCCATACGAGTTTGTGGCGATTACAAAGTCACAATCAATCCGCATTTGCGCAAGGACAAGTACCCGCTTCCCACGAGCGACGATTTGTTTACAAGGCTGGTGGGAGGTGACAAATTCACGAAGATAGATCTGACTGCGGCTTACTTCCAAATCGAATTGGAAGAAGATTCCATCCGATACACCACTATCAACACCATTAACGGATTATATGAAGTAACGCGCGTACCATTTGGAATAACGCCCGCGTCATCAATTTTTCAAAGAGCGATTGATGGCGTGATCAAAGGACTGACGAAAACCGGAGCCTTCCAGGACGACATTATCATTACCGGAGCGGATGACCATGAGCAAATTCAGAATTTGGATGCGGTACTTGGTCGGTTGGCAGAGTCCGGTTTGCGCATCTCGAAAGACAAGTGCAAGTTCATGCAAGAATCAGTTCATTATCTGGGCCAAGTCATTGACAGGAATGGAATTCATCCTGTACCCGAAAAGGTTCAAGAGATTCTTTCAGTAAACGCACCCAGGGACATCACGCAACTAAGATCGTTTCTGGGAATGCTGAATTATTATGGAAAGTTCATACCCCATTTGGCGACCTGTTTGGAACCGCTTCACAAGTTGCTTAGAGGAGAGTCACAGTGGACCTGGAATGGCTCGTGCCAGCGAGCATTTGAAGATGTTAAGGATCGCCTTGCACGATCAACGATTCTGACTCACTTCGACGCTACGTTACCAGTTGAGCTATTCTGCGACGCGTCAGGATACGGCGTTCGAGCTGTATTGATGCATAGATGTCCCGACGGAAGTAGAAAGCCCATAGCTCATGCCTCGAAGTCTTTGAATCAAGCCCAGAAGAACTACTCGCAAATTCATAAAGAAGCATTTGCAGTGGTATACGCTGTTCAACGTTTTCACCAATACCTGTATGGAAAACATTTCACCCTGTGGACTGATCATCAACCATTTGTAACGTTGTTTGATCCGACGAAGGGAATTCCAGACACCGTTAAACCTCGTATGCAGCGATGGGCCATCATCTTGATGGGTTACGATTTCACAATTAAATACGTCCGCACAACCGACAACGTCATTGCCGATTTTTTGTTCCGTTTGCCGCTACCCAAGATGGACAAAGAACCGGGCGAGAGTGACGAAATCAGAAGTATCTTTCGTCAGCAATTGGACGTCTTGCCCGTCGATTCTAAGAAGATTGCAACGGAAACAAGAAGAGATGTCCTGCTCTCGCAAGTTTTACGTTCGGTTAAGGACGGTTGGCCGGAGAAGACGTCACCCAACGATGACATTCGGCCGTTCTTCATCAGGCGCAACGAGATCTTGGCAGAATTCGGATGTTTGATGTGGGGATCTCGTGTCATAGTTCCGAGCAAGCTTCGTGAGCAGATTTTGGCTGAGCTCCATGATGGCCATATGGGAGTTGTCAAAACCAAAAGTCTTGCGAGATCGTATTGCTGGTGGCTACAAATGGATCGTGACATTGAAGATTTAACCCGCCGATGTCAAGCGTGTCAGGAGGGTCGAAAGTCAGACGTGAAGACTCCGCTGCATGTATGGGAACATCCAAACACGCCATGGAGCCGAATCCATGCGGATTTTGCCGGGCCATTTTGTGGTCATACCTTCCTGCTGATCATGGTTTGCCGGAAGTGTTGGTCACTGATAATGGCAGTCAGGTCACTTCGCAAGAGTTTCGTGACGCCATGACAAGAAACGGAGTCCGCCAGAAGTTCTCCCCACCTGGTCACCCAGCAACCAACGGTGCGGCGGAAAATTTCGTTGGGACTTTCAAGAAATGCGTTGGAGCATCGTTGGACACGGGGCTGGATTTAAGTGAGGCCATACGTCGGTTTATCTTCCGGTATCGGGTTACACCCCATTTAACTACGGCCATGACACCAGCAAAACTGATGCTGAAACGAGACTTGCGTACAAGACTCGATTTGTTGAAACCGCCGAGCGTGAATGATGTTGTTCGTCTCAACCAACAAAGGCAGCAAGAACACTATCGGGGGAAGGAGAAGAGTTTCCAGGTCGGGGACCTTGTTTGGGCCAAAGATTTCCGTCGAAAGCACGGGTGGAGCGAAGCCACGGTCATAAAAGTTTATGGCACGCGCACCTATGACAACCAAACGACCGACAAATTTGTATGGCGGAGACATGCGAACCAGCTACGCCATTCATCGCCGATTGGTAATTCGGATTACTAGCCCGATGTCAGTTCAGCTGTCGATACGTCAGTACGGGTTTCTAGCGATGCCAGCGCCATACCCATCACCAATGCAGACGATGAACAATCAGCGATTTCTGACGAAGAGCCTACTGTGCCGTGTCCGGTGGGAATTGAACAAACCATTCGTACGTCAACTCGTGTACGCAGACCTCCGGACAGATTCGCTACCTAGCCACAAGTTAATTTATTAAAAGTTTTGATTGTTTAAAATTATTTAAAAAAAATTGTTAGTGTTCCCTAATATTGTTAAATGGGGAGGTGTTGTAATGTATTAGGTTTTTTATCATAATAGACTAACTATGTTTTTTTATTATCTTTTTATCGATGCAACCATTTTATATAAATGTGTTCAAATTGTAATAAAGTATCACTTTCGTACCCGGATTCGTGGATGTAGTTTCTCTCTAACAAAGACATTACAATTGGCAATGGCGATTCTTATTCTGGCTTTAAGGTCGTCGCGTGAATATGGTTCAGTTGCGTATACCTTTCCCTTGACAAAGCCCCAGAGAAAGAAATCTAACGGAGTTAGGTCAGGAGACCTCGGAGGCCAAGGCGTTGGTCCACCCCTACCAATCCATCGGTTAGGGAACTCGTTATTCAGCCACTCTCTTACGGCTAATCTTCTTATGGTGCCAGTGAATCAAACATGGCGTCACATTTTTCACCCAATATTGTTGTGACGTCAGTGAAACGTACATGACGTGTCACAGTCTTCCTATGGCGTCAGTGAATCAGGCGCCCTCCTCTTAATGGGAACATCTTAAACTGAAATTAAGTATACACGCAGGTTCGAATGTCTTAAATATAACGGGGGAAAATGTTAGGCTAAAGCGTCATATTCGACAACGTGACCCGAGTGGTAAATAACCCTTGTCATACACGTGGTTTAAACGCCATGTTCACTATAAGAGCATGATTGATCTAAAAAGAGCGCCATGTTTACATGGTCAGAGTCCAGAATGTCACGTGACATTAAAATATAAAAGACGAGGACGGTTTAAAGATAAGCCAGACTTAATGTGTTTCTAATTTTTTGGTTGGCTTATCTTAAATCTTATAACACACATAAAATATTAATTTAATTAATTTTTGTTTTTAAAAACATAAAATTTCTCTTATCATAATATATTATTATTTGAACTGATAAGGGAAATAAACTCTATGTCCAAAACTCTGTCTCATAGTGTCAACAGTAGAGTGAACTTTCGATCTGATAAGAGAACCAATAATTATTTTGAAATGATAAAAGCATATCCCTCGATTTATCCATTCTTTCACATACATACCGAGGAAATGAACAAATATTTGATCTTCCTAAAAGTATGGATTAAAAGTAAATAGAATAGATGGCAGTTGTATCACCTAAACACAAACAAAATCAAATTCAAACCATACTAAACAATGATAAAAGGGTAAAACTCATTTACAAATCATCGGTAAATTTCCTCCGAGCGCGAGCGAGCAAAGGTTAAATTGATAAGTGCAGAAGTGAACTAATTTCAGAAATATGGCGGGTCGACTTTCGAACTACCCACGCTCAAGTCCATGCGTTTAATTCATTTCTAAAGTCAATATGATTAGAGCAAACTTTCCTATCAGTGTTCAAACCTTCCCTATTATTTTTCATACTTTTCCAATAATTGTTCATAATTTTCCTATTATTGTTCATACTTTCCCTATTATTGTTCATACTTTCCCTATTATTGTTCATACTTTCCCTATTATTGTTCATACTTTCCCTATTATTGTTCATACTTTCCCTATTATTGTTCATACTTTTCCTATAATTGTTCATACTTTTCCTACTAATGTTCATACCTTTCCTATTAATGTTCATACCTTTCCTATTAATGTTCATACCTTTCCTATTATTGTTCATACTTTTCCAATCATTGTTCATACTTTTCCAATTATTTTTCATACTTTTCCCACTATTGTTCATACCTTTCCTATTACTGTTCATACCTTTCCTATAACTGTTAAACGTTTGTTATTTTTTATTCAAACCTTTCTTATTTCTATTCAAACTGTTATTTCCCATCAATCCTTTCATTTTTCGGGAATTTCCAAGAATACCACCCACCTCTCAGATTTTATTGTGGTTTGGTTTTTTGGAAAGTATATGAGGTGAGAAAAATTATGGCGTAAAATTTTTGACCGGAAATGAATAGGAAAAACGTTATAGCAAAAAGAAAATTTGGAAAAGGCCCCCTATCTATGCATATACGTAGGGTGCCGGGACCCTATGATACGTCTAAACCACAAGAGATATTAAAATTTTGGAAAAGGCGTGCAATTTAAACGGAACCAAACCTAACCTAACTTAACAAAACCTAACCAAACCTAACCTAACAAAACCAAACAAAACCAAACAAAACCTAACCAAACCTAAACTAACAAAACCAAACAAAACCAAACAAAACCTAACCAAACCTAACCTAACCTAACCTAACAAAACCAATCAAAACCTAACCTAACCTAACCTAACCTATAGTAATGTAGGGTTGTTATGTAATAAAATAATGAGAGTTTTTAAATGAAATTTTCTTTAAATAAATGGAACAAAAATTAAAATAGACACCATGCTACCGGATCGCTGAAATCTAGGGTGATCTTGAGGCAATATTTATCTCTAGTTTTTGTATACGCGCGCGCCGGGACCCTCCGTATATGCATAGATAGGGGGCCTTTTCCAAATTTTCATTTTGCTCTAACTTTTTTCCTATCCATTTCCGGTCAAAACTTTTTATGCCATAATTTTTCTTACCTCATCTACTTTCCAAAAAACCAAACCACAATAAAATCTGAGATGTGGGTGGTATTCTTGGAAATAGCCCATTTTTCTGTTCAATTCTTTGTTATTTCTGTTCAAACCTTTGTTGTTTCTGTTCAAACTTTTGTTATTTCTGTTTTAAAACCTTCATATTTTTAAAATTATTTTTTAAACTTTTCTTTCCTTTGCTTAATTTTTTCCGTCATATGCTATATTTTCAAATCATCTAGTTAATTATTCCTTCATCTGCTAAATTTCCCCGTCATCTGCCTAATATTTCTTATTATTCTTAACTTTTCCTATTACTATTCAAACGGTTCTAATTACTGTTCAAAGAATTTAAAAAAATAAACCTATTTTTAAAATGGTGTGTTGAAGCTTAACGTTCATTTTCAGAACGTATGAACATACAATATGAATTCAGTATAAAGAGTTGGGTTGCTATCTTTTATATCACCGTGAAACGTTATCTAAAATTCAAAGTTTCACTCTTTCTGTTCTATGTTTCACTCTTTCTGTTCTATGTTTCACTCTTTCTGTTCTATGTTCCACTCTTTCTGTTCTATGTTTCACTCTTTCTGTTCTATGTTTCACTCTTTCTGTTCTATGTTTCACTCTTTCTGTTCTATGTTTCACTCTTTCTGTTCTATGTTTCACTCTTTCTGTTCTATGTTTCACTCTTTCTGTTCTATGTTTCACTCTTTCTGTTCTATGTTTCACTATTTCTGTTCAAAGTTTCACTATTTCTGTTCAAAGTTTCACTCTTTCTGTTCTAGGTTTCACTATTTCTGTTCAAAGTCTCACTCTTTCTGTTCTATGTTTCACTCTTTCTGTTCTAGGTTTCACTCTTTCTGTTCTATGTTTCACTCTTTCTGTTTTATGTTTCACTC
Source organism: Phalangium opilio (assembly GCA_019434445.1). Taxonomy (NCBI): domain Eukaryota; kingdom Metazoa; phylum Arthropoda; class Arachnida; order Opiliones; family Phalangiidae; genus Phalangium; species Phalangium opilio. The sequence continues at coordinate 87,879 of JAEQBA010000002.1, read as the reverse complement.
TTTCTGTTCTAGGTTTCACTCTTTCTGTTCTAGGTTTCACTCTTTCTGTTCTAGGTTTCACTCTTTCTGTTCTAGGTTTCACTCTTTCTGTTCTAGGTTTCACTCTTTCTGTTCTATGTTTCACTCTTTCTGTTCTATGTTTCACTCTTTCTGTTCTATGTTTCACTCTTTCTGTTCTAGGTTTCACTCTTTCTGTTCTAGGTTTCACTCTTTCTGTTCTAGGTTTCACTCTTTCTGTTCTATGTTTCACTCTTTCTGTTCTATGTTTCACTTTTTCTGTTCTATGTTTCACTCTTTCTGTTCGATGTTTCACTCTTTCTGTTCTATGTTTCACTCTTTCTGTTCTAGGTTTCACTCTTTCTGTTCTAGGTTTCACTCTTTCTTTTCAAAGTTTCACTATTTATGTTCAAAGTTTCACTCTTTCTGTTCAGAGTTTCACTCTTTCTGTTCTGTTTCACTCTTTCTGTCCTATGTTTCACTCTTTCTGTTCAGACTTTCACTATTTCTGTTCATAGTTTCACTATTTCTGTTCAAGAAAGTGTTTGTACCGAAACAAGAAAAGTTTGGACCGAAACAGGAAAGGATTGGACCGAAACAAGAAAATTTTAAACCGAAACAGGAAGAGTTTGAACAGAAGAATAAACATAAATAGTGAAACTTTGAACATAAATAGTGGAACTTTAAACATAAATAGTGAAACTTTAAACATAAATAGTGAAACTTTGAACATAAATAGTGGAACTTTAAACATAAATAGTGAAACTTTAAACATAAATAGTGAAACTTTAAACATAAATAGTGAAACACCTAACAGAAATAGTGAAACACCGAGAAGAAATAGTGAAACTCTGAACAGAAATAGTGAAACTCTGAACAGAAATAGTGAAACACCGAACAGAAATAGTGAAACACTGAACAGAAATAGTGAAACTCTGAACAGAAATAGTGAAACTCTGAACAGAAAGAGTGAAACACCGAACAGAAATAGTGAAACTCTGAACAGAAATAGTGAAACTCTGAACAGAAATAGTGAAACTCTGAACATAAATAGTGGAACACCGAACAGAAATAGTGAAACACTGAACAGAAATAGTGAAACTCTGAACAGAAATAGTGAAACTTTGAACAGAAAGAGTGAAACACCGAACAGAAATAGTGAAACTCTGAACAGAAATAGTGAAACTCTGAACAGAAATAGTGAAACTCTGAACAGAAATAGTGAAACTCTGAACAGAAATAGTGAAACTCTGAACAGAAATAGTGAAACTCTGAACAGAAATAGTGAAACTCTGAACAGAAATGGTGAAACACCGAACAGAAATGGTGAAACACCGAACAGAAATAGTGAAACACCGAACAGAAATAGTGAAACACCGAACAGAAATAGTGAAACACCGAACAGAAATAGTGAAACACCGAACAGAAATAGTGAAACACCGAACAGAAATAGTGAAACACCGAACAGAAATAGTGAAACACCGAACAGAAATGAATGAATGAATAGGATGTTTATTGTGCATATAAAAAACTATACATATAGTTCACGAGAATATACACATTAATTTTCAGGAATACAAGTAAAGGATAAACATATAACTTTAGTCCAGTGGAATAAATAACATTTGTAAGCTAACGAATTTGTTTTATAGAAATGGAAAAAATATCAAAAACTAATGAGTACTTATTATACGTTCTTTGAATGCGGTAAATTGGATTTAAAAATTGACATGGCACATAAAAGGTGACATTATTTCGAAAAGTATGAGGAACTAGATAGTTTAAATTAGCCAATAGGTCGCTAAGCGTTATTTGATTATTTATTAATTTGTGCAGAAATTTTATATCTAATAATTCTAATTGGTATTCAATGGACGGAAGGTCCAAGCGAGCTAACAAAAGTGTGTAATCGTAATTCTCATGACGTAAAAAGAAAGTGTGACTGTAAGATATGAATTTACGCTGTACGGCCTCTATACGCTGTCTTAAGTACGAGCTGCAGCCACTCCAAGCCACTGAACCGTAGAGAAGTCTCGATCGCACAAGACTGAGATATAGCATTCGAAAGTGTTTGAAAGATCTGAGCGAGCGACATAGCTTTAACGCCACCCCCAGTGTCCTACGACAACGATTTACTGCTTGCGTTACGTGTGCTCGGAAGAGCAGAGCGCGATCGAAGGTAACACCGAGATCAGTTACGTCCAAACGTGTAGGAATAATTGAATTCCCTATGGTGTAAGAGACACAAATTTCTCTACTAATGCGCCTGGTGAAGGCCACTTGTAATGACTTGGTGGGATTAATCGGTAAATTGTTTTTGTCACACCACAAGGACAGTGCGGTTAAGTCAGCATGGAGCTTGCGGCAGTCGTCACGTGAGTTGATAATTTTACAGATTTTATGATCATCAGCAAAAGCTATTAATTTCGAGTACTTAATTGAAAATTGCAAATCATATATATACAAATTGAATAATAAAGGGCCAAGAGATGAACCCTGGGGAACACCGCAGTTCACTTGGTAAATATTAGAGCTAAGTACGCCATTACATTTAATCCGGTTGGTTCTCATTTCCAAATAGGAGCGAAACCACCCTAACAGTTGGTCCCCCACACCCAAAATACGCATCTTATCTAGTAAATATGAATGGGAAACCCGATCAAAAGCCTTGGCCAAGTCGAGGTAAACAACATCGACCTGGCCACGACTTTCCACCTCCGGCGCTACGTAGTTCATGAATGTCGCGAGGTTAGTGTCAACACTCCTTCCCGGCACGAAGCCATGTTGACAATCGTATGGGAAGGTGGAAAACCAAGCCTGTAACCTAGCATGCACCAACATGTCAAATAATTGGGCCAGGGTGCATAATAAGGAAATAGGCCGATAATTTTTCACATCACATGCTGCACCCGATTTATAAATGGGGGCTACCACAGCTTGTTTCCAAATGGTAGGGAATGTTTGGGTTTTTAAAGATAAGTTGTAAATATGGGCAATTGAGGGCAGTAATAGGTCACCGCAACCCTTAATAATAAAGGCCGGAATCTTATCCGTACCAGTAGATTGCTTATTAGGTAGTTTTAAAATAGCACGGTAGATTTCTTGTTCTGTGAAAAACATGGAGGATAAAGGGCGGTGTTCCGTAGAAGACGAATCGTAATCATAACGGCCACAGGAAGGGCGCTTATCAACTGAAATACGGGAAAAATGGTCCCCGAAGTGAGCTGCGAGTTTCTGAGGATCCGTAACCATTTCTTGGCCAAATTTTAGAGAGATGCGAGGGGAAGCAGCTTTGATGTTCCCGTTCACAAAGCTCCAGAATTTCTTAGGACGTGTCAAGGCATCCTGGCAGACGCGTTTGCCCTCCATGTTTTTATCACGCTTTGTGTATTTCCTAACTAACGCTCTTTGTTTTTTATAGTTGATAAAATCTGCCATGAGATTGGTACGTTTATGTTTATTAAAGTAGTATTTCTTTCTTCGTATCGCATAGCGCAAGTCAGAAGAATACCAATTAGGGAATGCAACGGTACCTTTGCCAGCCCTGAGAGGAATGGCAGCTTCCATGGCGCCTTGAATATACAAGGTCAGTAGTTCCGCGCATGAGTTAACATCCCGGGAGTTCAGTAATGCCTGCCAGTCAGAATCGCGTAGCGTAGTATAAAGGAGGTGATAATTCCCTTGCTTGAACTTAAAGGTTGGGTTTGCAACAGGTGGGGGAGGATAATAAGGAATGGGATAATTAATGATAAAGGGAGGGTGATAAGGATCCGGATTAACGTAAGGCTCAGAGAGATGTAAAATGTCTAAAGTGTTAACATTGGCTAAACATAAATCCAAAATATTATCACAAGAATTTTTTAAATCATTAAATTGAACAAGGTTGTAATAAAAGCAGACTTCAAAGATGTGACGAGCCTTATTGACAGTAAGGGTGGTACAGCCCAAAGAGTCATTAGTAAGCCAGTGAACACCGGGTAAATTGAAGTCCCCAATGAGCAGTATGTTGGTGTCCTGGGCTGGTAAGTCCTGGAGAAGGCGTTGTTTAAACGTACGGTAACGAACGTCAGTGGACGAAGGGGGAAAATAGACGTTGCCTATCAGGAGGGACTCGTCAGAGCGCAGCTTAACTTCCACAAAGACGCACTCAGCGACGCCCTCCAGATCATGGCGCCTTGTACTAACAATAGACCTTTTAATGGCAATTAGAGCGCCACCACCCCGAATGTTTTTGTAATCTAAATCAGGTCTATCAGCGCGATAAACAGTGTACGTATTGGGAAAGTAGTTTGAATTGAAGTGTTCTTGGTTGAACCAAGTTTCTGTTATACATACAATGTCAAAGTCGAGTGAAATAGCGTTGTCCATAAACTCTGAAGCCTTTGTCCGTAGTCCGCGCACATTTTGATAAGCTATGGATATCGACTTCATTGTGCAGGAGTTGAGTGTGTAGATGGTGGTGCCGCGTTAATTTCTGCGGACGTCAATTCGGATTCATGGTAGAATTCTTTACGTGGTTCACCACGAAACTTGGCAATGATGGCGTTACAAGGCCATGTGTCTGGATCGCTGAGCTTGTCAAATTCCGCTTGGTCACGACACGTGACGTAGAAAGACGAGTGGTTCGCCTTGGGTTCCTTGGGCCGTAGACGGATGCAATATGCGGACTTAATCCCGCAGTCCTCAACTAAAGCCTCAGTCAAATCGGCTGATGTGAAATTCTTGTCTAGGCGACTAACAAAGATAGCCTTTAAAGCTGGTGCTGATGTACGCGCGGCAGAAGCAACCGTTTTAATCCTGGAGTGTGTAACGCCTGAGCCAATTTGAATATCTTGCCTAGGACGCTGTTTAGGCTGTGTGGTGACTAATGACAGACCGGAAGACTGTTGCAAGTGATTAGTCGTAGGAGCACCGGATAGCATTCGCGATAATAGGGTACTATTAGTTGGAGGCTGAGCGTGATCAACATCACGTGTTGTCGGTATCAAAGGCGGAAAAGCCAACGAGTGATGTGGAAGAACGGTAGGGCGAGACGCCCGTTGATGCATTAAGTTAGCTTCGCGTAACTCTCGATTCTCTTTTTCCAAGGCCATAACTTTGGCGTCAAGACCCGCAATAATGGTCTGGTGTTCGTCTAGTTTGCGAAGAATGAGGTCTATGACAGAATCAGGCTCACGTGTAAGACTATCTCGCTTGAGAAGGTTGTGAAAAGCGTCATGAACGTCATCCAAAGTAAGAGTCTCACGCTGGTCTGTCAGTGACGAGCAGTCAGCGGCAAAAGTAATGTTACCAGATTTGATAAAGGAACCAGATGTGCAAGTTGGGCAAGCAGTGGGTGAACCGGTGCAGCATTTGGCATGAGCTCTCCCAGAACAGTCAGGAGTAGGACATCGAATAAGTTTCTGCGAACCCCAAATCTGGCCTTGACAAAGGAGGCACGGATCCTTAGCCGCAGGCATAATGCCGTCAGTTAGTAAAATACCGTCAAATACCAAGAACTCGTAAATTTAAGATAATTAGCAAACTGGAGGCAAATTGGAGATATCTTTAGTGAGGTCTGAGACACAGTTATAGAAAATGCCCCGTCATGAGTCCCGCGGAACAAACAATACAATCTTTCCACAACTATGGCAAACCGCTGCCAGTAGGTAACACCAAAAGACAGCGAAAACACGAAAAATAGTCTAAATTACTGTAAATTAAGTTTAAATACCGTTAACGGAAGACGTTAGAAGTCGAAATTTGGAAAAATCCGGAAACCGAACGAAGTAGAAACCGAAAAACGAGAGGAAAAACTCGGAGCGCGAGTAAAGCGGCAAACATACACGCAATCAAAAACGGAATAGTGAAACACCGAACAGAAATAGTGAAATACCGAACAGAAATAGTGAAATACCGAACAGAAATAGTGAAACACCGAACAGAAATAGTGAAACACCGAACAGAAATAGTGAAACACCGAACAGAAATAGTGAAACACCGAACAGAAATAGTGAAACACCGAACAGAAATAGAGAAACACCGAACAGAAATAGTGAAACACTGAACAGAAATAGTGAAACACTGAACAGAAATAGTGAAACACTGAACAGAAATAGTGAAACACCGAACAGAAATAGTGAAACACCGAACAGAAATAGTGAAACACCGAACAGAAATAGTGAAACTCCGAACAGAAATAGTGAAACACCGAACAGAAATAGTGAAACACCGAACAGAAATAGTGAAACACCGAACAGAAATAGTGAAACACTGAACAGAAATAGTGAAACTATGAACAGAAATAGTGAAACACTGAACAGAAATAGTGAAACTATGAACAGAAATAGTGAAACTATGAACAGAAATTGTGAAAGTCTGAACAGAAAGAGTGAAACATAGGACAGAAAGAGTGAAACAGAACAGAAAGAGTGAAACTTTGAACAGAAAGAGTGAAACTTTGAACAGAAATAGTGAAACTTTGAACAGAAAGAGTAAAACCTAGAACAGAAAGAGTGAAACCTAGAACAGAAAGAGTGAAACATAGAACAGAAAGAGTGAAACATCGAACAGAAAGAGTGAAACATAGAACAGAAAGAGTGAAACATAGAACAGAAAGAGTGAAACATAGAACAGAAAGAGTGAAACATAGAACAGAAAGAGTGAAACATAGAACAGAAAGAGTGAACCATAGCACAGAAAGAGTGAAACATAGAACAGAAAGAGTGAAACATAGAACAGAAAGAGTGAAACATAGAACAGAAAGAGTGAAACATAGAACAGAAAGAGTGAAACATAGAACAGAAAGAGTGGAACATAGAACAGAAAGAGTGAAACATAGAACAGAAAGAGTGAAACATAGAACAGAAAGAGTGAAACATAGAACAGAAAGAGTGAAACATAGAACAGAAAGAGTGAAACATAGAACAGAAAGAGTGAAACATAGAACAGAAAGAGTGAAACATAGAACAGAAAGAGTGGAACATAGAACAGAAAGAGTGAAACACTGAACAGAAATAGTGAAACACTGAACAGAAATAGTGAAACACTGAACAGAAATAGTGAAACACCGAACAGAAATAGTGAAACACCGAACAGAAATAGTGAAACTCCGAACAGAAATAGTGAAACACCGAACAGAAATAGTGAAACACCGAACAGAAATAGTGAAACACTGAACAGAAATAGTGAAACTATGAACAGAAATAGTGAAACACTGAACAGAAATAGTGAAACTATGAACAGAAATAGTGAAACTCTGAACAGAAATAGTGAAACTCTGAACAGAAAGAGTGAAACATAGGACAGAAAGAGTGAAACATAGAACAGAAAGAGTGAAACTTTGAACAGAAAGAGTGAAACTTTGAACAGAAATAGTGAAACTTTGAACAGAAAGAGTGAAACCTAGAACAGAAAGAGTGAAACCTAGAACAGAAAGAGTGAAACATAGAACAGAAAGAGTGAAACATAGAACAGAAAGAGTGAAACATAGAACAGAAAAAGTGAAACATAGAACAGAAAGAGTGAAACATAGAACAGAAAGAGTGAAACATAGAACAGAAAGAGTGAAACATAGAACAGAAAGAGTGAAACATAGAACAGAAAGAGTGAAACATAGAACAGAAAGAGTGAAACATAGAACAGAAAGAGTGAAACATAGAACAGAAAGAGTGAAACCTAGAACAGAAAGAGTGAAACCTAGAACAGAAAGAGTGAAACCTAGAACAGAAAGAGTGAAACATAGAACAGAAAGAGTGAAACCTAGAACAGAAAGAGTGAAACCTAGAACAGAAAGAGTGAAACATAGAACAAAAAGAGTGAAACATAGAACAGAAAGAGTGAAACTTAGAACAGAAAGAGTGAAACCTAGAACAGAAAGAGTGAAACTTTGAACAGAAAGAGTGAAACTTTGAACAGAAATAGTGAAACATAGAACAGAAAGAGTGAAACATAGAACAGAAAGAGTGAAACATAGAACAGAAAGAGTGAAACATAGAACAGAAAGAGTGAAACATAGAACAGAAAGAGTGAAACATAGAACAGAAAGAGTGAAACATAGAACAGAAAGAGTGAAACATAGAACAGAAAGAGTGAAACATAGAACAGAAAGAGTGAAACATAGAACAGAAAGAGTGAAACATAGAACAGAAAGAATGAAACATAGAACAGAAAGAGTGAAACATAGAACAGAAAGAGTGAAACATAGAACAGAAAGAGTGAAACTTTGAATTTTAGATAACGTTTCACGGTGATATAAAAGATAGCTATGGTATGGCACGCCATTCAGGACTATGGCACGCCATTCAGGACACAATTATTGAAAATTTATTTTCTATAGAAGTATGCACTCTTTCTTTAAGTTTAAAAAAACGCTTTCTTTAAGCTTGATATTAATTTACAATAACGTCAAAGCTATTTCATTAAGGTTAATAACCACTTTTCCTAAGCCTAAAACTCTTTCCTAAAGTAAGAAAATGACTTTCTATAAGGATGAAATTTATCTGTAAGATGTTTAAAACTATCCTATAAGTTAAAAGTAAGTTTTTATACGGTTAATTTAACCGTTATTAAGGTTGAAATTGACTCTTCTATAAGCTTGAAATATTTTCTTTCTCTTTGTTTGAAAAATTTCCTACTCTAAGCTTGAAAACTTCTTTCTCTAAGCTTGAAAATTTCTTTCTCTAAGCTTGAAAATTTCTCTCTCTATGCTTGAAAATTTCTCTCTCTAAGCTTGAAAACTTCTTTCTCTAAGTTTGAAAATTTCTTTCTCTAAGCTTGAAAATTTCTTTCTCTAAGCTTGAAAATTTCTTTCTCCAAGCTTGAAAATTTCATTCTCTAAGCTTCAAAATTTCTTTCTCTAAGCTTGAAAATTTCTTTCTCTAAGCTTGAAAATTTCTTTCTCTAAGCTTGAAAATTTCTTTCTCTAAGCTTGAAAATTTCTTTCTCTAAGCTTGAAAATTTCTTTCTCTAAGCTTGAAAAGTTTCCTTCCCTAAGCTTGAAAAATTCTATCAAACGATTCTCAAATTTTAAAAACCACAAGCAGGAAAATAAGCCTTGCTGTAATGTTAAGGCACATCAGATTCTCTGCGCGTTATAGCCCCTTTTTAAAAGTTTGGGGAAAAATAGTCCAGAGTTAGACCACCTTGTTGCCTTCAGACGGAACACCCGCTGTGTGGTTCCAGTTCCAAGGACGTTAGATATGACTTCAAATAAAAGGAGTTTGGTGGACTGCAAAATTTGAAGCCCTATCTATAAGGTCTTTGCGTCCACATACCGCCCGGATGTTCCGTATCAACTCTAATTCAAGTAGATGATTTTGCGCCCCCACCTTTTTAAAAGGGTCTATTGGAAATTTTAAAAATTCCAAGGTGCGTGAGCATAGACGAGTGAGCGAAGACTTAATGCATATCATCTCTACTTGCCCCCCCCCCGGCAACATTTTTTCGAATAAAACTTCTTAAAGGGAGGGTGAATAGTAAAATGAAGTAGTTTTTTTAATCGATTCTTCTACTAATCATAAGGCCAATCTGCATAGTGAAACAACGAGGAAATATCTCGGAATAATTTTAAAATTCAAATTAGTTTTGAAAATTGTAAATTTGCACCTCCGACCAACCGCGTAACGCTCTACCTTTTTGTTAACAAAATTCTCAGTGGCACAAGATATAGAGTGACTATATATCTCGCGCTAGTATTGTCACATGGCTCTCAATTTTTATCAAATCTCGCTAAATTTTATTCCATATAGAGCGTCTCGTACATTTTGTTAACAAGAAGGCAGGGCCTTACGCTTATGGTCGGATGTGCTGATTTGAAATAATTTTAAAAACAATTAGAGATATTTTCTGGATGTTATTCTAGGAAGATTTCTGTTATAATTTGCAGAAGAATCGATAAAAAAAATCACTTAATTTTTTTCCACCCTCCTTTAATTGGTCATTCATTTAACGCGTTCTATGATAGAGCATTTAATATTAAGTGTAATCCCTTTTTTACAGTCAAAGGTGGATTGTGCTCACCTTTTGAGCTTGGTGAGACTGGTTCCGTTATTTTAATAATTTAGTTTAGTTTCAATTGACAATAACAATTTAAAATTTGCTACTTTTGCTACCATAAGTCCATTACTTAATTCCATATGGTATTAGGTAATGGACTTTTGCTGCTACCTTGAAGAAATACGACTCTTATATTATTTTTCAGTTTAAAGGCTAACTGCCTTCTTTTAATACTTTTATACTATTTCCCCAATAACTGATTATGATAGAGGTACCCAACAGAATTCACTCCACTTACCGTTCATACAAGTAGAGAATATTACAACACTAAAATTATATTCAACCTAAGATTCAATCCTTCCTAATGCAAATTAGTCGTGTTTAAATTCCATTTTACATTCATTATCGTAACAAGTAAGGAAAGATCAATTTTATGGATTTTTTCAGCTTATATTTACTTGGGTTAAATCCATTCTCATTGAAATGAAGTAAATTATATGCGTAATACCAATTTGACTTGGAATTTTCTGACTAAAGACCAATATAAAAAAATTTAAGAGCGTCACAACAAGGTACTAAGGTACCTCGAAACAAAAAGTAACAATCCAGATGAGAAACTTCCCCCATCTCTTAATTACGTAAGAATTCTTCTCATCTCCCTCTAGGATAAATAATCTTATGGCTATTTACTAGTTTTGCATTATAAAAACATATCGTCTGTTCCATTGTAATAATACTGCAGTATTAGACATGTCTAAACCGTAGAAAACTAAGCGAAACTAACCCATGCAATCTCTACCCGTGGGGAAGTTAACGGAAATTAGGAAAGTGACTAAAATTTAAGGTTTGGTTTTCCTCATAACGTGACTTATTGAATTTAGGATTTGTACTTGGTTCAGTCTGAGAATTTGACGCGTTTCTCTCCCTCTGTAGCATTTATTGCTACCAGGGGTAAATATCATTTTTTCATGAATAATAACTCTCCTCTATTGCCTGCGCGGGTTTTGTTCAGTAACCTTCTCCCCTCAAAGTAGTCTATAAGAGCGCGTTTCTTTGTAATTTCAAGACCCGTGACACGCGAGATGTTTTACTGTTACTACATGTTCGTTTAGAATCACATTTTGGATCGAAACGCAAAAAGATCAGTGGCATCAAAACGGATGGCCACGGTTCATATATTATACAGGGTGTTTCTGAAAAGTCCGTCAGAAATTGTGGCGGGGTTGGTTTTTTGGGAGATTTTGAATAGAAAATGTTATGACATTTTCCCGACCGAACCACCATGTTCAAGTTATAATTGTAGTGTTTTACGGATGACTCTTTATTTAAGAACCCGAAAGACAATTCAAATCAAATTTAAGGGATCATCCGTAAAACACCCCAATCGTAACTTGGAAACTGTGTCCCTTTGGACAAAATATTATTGAATAATTTCGACTCGAAATCGTTGACAAAACACACCTATAGTATTTGACAGACCCTAAAAAGGGTTAAATCCAGGATCTAGAACAGGTAGTATTTAAAATAAGGATTAAGAATAGTAAAGGAATTAGATTTATATGGGAATAAATAATTTTAAAGTATATATGTATAAAACGAAGATTTATCATGTTACTCTACCAATAAATACCATACTAACTTATTTGCTTGAAAAAATCATAATTTCGAGATCAATTATTACCAGTGTTGTTCTGGAAACACCCTATTATTTGTATAAATAAACTTTTATTAGGTACGAAAGCTCAAAATTATTTAAATTGGAAGTAATAAATAAAGTAGTTTCCCACTCACTAATTTTTTGAATTTGGATTACGCAAGATTCAGTAAAAACTCTGATTAAAATGAGCCAAAGAGTCAAATCACTTTTTTTACTTGTAATTTAAGTAAAATTGCCACTTGAATGCTATTCTCGTTATGTTTTTAAGGTAAACTGGAAAGATTAATATGTCCGGGAAATAAATTGGAGACCAAAGACTCTGCGACGTATCAAATTTCATTACTTTTTTCCATGCAGGAAAAACATTTAAAATTTCTTAATAGGGCCTTATTTGGGCTTATTAACTATTGAAAACTCAGAAACTACAACTAAAGGCCTAAAAATCGAGCCAATCGATAAAGCAACGGTGTGATTTAAGCTACAAACCAAGAATGTTTACAACGTTAATTTATGAATGAAAAGAGACCCTATTTCAGAGTAAAAATTTTTTGGTTTATTTAACACTTCAAAAAAGTACAGTTGAAAGTAGCACGCTTTGTGAAAAGAAATTTTTCGTCAGTCAAACAACATTTTCGAATACTTCACGTGTGCGGACATAGCTTTATACTAACAGAGGGAAACGTATTTGCTACTCGATTTCCCTGCTAAGAATGAACTAATCTTGTATTTTAATGCGAAACGAAAGTAATGAAAATATGAGGTAAAAAGAACAGTAAAATACCCATAGAACCATTTTTATACCGTTTAAAACTGATGTATTTACGTCAAAATCAACAACAAAACTATTACGTTGGCTTTATATTAAAAATTAACGTGCTTGGCCTAAATATAGATTTTTATTTATATACCTGAACTTCTCAAACTTTGTAAACTTATTTATCGAAACTTACCAAAACTATTGCAATAGTTTTGGTAAGTTTCGATTTGGTATATTTAAATCAATTAATCAAATATAGTATGGTTGTTGAGCCATTTTACTTTTCCTTTATATTTGCGAAGATACTTAGTACACTTAAGACGAAACATATTTGACATGTTTTCGCCGATCTTATGAATAAAGGTAAAATTATTACTCAAGAAAAAATTATTTTTAAACACTCGCTTAAATGTGCATGGGTAATATCACTATTTAAGAAAAATATATGAAAAAAAAAAACATTTTTTAACCATTCACCTATCTTAGTAAATGTGCATGGGTAATATCACTATAATATCACTATTTAAGAAAAATATGAAAAAAGAACATTTTTTAACCATTCACCTATCTTAGTAAATGTGCATGGGTAATATCACTATTTAAGAAAAAATATGAAAAAAGAACATTTTTTAACCATTCACCTATCTTAGTAAATATGCATGGGTAATATCACTATAATATCACTATTGAAGAAAAAATATGAAAAAAGAACATTTTTTAGCCATTCACCTATCTTAGTAAATGTTTCTAAAATTTCGAAATAAACATTCTTAAGGAATAGATTAAATTGTATCTATGCAAAACCGAAATCTACAGCGCCTTTTATTCCTTCATCCATGTAATTTTTGAATTCATCATATGTCATGTGAACAGTTGGTAGATACAAAATCAAAGCACATGTGCTAGATTTTGGGTAATTATAAGCAGAATTTACAGCAGGAAGAAATTTTATGGCGGGATTTATACTAAATCCCATTGCAGGAATTTTGTCCGCTGCAGTGCTAAATATCAGTATGTCTTCAATAGATGACTTGGTTTCCTCATCTTCACAATCAAATACATAGTCCCTAAAAAATGCCATTGTTTGGCATTCCCTTTCGTAATTGTTACTTCCTTTTTCTGAGAAATGGGCGTCGGAAAACAGATTCAAGAATTCAAATGCGGTTAGTTTTTTATGAGATGAACAAAACAGTGGTAGAAATTTCAATGGATAAGACATCATTTTTTGGTGTACTTCAAGTGTTTCCAGTCCCTCAATAAAACGAACGCGTGGTTCGTTAAATCTGTACACTACGCAAAATCGAAGAACTTCTTTTAAGATAATATTTTTGTCTTCAATCTTCAAAAGAGGTCTCGTAGACCCAGAGAGAAATCTCATTTCAGAGAGCTCTTCCGCAGCCACTTGAGCTTCGATTAAATCCACACTATTATCCAATTTATACAGCTTCTCTCGTAATTCTTCGTCGCATACGTCTTTTATGGAAGGGCTTAGCTCCCCAATATTTCCAGTTATTGAATCATAAGTTAACTTTGAAAGACATGAAGGTCCCGGTCCACCGTGAACTAGAGAAATGGCGAACGCCATCCCAGCATAATAATATAGATCTGCTTCTATTGCACTGGAGTTGAATGCAAATTGTTTTTCGTTGTCATTATCGTCGAATACATGACTTTCAGTGAAAGCTTTGACGAGTAATCTTAAAAACTCTCGGGTCGGACCACCACCGTCTACTGCTCCTTCCTCGACGTTAAGGTAGTCAACAAAAGTAACAGTCATCTTTGAACTTGGGCTAAAGGTCTTACGCTTAAAAGCCCTAAGCGCGCATTCAATAACTTGGTTTCTGTTGATATTGAAGTAGGAGAGCCTTGACGTATTTATTTGTTTTTGAAGAGATTCGAGTATTTCAGAAATTGTTGGTTCGCCTGCTTCTGGGTTATAGGTCGACGATTGAGGTTGGAAAGTATTAGGCATTGTCGACGATTGAGGTCGCAAATAAGGCATTGTCGACGATTGAGGTTGCAAAGTATTAGGCAGTGTTGACGATTGAGGTCGCAAAGTATTAGGCAGTGTCGACGATTGAGGTCGCAAAGTATTAGGCTGTGTCGACGATTGAGGTCGCAAAGTATTAGGCTGTGTCGACGATTGAGGTTGCAAAGTATTAGGCAGTGTCGACGATTGAGGTTGCAAAGTATTAGGCAGTGTCGACGATTGAGGTTGCAAAGTATTAGGCAGTGTCATCGATTGAGGTTGCAAAGTATTAGGCAGTGTCATCGATTGAGGTTGCAAAGTATTAGGCAGTGTCATCGATTGAGGTTGCAAAGTATTAGGCTGCGTTAACGATTGAGGTTGCAAAGTATTAGGCTGCGTTAACGATTGAGGTTGCAAAGTATTAGGCTGCGTTAACGATTGAGGTTGCAAAGTATTAGGCTGCGTTAACGATTGAGGTTGCAAAGTATTAGGCTGCGTTAACGATTGAGGTTGCAAAGTATTAGGCTGCGTTAACGATTGAGGTTGCAAAGTATTAGGCTGCGTTAACGATTGAGGTTGCAAAGTATTAGGCAGTGTTAACGATTCAGCTGATGAAATACTGAGGAGGAACGATGATTGAGCTGTAGAGGAAGTACTAGGCCGGAACGACGATTGAGCTGAAGAACTACAAGGCTGGAACGACGATTGAGCTGAAGAAGTACTAGGCTGGAACGACGATTGAGCTGAAGAAGTACTAGGCTGGAACGACGATTGAGCTGAAGAAGTACTAGGCTGGAACGACGATTGAGCTGAAGAAGTACTAGGCTGGAACGACGATTGAGCTGAAGAAGTACTAGGCTGGAACGACGATTGAGCTGAAGAAGTACTAGGCTGGAACGACGATTGAGCTGAAGAAGTACTAGGCTGGAACGATGGCTCATTATCAAGGTACACTTCCATAGAGTCTTCTAAGTCTGGATTCTCTAATGAATCACAGTCGCTTTCTTCCGTATCGTTATCATTTGTGATAAAACCATCGAACTCGTCGCTAATCTTCGAGAGAGGTTTTATATACAATATTTTTGTTCCCAAAATAGTATAAATAGCTCTTCCATCCAACTCGTCGCCAGTCTTCACTACCATTTTAGCCAAATGGCCGCAGAATGAATGCCAAAATTCAAATCTAAAAAGAAAACTCCAATCAATAAACCACATCTGAACTAAAAGGAAAGTTATATTTCATGCGAACACTAAGTTTTTCGATCCAAAATTTAATGATCGTTTTATAAGCTAGTATGTTTTAGTTTAATATAATGTATTAAACTTTCTTCATTTAAAAAAATTGTTGTCGTTTTTTGGTTTTTGAGTCGGCAAAGATCATAGCTCGATCTCTCCTCACACCCATAATCCCTCGCTACAGATTGAGGAATAAACTCTTTCCTTAAACAGATCACCGTTTGAACATATTGAGCTTCGAGATTCTCATGAAGTAAAGGTTTAGTTAGAGACTTTAGGTAACTTAAAAATGGTCAATCTTAGACCCCTCTCCTCTCCCTCGTAACAAAAAAGTAACAATCGGAAAGACCTAAACCCTTAGTTACGTAACAAATACTTCTAACCCACAAGTAACCTTA
The DNA here is from genome assembly GCA_019434445.1 of Phalangium opilio. Lineage (NCBI taxonomy): Eukaryota > Metazoa > Arthropoda > Arachnida > Opiliones > Phalangiidae > Phalangium > Phalangium opilio. The sequence continues at coordinate 71,890 of JAEQBA010000002.1, read as the reverse complement.
TGCTTGTTCAAAGCATTCCTAAAAATAAAGCGTGGTGTGAAGTAACATTTCTCTCTAGCAACATAAAATATAGAACTTTACCATACTTAAAATATGATTCTTCACCCAAAAATACTCGATGACCCTCCTTCCTTCTTTTAACAAATTGCGAATTCAAACCCCCTCCTCCCCCAGAAGCAGTAAGTAAATTCAAAACCCCCTCCTCCCCCAGAAGCAGTAAGTAAATTCAAAACCCCCTCCTCCCCCAGAAGCAGTAAGTAAATTCAAAACCCCCTCCTCCCCCAGAAGCAGTAAGTAAATTCAAAACCCCCTCCTCCCCCAGAAGCAGTAAGTAAATTCAAACCCCCTCCTCCCCCAGAAGCAGTAAGTAAATTCAAACCCCCATCTTTCCCCAAGAGCAATTAGTAAATTCAAACCCCCATCTTCCCCCAAGAGCAATTAGTAAATTCAAAGCCCCACCTTCCCCCAAGAGCAATTAGTAAATTCAAAGCCCCATCTTCCCCCAAGAGCAATTAGTAAATTCAAAGCCCCATCTTCCCCCAAGAGCAATTAGTAAATTCAAACCCCCATCTTCCCCCAAGAGCAATTAGTAAATTCAAACCCCATCTTCCCACAAGAGCAATTAGTAACTTCAAACCCCCCCCCTCTTCCCACATGAGCTTAATAACTTACTCGATTGAATCGTTCAGCAAACCAGAAAAGACCTCAAGAACTTCTTGGCGCAACTGAGTTTCGGTCCAACGCCTGTCCAAAACCATTGAGTCGATTACAAATCCTTTTGAGTGCATGATACTCTTCATTTGACCTTTGGGAGCAACTTTGATTGTGGGACTAGGTAAAAGGACCAATTGCTTTCGAAACTTTCCAGAATTCGTGTTTTTATTATTTGATGATGTTTTTTTCTTTGAGTTGGGTGTTTTGCACGGTTTTCTCCTGCTTCAAATGAATAAATTAGCGTATATTTTTAATATTTAAGTTCACAATCTAAAACACTGACAGCAAAACATATCCATTGACTCATGAAGCGTTCGGAAATAGAGCGATCGATATAAACTTTAAACGTAAATATTATTAAATTTATCAAATATGTCACATGGACATTTATAATAAAAACACTTAAGTTGTCTCCCTTAAGAGCGTGTTAACTTAGCAAAATGCTATAGGGTCAAACGAAATAAGAAAGCACAGAGCAGCTTAAATAAAAACTGCTACAAATAAACGATTAATTAACTATGCTCAGGTTCCAATAAAAGTTTTTTTTTCTGTTCCCCAGTGTTGCCTGGCCATTGGTAAGTCATGAGTGAGAGAGGTTACTAGTTTATGTTCTCATAGTACTTTACTCACAGAGGGCCTTAAAACACTGCACTGAAGTTCATAAGCTGAGAGAGGGGGTGCGGATTTTCTGTGGCCCTTTTAGTGAAAACTATAAGAGTGCTGTCAGTTGTGACGTCAGAGCCAAGGTTAAACGTCACGAGCCTGCCTTTAGCAATGGGCGGCCATGACAGTTACGGTTTTTTCTTTATGGGAAAACAGCATGGGTGACGTCACACCGGCGCTTCTTACAGCACTCTATATAACGTACATCGATACAAATCACGTGACACGATTATAGTTTCACCGACCGAACACGTGGAAGGTTCAATTAACAACCCTATTTATGGACAACTTTAGATAAGTTGCACGACCTTCCTTTTCTTCCCCCCTCCCAATTTTAGACACTCCTATCATAAACAACAGAAGCATAATTGAAATTAAATTAGCCTTTATGGTACGGACTTTAGTTCAGGATAACTAGGTTGTTATTTTACCATAACAAACTTGCATTCTTAGGTGTACTTACAAACGTGGTTGGATAATCATGCAGTATCTAAGCATAATGCTATTTTTAAGTTATTTATACTTTTACACATCATGCACTGAAAGGGAGATTAGATTTTGCTGTCGGTGATATTTTAAACGGATACATACCTAGTGTTTACCATTTTACCAGTTGTTTTTGATAGGGAGTATTTAACCGGATTGTAAATTGCATTATTCTCAGTTTCAAGACACTCGCGTGGACGCGAATTGCGATGTTTAGGGGTTCGAAAAAGGACTTTCATTTCGGAATCGATGTCAAGCGTAGATGTAGATCTCCTTCCTTTATTGCCAAGGCTTGTTCGTGATTTCATATTTTCATTTAACGCTTTTCTCAACGCGTCGCTCCCGAGTTCGACTATTTTATTCATAGCCAATTTTACCTTATCATTATTGCTTTCATCACTAGACGACGAATCTTCCATTTTTTACAGCAAAAGTCCGAATCCAAACCAAAACTAGAAGGCCAAAATTCACCACCGACTAGCTGGAGCTCGCGAATTCGCGATTCTAAAATGTAAAGTTTTCAACATTCTAATACAGAGGCTTATAATTCCCATGGGAGCAAAGTGGGAGTTCCCATCAGAAGCCCCCTAACAGCTCGATTTTGGCAATGAATTTTTAAGGCGTATTTTCGATTCTTATCTGCCGAAAAAAATTCCACTGGCTAAAATGGTCGTTGTAATTTTTTGTGACATCAGTGACTTTCGGGGGAAAAATATAAAAAAAATAGATACAGGCACAGGCTAGTAATTGTTTTTTATGCCGTTTTCAATGGATCAATATTAAAGAACCTATAAATTAAAGTTACTCCATTGAAAATGCCAATGGACAACGGCATTAAATTCGAATTTTTATAGGTATAGTTATGGTCACTTTAAAAAAATGTTACCATTTCGATTTTAGATGAAGAAACAATGTTCAACTCAACCGCAATTAAGTGTACAAAAATTGGGAGGTTTCGGAAAATATTCATCGCCAACACCCGTCACTGTATAAAATAATCGCTGATAGTAACTCCCTTATAATAAACTCCTGTCTAAACTCTAAGGGCTCGTTTTCATAGGCGCGAGTTGCGTGAAAATTTCGAGCATAAGCGGAAACGTTCGAAAAAAATACGTTACTGCGCGTATTCAAGCTCGTGAAGCGTGAGCGTTTTCGAATTTTCTAGCTTCTATGAAAACGAGCCTTAACACGAGTCATACCCTAGCCCGAGGTCACATGGTAATAAAACATATCGTCGCATTTATCGTGGGAAAATTTCAATCGCTCGTCGTCACTGGTTGAGCTTCTGAGTGCTCTTGGTTTTAAATATTAGGGAATATTTCTTAACCATCGAAAACTACTATAAATTATCGTGCACAAAAACTTTTCGTCCATTTGCTTGTTCTGGATATCATTCTCAAATCAAAGTAAATTTTGTCATATAAGATGCATTCAAATTAGTTTCTGTTAAAAATTACTGCTTGGAATTACAGCTCTACTAAATCTGCAGAAAATGCTTTTCTTTGTTTTTGCATGTTTTTTTCTTTATGCACGGTCAGAATTCTGATACCGAAATTAATCAAACAGCATGGCTGATATCCGTAACAGCATGAGAACATTTTATAAGTTCCCTGACACTGGTTCCGTGTTTCCCTAGCGATTAAACCTGTTAAGAACACACTATAATATACTTGTACAGGGTTGCCACAGGTGTTTCATTTCAAAATTCCCTGACTTTTCCAGGTACTGTGGCAACACTGTTGTAGCATTTTACCTTTATGATTATCCCATGTTTTCGTTTTATTGAATTTTAGGGTTGTAATAAAATTTAGTCGGCCCAAAGACGATTTAGCGTTTAGTGTCTATATAGACAGGAAACTTCCGGTTATCAATCTCTTTGAAAACCAGGGCAACGCCGGGTATCTTAGCTAGCAATCTATCTTTTCCCTTTACACACTTCATAAACTTAAGAAACCAACGTTTTGCTAAATAACTTTAAACAATGTAATATTATTTTCGGCTTTGTATTTGTGATCCTGTGAGCTAATTAAGAGTGAGAGCATCATTTGCTTTCCTTCGTGTAACACGCTTGAACAATGAATGCTTGATATTATTTGACACTATATTTTTTTGAGAATCCTAAAGTTCATTTAATTAATTTAATGGTATTAATATTCATGTGCGGCTTTGAATGATTCTATAACTCTTTACCACTACATAAATATCTCCGCTTGCTTTCTCACCGGACAGTTCCGTCTCTATGCTTCAGAATACAGCCCCTCTTTTTAAATGCGTCATATTTAAGGCTATAAACATGAATAAATACCACACCCATGAATATGGAACATTTCTATGATTTAAATTGTTGATAACAGTTTGGGGATTTATATAAATATATATGTATATTTTTTTACAGAAAAATATTCGATTATTTCGTAACTTTTATTATGGGTGATGTGGATCGATATGTAAATGAATTATACCATGCTTTCTCACAAGCAATGAGACTTCGATATACTCAAGACTATAATGTAATTGAAATCAATTACAGAAGAATTGAAGGTCATGGAAGAATACTCGCGGCAATGATTAGTGTGCTTCAAGAAAATAGCAACGGCGATCTTGATTACTTAATTTCGATTTTAACTGATGTATATAACGGTGTATCATCTCTAGTTAATGAGTTTGAAGAAAAACTTAATGCTCAAAGTTCAGTGAACGATCCATATATCTGCCCTATATTACATACCGGTTCCGTTGGCCATCCTCGATATGATGTGTCAAGACAAGATATTGAATATTGTAGAAATCACTTGGGATTGTCGTGGGTTCGAACAGCAGCTTTTTTGGGAATAAACGTGAGAACTTTATTTCGACATCGCCGTCGCTTAGGAATTTTTGAGAATGAAGATCGTCTTTCAAACGAGCAGCTTGATAGTCATATTTTAACCATATTAACGAGAAATAGTAACGTTGGTGAAACTTACGTAATGGGAGGACTACGAAGTTTGAGATTTACAGTGCCAAGATGGCGTGTTAGGGAAAGACTCAATATTCTTGACCCTGTGGGAAGAGCTCTAAGAAGACGATATCCCATACTCCGAAGAGTCTACAATGTTCGCTGTGCTAATGCTTTGTGGTAATATCTAATTAATTAAATTATTTTCAACACATAGAACTGACTAATGTGTGGAAAAATATGTATCTCAGATAATTTTGTGAGCACTTACTGTCGCAAATGGTAGCATAGAATACACCGATTTGTTTTTGCTTTACAGTCCTTTATCCAGGGAAAATTTTAAAATATGATATTCTCTTATCGCATGAAAAAGCTTCAAGTTAAAATTGTAATACAACTCATCAGACTACAAACGCGATTCCTCGTAAGAAACAAGGTTATTAAGGGACGGGAGGAATGAAATGTAATCTATCACTGGTAATACATACTTTTTTATCGATTATTCAACTAAAAATATGACTTGCTTACATAGTAAAACCTACAGCAGTATTTAAAAATTATTTTAAAAATCAAAATTCCGTAACGATCGATGTCGATTTCAAATTACCCCGGGATGTGATCATGAATCAATAGTTTTTATTTTTCTTCCTTTATATATTATTTAGATTATTATTTAAAAATGGAGAACGATTTTAATTTTTTAATATTCCAAATTAAATTGGAACTATAGTTGCTAACTATTAATAAGGCAACGTTAGGTAGAACCTGGAGAAACACACTTTTGAAATAGGTTCTCTTAATTGGACCAAAGCGGGAAAGTTCTATTTCAGGATAATTTCTCTCATTTCATAATTTTTGAAAAAAATGGATTTACCATTCTTTGTTTGTTCATTAATTTTTTCTAAAGTTATTTACAATTTTAATGGATTTTTCAAAACTATTAAATTTGAGAGATATATATATTTGAAGGACTGCAAAGCAAAACTCCTTTTGAGTAATAACTAATAACAGGAGTTTAGTTTTACTTATACTCTTATACTGTGTCCGGCGTTGGCGATGAATATTTTTCAAAAGCGCCCTTTTTCTACAATTTGGGTTGAAAATAGTGTCCACCTTTAAAATTGAGAGGTGATGAGATTAGAGAGGGTGAATTGTTTTATGGGGTATTTACGTCACCATAACTGTATCCTATTAAAATCCGAATTTAAAAAGCATCACTGGCCTATGCCTGTATAAATGTTTCTACCAGAATGATGTTTCCCCGTCACCCTAGCTGCTTTCTCACAGGCTCCCACAAAAATGACGTCCCTTATGCTTTTAGCTAGGGCAAATTTTTATTTATTTTTCTTCGGCAAAGAAGAATCGACAATTCCTCGTAATTGCGTTGCATTCGCAGTGATTGAAAATTTTATCGCCAACGCTAAACTGGAAGACGCTTCTGATGTGAACTTCATTTAGTCTGGCGGATAGCTGAAAAAATCGTGCACTTTCTCAAGAAGGCATGAAATTGTAAACTCACCTAACATAATTTTAGGAAGCACCCCTCGAGATTCGCCGCCTTCGAGCTACAGAGAAAAACAGGAACAAATAGATTTTTCAACTTGGAATCTTTAACAGGCCATTTTCTGGGTCTTTCTGCTTGACGTAAATGGGAGGTCTAGAAATCGTCACCTCTGACGTCATGCACCATGTATTTGAACTTACAAACCACGTGATATTGGCATCGCGATTCCCGCGACCTATGAGCGCCAAACCCTAATGTTAACAAATTCTCTTTGCGTGTGCTGGACTTTTTTGTTTGAGCTACTTTTTTACTATTATTTTTTGTTTTTAATGACTTGATATATATTGACAACAGAAGTTTTTTGGTATAAGCGTATGAGTTATTTAGATTCGTTGCGAGAGGCTTTATTTTGTTGATTGATTAGGTGAATTTTTTCCTGTGGTTTTCTTAATTTCCTTTTGTTCTTATACATGTGAACAGCCAATGAAACGCAAGGAGGGAGGCGCGGGCTGTTAAACAAAGTTTTAAGCCCATCCCCTTACATTCAATCAGTAATTCGTATGGGGTCTATGGATTCTTAAAGATTCCAAGTAGAAAAATCTATGTATTCCTGATACACGACATTTTCTCTGTAGCTCGAAGTCGGCGAATCTCGAGGGGTGCTCCCTAAAATTATGTTAGGTGAGTTTTCAATTTCACGGCCGCTTTGACGGCTTGTCACGGCTGTGACAAAGAGATACGGAATGCATCCAATCTTTAATTGACTTAATATACTTCAAAATCTCTTTATACCAAGTTTCGTGCCTTCTTAAAAAGTGCATGATTTTATTGAATCCTCCAGACTAATTACGAGCTAAAAGCTTTTACAAATAATTATGTGACCTATGCGGAAATGTTTTACATTCGCAATATTTTGTAGTAGTTCACTTTTTAAATATTACCATTACTAGGCCTATATGATGGTAATATTTTATCATTGTGTTCGACGTGCGAGGTTGCTTCGTCGATTTTTTTGTAAATTATCATAATGAAGGATAAATTTTCCAGGCATATGGACGGCAACCACAAATTAATTACGTGGAGGATAGTTTTTCACGGGTGTATTGACGGATTCAGCAGACGAATTGTTTATTTAGAATGCCGCACAAATAACCGCGCAACGACTGTACTCAATCTCTTCCAAAGAGGTGTTCAAGAACTCGGTCTTCCATTAAGGGTTCGGGGAGATAAAGGCACTGAGAATGTGGAAGTTGCACGATTTATGTTAAGGTCTCGCGGTTTGGGAAGAGGAAGTTATATTACTGGCCTGTCTGTCCACAACCAAAGAATTGAAAGACTTTGGAGAGAAGTAAATCGTCTGATATCGTCATATTACAGAGGAATCTTTATGTTTATGGAAGATGAAGGAATATTGGATCCGAGTAATGAAACGCATATATTTGCTCTTCACTTCATCTTCCTACCAAGGATAGAAGATTCGTGTGAACAACTGCGAAATTCTTGGAATTTCCACTCGCTGAGAACCGAAAACAATTATTCCCCGTTGCAACTCTGGACAATGTCTAGATTGGATCACGAACATATATTAACCGAAAACCAACTGTATTTGGAACAACTAGATATGTACGGCCTGGAAGAATCCGAATCGGTCCCGCTTGAAACAGGCAACAACGTCGTTGTCGAAGATTGCTATTTCAATCCCGGAAATCTTTTTCTCCAGCTACTAACAAATGCATTCAATCCTGTAGCTGATGATGGCAATCATGGTATTAATATGTATCGCAATGCTCTTGAATTATTGGTTGAACACGGGTTTTTAAATTCAAATGATTAGATATGCTTTTCTCGTTACCAAACCTTTATGTAGTATATTTAATAATCACATATTGTGAAAGCTTATAATCAAACGTTCTTTTGTGTTTTTTGGACTTAATGTAGTTTTTATTCACACTTGAATATATTTTAGAACAATGTTAATGTCGTCTCAATGCTGCGCGTTACTTCCTCCAAATTTCGAAATTTTTAATGGCAAATACTTACGAGAAAAAAGTATTTAGTTTTATAATTGATCTATCCCTTGAGTTACTGATATCTTGTTTCACGAGAATTTTAAGGGAAATTATTGTGGAATCATGTGGCGAAACTACTCTCAAGATCAGGTGTGATAGTAAGCCCTAGTAAGGAATTCGATACCTCTTATAGTGCTATAATTATGTAGAAATTCGCATTTGAAATTAGTTAAAATAGTCATCTTTAGTACTAGTCATTGGGATCTTGTAAGTATTGTAATCGGGATTCTGTCTCATAGTATAGAGTGAAAGACAAATTTAATGTTACTTCAAATTAAATATGATCATCCATAAAGTTTGAAGTTTTGTACCAAAATTGATAATGTTGTTTATAATTCATATAAAGTAGCCCTACCTCCCAATCATCACACTTCAGAAGCTCGAAGTCACCTTTCCTCTCTTCAATTGAATATCGTTATTGTCAATTGAAATTAAACTAAATTATTAAAATTACGGAACCAGTGTCACCAAGCTCAAAAGGTGAGCACAATCCACCTTTGACTGTAAAAAAGGGATTACACCAGAAGCCTATAATTAAACCTCCTTCGGAGGGAAGCCTCTATCAAGTCATAGACGCCACGCTAAAAATCTGAAACGTCTTGGCAAGGATGATAGGGGGGTGGATACGAATTCTGAGAAAAATACGCGCCGTAACTTCGGACGCGATTGGGTCTGGCGGGACGCTAAAAATGGGGGAGGAATTCTCGGGACGAAATGCAGGTGGGCTACGTCAGAACTAGACCCTATTTAGCGCCATCGTCTTGGCCTAATTTTGCATACATATGCCAAAGTTATTTTAAACTTTTTTCTCATAAATAAAACTTGCAACTGATACGCTAAATTTTATATAGAGTTAATATTTAATAAATATTTCTTCGAAATTGTTCCAAAACTAATAGTGTACGTAGATGACGCTGCAATAGGGAAACGCCGGTAGGGCTTTATTTGAACGCACTAAACTAATTTGAATTTCCGAGATATTTCCTCGTTGTTTCACTATGCAGATTGGCCTTATGATTAGTAGAAGAATCGATTAAAAAACTACTTCATTTTACTATTCACCCTCCCTTTAAGAAGTTGTATTCGAAAAACTGTTGCCGAGGAGGGGGGAGATTAGAGATGATATGCATTAATTCTTCGCTCACTCGCCTATGCTCACGCACCTTGGAATTTTTAAAATTTACAATAGACCCTTTTAAAAAGGTGGGGGCGCAAAATCATCTACTTGAATTAGAGTTGATACGGAACATCCGGGCGGTATGTGGACGCAAAGACCTTATAGATAGGGCTTCAAATTTTGCAGTCCACCAAACTCCTTTTATTTGAAGTCATATCTAACGTCCTTGGAACTGGAACCACACACCGGGTGTTCCGTCTGAAGGCAACAAGGTGGTCTAACTCTGGACTATTTTTCCCCAAACTTTTAAAAAGGGGCTATAACGCGCAGAGAATCTGATGTGCCTTAACATTACAGCAAGGCTTATTTTCCTGCTTGTGGTTTTTAAAATTTGAGAATCGTTTGATAGAATTTTTCAAGCTTAGGGAAGGAAACTTTTCAAGCTTAGAGAAAGAAATTTTCAAGCTTAGAGAAAGAAATTTTCAAGCTTAGAGAAAGAAATTTTCAAGCTTAGAGAAAGAAATTTTCAAGCTTAGAGAAAGAAATTTTCAAGCTTAGAGAAAGAAATCTTGAAGCTTAGAGAATGAAATTTTCAAGCTTGGAGAAAGAAATTTTCAAGCTTAGAGAAAGAAATTTTCAAGCTTAGAGAAAGAAATTTTGAAGCTTAGAGAAAGAAGTTTTCAAGCTTAGAGAAAGAAATTTTGAAGCTTAGAGAAAGAAGTTTTCAAGCTTAGAGAAAGAAGTTTTCAAGCTTAGAGAAGGAAATTTTTCAAACAAAGAGAAAGAAAATATTTCAAGCTTATAGAAGAGTCAATTTCAACCTTAATAACGGTAAAATTAACCGTATAAAAACTTACTTTTAACTTATAGGATAGTTTTAAACATCTTACAGATAAATTTCATCCTTATAGAAAGTCATTTTCTTACTTTAGGAAAGAGTTTTAGGCTTAGGAAAAGTGGTTATTAACCTTAATGAAATAGCTTTGACGTTATTGTAAATTAATATCAAGCTTAAAGAAAGCGTTTTTTAAACTTAAAGAACTAGTGCATACTTCTATAGAAAATAAATTTTCAATAATTGTGTCCTGAATGGCGTGCCATGCCATTCAGGACACAATTATTGAAAATTTATTTTCTATAGAAGTATGCACTAGTTCTTTAAGTTTAAAAAACGCTTTCTTTAAGCTTGATATTAATTTACAATAACGTCAAAGCTATTTCATTAAGGTTAATAACCACTTTTCCTAAGCCTAAAACTCTTTCCTAAAGTAAGAAAATGACTTTCTATAAGGATGAAATTTATCTGTAAGATGTTTAAAACTATCCTATAAGTTAAAAGTAAGTTTTTATACGGTTAATTTTACCGTTATTAAGGTTGAAATTGACTCTTCTATAAGCTTGAAATATTTTCTTTCTCTTTGTTTGAAAAATTTCCTTCTCTAAGCTTGAAAACTTCTTTCTCTAAGCTTGAAAACTTCTTTCTCTAAGCTTCAAAATTTCTTTCTCTAAGCTTGAAAACTTCTTTCTCTAAGCTTCAAAATTTCTTTCTCTAAGCTTGAAAATTTCTTTCTCTAAGCTTGAAAATTTCTTTCTCCAAGCTTGAAAATTTCATTCTCTAAGCTTCAAGATTTCTTTCTCTAAGCTTGAAAATTTCTTTCTCTAAGCTTGAAAATTTCTTTCTCTAAGCTTGAAAATTTCTTTCTCTAAGCTTGAAAATTTCTTTCTCTAAGCTTGAAAATTTCTTTCTCTAAGCTTGAAAAGTTTCCTTCCCTAAGCTTGAAAAATTCTATCAAACGATTCTCAAATTTTAAAAACCACAAGCAGGAAAATAAGCCTTGCTGTAATGTTAAGGCACATCAGATTCTCTGCGCGTTATAGCCCCTTTTTAAAAGTTTGGGGAAAAATAGTCCAGAGTTAGACCACCTTGTTGCCTTCAGACGGAACACCCGGTGTGTGGTTCCAGTTCCAAGGACGTTAGATATGACTTCAAATAAAAGGAGTTTGGTGGACTGCAAAATTTGAAGCCCTATCTATAAGGTCTTTGCGTCCACATACCGCCCGGATGTTCCGTATCAACTCTAATTCAAGTAGATGATTTTGCGCCCCCACCTTTTTAAAAGGGTCTATTGTAAATTTTAAAAATTCCAAGGTGCGTGAGCATAGGCGAGTGAGCGAAGAATTAATGCATATCATCTCTAATCTCCCCCCTCCTCGGCAACAGTTTTTCGAATACAACTTCTTAAAGGGAGGGTGAATAGTAAAATGAAGTAGTTTTTTAATCGATTCTTCTACTAATCATAAGGCCAATCTGCATAGTGAAACAACGAGGAAATATCTCGGAAATTCAAATTAGTTTAGTGCGTTCAAATAAAGCCCTACCGGCGTTTCCCTATTGCAGCGTCATCTACGTACACTATTAGTTTTGGAACAATTTCGAAGAAATATTTATTAAATATTAACTCTATATAAAATTTAGCGTATCAGTTGCAAGTTTTATTTATGAGAAAAAAGTTTAAAATAACTTTGGCATATGTATGCAAAATTAGGCCAAGACGATGGCGCTAAATAGGGTCTAGTTCTGACGTAGCCCACCTGCATTTCGTCCCGAGAATTCCTCCCCCATTTTTAGCGTCCCGCCAGACCCAATCGCGTCCGAAGTTACGGCGCGTATTTTTTTCTCAGAATTCGTATCCACCCCCCTATCATCCTTGCCAAGACGTTTCAGATTTTTAGCGTGGCGTCTATGACTTGATAGAGGCTTCCCTCCGAAGGAGGTTTAATTATAGGCTTCTGGTGTAATCCCTTTTTTACAGTCAAAGGTGGATTGTGCTCACCTTTTGAGCTTGGTGACACTGGTTCCGTAATTTTAATAATTTAGTTTAATTTCAATTGACAATAACGATATTCAATTGAAGAGAGGAAAGGTGACTTCGAGCTTCTGAAGTGTGATGATTGGGAGGTAGGGCTACTTTATATGAATTATAAACAACATTATCAATTTTGGTACAAAACTTCAAACTTTATGGATGATCATATTTAATTTGAAGTAACATTAAATTTGTCTTTCACTCTATACTATGAGACAGAATCCCGATTACAATACTTACAAGATCCCAATGACTAGTACTAAAGATGACTATTTTAACTAATTTCAAATGCGAATTTCTACATAATTATAGCACTATAAGAGGTATCGAATTCCTTACTAGGGCTTACTATCACACCTGATCTTGAGAGTAGTTTCGCCACATGATTCCACAATAATTTCCCTTAAAATTCTCGTGAAACAAGATATCAGTAACTCAAGGGATAGATCAATTATAAAACTAAATACTTTTTTCTCGTAAGTATTTGCCATTAAAAATTTCGAAATTTGGAGGAAGTAACGCGCAGCATTGAGACGACATTAACATTGTTCTAAAATATATTCAAGTGTGAATAAAAACTACATTAAGTCCAAAAAACACAAAAGAACGTTTGATTATAAGCTTTCACAATATGTGATTATTAAATATACTACATAAAGGTTTGGTAACGAGAAAAGCATATCTAATCATTTGAATTTAAAAACCCGTGTTCAACCAATAATTCAAGAGCATTGCGATACATATTAATACCATGATTGCCATCATCAGCTACAGGATTGAATGCATTTGTTAGTAGCTGGAGAAAAAGATTTCCGGGATTGAAATAGCAATCTTCGACAACGACGTTGTTGCCTGTTTCAAGCGGGACCGATTCGGATTCTTCCAGGCCGTACATATCTAGTTGTTCCAAATACAGTTGGTTTTCGGTTAATATATGTTCGTGATCCAATCTAGACATTGTCCAGAGTTGCAACGGGGAATAATTGTTTTCGGTTCTCAGCGAGTGGAAATTCCAAGAATTTCGCAGTTGTTCACACGAATCTTCTATCCTTGGTAGGAAGATGAAGTGAAGAGCAAATATATGCGTTTCATTACTCGGATCCAATATTCCTTCATCTTCCATAAACATAAAGATTCCTCTGTAATATGACGATATCAGACGATTTACTTCTCTCCAAAGTCTTTCAATTCTTTGGTTGTGGACAGACAGGCCAGTAATATAACTTCCTCTTCCCAAACCGCGAGACCTTAACATAAATCGTGCAACTTCCACATTCTCAGTGCCTTTATCTCCCCGAACCCTTAATGGAAGACCGAGTTCTTGAACACCTCTTTGGAAGAGATTGAGTACAGTCGTTGCGCGGTTATTTGTGCGGCATTCTAAATAAACAATTCGTCTGCTGAATCCGTCAATACACCCGTGAAAAACTATCCTCCACGTAATTAATTTGTGGTTGCCGTCCATATGCCTGGAAAATTTATCCTTCATTATGATAATTTACAAAAAAATCGACGAAGCAACCTCGCACGTCGAACACAATGATAAAATATTACCATCATATAGGCCTAGTAATGGTAATATTTAAAAAGTGAACTACTACAAAATATTGCGAATGTAAAACATTTCCGCATAGGTCACATAATTATTTGTAAAAGCTTTTAGCTCGTAATTAGTCTGGAGGATTCAATAAAATCATGCACTTTTTAAGAAGGCACGAAACTTGGTATAAAGAGATTTTGAAGTATATTAAGTCAATTAAAGATTGGATGCATTCCGTATCTCTTTGTCACAGCCGTGACAAGCCGTCAAAGCGGCCGTGAAATTGAAAACTCACCTAACATAATTTTAGGGAGCACCCCTCGAGATTCGCCGACTTCGAGCTACAGAGAAAATGTCGTGTATCAGGAATACATAGATTTTTCTACTTGGAATCTTTAAGAATCCATAGACCCCATACGAATTACTGATTGAATGTAAGGGGATGGGCTTAAAACTTTGTTTAACAGCCCGCGCCTCCCTCCTTGCGTTTCATTGGCTGTTCACATGTATAAGAACAAAAGGAAATTAAGAAAACCACAGGAAAAAATTCACCTAATCAATCAACAAAATAAAGCCTCTCGCAACGAATCTAAATAACTCATACGCTTATACCAAAAAACTTCTGTTGTCAATATATATCAAGTCATTAAAAACAAAAAATAATAGTAAAAAAGTAGCTCAAACAAAAAAGTCCAGCACACGCAAAGAGAATTTGTTAACATTAGGGTTTGGCGCTCATAGGTCGCGGGAATCGCGATGCCAATATCACGTGGTTTGTAAGTTCAAATACATGGTGCATGACGTCAGAGGTGACGATTTCTAGACCTCCCATTTACGTCAAGCAGAAAGACCCAGAAAATGGCCTGTTAAAGATTCCAAGTTGAAAAATCTATTTGTTCCTGTTTTTCTCTGTAGCTCGAAGGCGGCGAATCTCGAGGGGTGCTTCCTAAAATTATGTTAGGTGAGTTTACAATTTCATGCCTTCTTGAGAAAGTGCACGATTTTTTCAGCTATCCGCCAGACTAAATGAAGTTCACATCAGAAGCGTCTTCCAGTTTAGCGTTGGCGATAAAATTTTCAATCACTGCGAATGCAACGCAATTACGAGGAATTGTCGATTCTTCTTTGCCGAAGAAAAAATAAATAAAAATTTGCCCTAGCTAAAAGCATAAGGGACGTCATTTTTGTGGGAGCCTGTGAGAAAGCAGCTAGGGTGACGGGGAAACATCATTCTGGTAGAAACATTTATACAGGCATAGGCCAGTGATGCTTTTTAAATTCGGATTTTAATAGGATACAGTTATGGTGACGTAAATACCCCATAAAACAATTCACCCTCTCTAATCTCATCACCTCTCAATTTTAAAGGTGGACACTATTTTCAACCCAAATTGTAGAAAAAGGGCGCTTTTGAAAAATATTCATCGCCAACGCCGGACACAGTATAAGAGTATAAGTAAAACTAAACTCCTGTTATTAGTTATTACTCAAAAGGAGTTTTGCTTTGCAGTCCTTCAAATATATATATCTCTCAAATTTAATAGTTTTGAAAAATCCATTAAAATTGTAAATAACTTTAGAAAAAATTAATGAACAAACAAAGAATGGTAAATCCATTTTTTTCAAAAATTATGAAATGAGAGAAATTATCCTGAAATAGAACTTTCCCGCTTTGGTCCAATTAAGAGAACCTATTTCAAAAGTGTGTTTCTCCAGGTTCTACCTAACGTTGCCTTATTAATAGTTAGCAACTATAGTTCCAATTTAATTTGGAATATTAAAAAATTAAAATCGTTCTCCATTTTTAAATAATAATCTAAATAATATATAAAGGAAGAAAAATAAAACTATTGATTCATGATCACATCCCGGGGTAATTTGAAATCGACATCGATCGTTACGGAATTTTGATTTTTAAAATAATTTTTAAATACTGCTGTAGGTTTTACTATGTAAGCAAGTCATATTTTTAGTTGAATAATCGATAAAAAGTATGTATTACCAGTGATAGATTACATTTCATTCCTCCCGTCCCTTAATAACCTTGTTTCTTACGAGGAATCGCGTTTGTAGTCTGATGAGTTGTATTACAATTTTAACTTGAAGCTTTTTCATGCGATAAGAGAATATCATATTTTAAAATTTTCCCTGGATAAAGGACTGTAAAGCAAAAACAAATCGGTGTATTCTATGCTACCATTTGCGACAGTAAGTGCTCACAAAATTATCTGAGATACATATTTTTCCACACATTAGTCAGTTCTATGTGTTGAAAATAATTTAATTAATTAGATATTACCACAAAGCATTAGCACAGCGAACATTGTAGACTCTTCGGAGTATGGGATATCGTCTTCTTAGAGCTCTTCCCACAGGGTCAAGAATATTGAGTCTTTCCCTAACACGCCATCTTGGCACTGTAAATCTCAAACTTCGTAGTCCTCCCATTACGTAAGTTTCACCAACGTTACTATTTCTCGTTAATATGGTTAAAATATGACTATCAAGCTGCTCGTTTGAAAGACGATCTTCATTCTCAAAATTCCTAAGCGACGGCGATGTCGAAATAAAGTTCTCACGTTTATTCCCAAAAAAGCTGCTTTTGCTGTTCGAACCCACGACAATCATAT
>JAEQBA010000002.1:20478-43297 GCA_019434445.1 Phalangium opilio | reverse complement strand
TCTTCAAAAACAAATAATACGTCAAGGCTCTCCTACTTCAATATCAACAGAAACCAAGTTATTGAATGCGCGCTTAGGGCTTTTAAGCGTAAGACCTTTAGCCCAAGTTCAAAGATGACTGTTACTTTTGTTGACTACCTTAACGTCGAGGAAGGAGCAGTAGACGGTGGTGGTCCGACCCGAGAGTTTTTAAGATTACTCGTCAAAGCTTTCACTGAAAGTCATGTATTCGACGATAATGACAACGAAAAACAATTTGCATTCAACTCCAGTGCAATAGAAGCGATATATATTATTATGCTGGGATGGCGTTCGCCATTTCTCTAGTTCACGGTGGACCGGGACCTTCATGTCTTTCAAAGTTAACTTATGATTCAATAACTGGAAATATTGGGGAGCTAAGCCCTTCCATAAAAGACGTATGCGACGAAGAATTACGAGAGAAGCTGTATAAATTGGATAATAGTGTGGATTTAATCGAAGCTCAAGTGGCTGCGGAAGAGCTCTCTGAAATGAGATTTCTCTCTGGGTCTACGAGACCTCTTTTGAAGATTGAAGACAAAAATATTATCTTAAAAGAAGTTCTTCGATTTTGCGTAGTGTACAGATTTAACGAACCACGCGTTCGTTTTATTGAGGGACTGGAAACACTTGAAGTACACCAAAAAATGATGTCTTATCCATTGAAATTTCTACCACTGTTTTGTTCATCTCATAAAAAACTAACCGCATTTGAATTCTTGAATCTGTTTTCCGACGCCCATTTCTCAGAAAAAGGAAGTAACAATTACGAAAGGGAATGCCAAACAATGGCATTTTTTAGGGACTATGTATTTGATTGTGAAGATGAGGAAACCAAGTCATCTATTGAAGACATACTGATATTTAGCACTGCAGCGGACAAAATTCCTGCAATGGGATTTAGTATAAATCCCGCCATAAAATTTCTTCCTGCTGTAAATTCTGCTTATAATTACCCAAAATCTAGCACATGTGCTTTGATTTTGTATCTACCAACTGTTCACATGACATATGATGAATTCAAAAATTACATGGATGAAGGAATAAAAGGCGCTGTAGATTTCGGTTTTGCATAGATACAATTTAATCTATTCCTTAAGAATGTTTATTTCGAAATTTTAGAAACATTTACTAAGATAGGTGAATGGCTAAAAAATGTTCTTTTTTCATATTTTTTCTTCAATAGTGATATTATAGTGATATTACCCATGCATATTTTCTAAGATAGGTGAATGGTTAAAAAATGTTCTTTTTTCATTTTTTCTTAAATAGTGATATTACCCATGCACATTTACTAAGATAGGTGAATGGTTAAAAAATGTTCTTTTTTCATATTTTTCTTAAATAGTGATATTATAGTGATATTACCCATGCACATTTACTAAGATAGGTGAATGGTTAAAAAATGTTTTTTTTTTTCATATATTTTTCTTAAATAGTGATATTACCCATGCACATTTAAGCGAGTGTTTAAAAATAATTTTTTCTTGAGTAATAATTTTACCTTTATTCATAAGATCGGCGAAAACATGTCAAATATGTTTCGTCTTAAGTGTACTAAGTATCTTCGCAAATATAAAGGAAAAGTAAAATGGCTCAACAACCATACTATATTTGATTAATTGATTTAAATATACCAAATCGAAACTTACCAAAACTATTGCAATAGTTTTGGTAAGTTTCGATAAATAAGTTTACAAAGTTTGAGAAGTTCAGGTATATAAATAAAAATCTATTTAGGCCAAGCACGTTAATTTTTAATATAAAGCCAACGTAATAGTTTTGTTGTTGATTTTGACGTAAATACATCAGTTTTAAACGGTATAAAAATGGTTCTATGGGTATTTTACTGTTCTTTTTACCTCATATTTTCATTACTTTCGTTTCGCATTAAAATACAAGATTAGTTCATTCTTAGCAGGGAAATCGAGTAGCAAATACGTTTCCCTCTGTTAGTATAAAGCTATGTCCGCACACGTGAAGTATTCGAAAATGTTGTTTGACTGACGAAAAATTTCTTTTCACAAAGCGTGCTACTTTCAACTGTACTTTTTTGAAGTGTTAAATAAACCAAAAAATTTTTACTCTGAAATAGGGTCTCTTTTCATTCATAAATTAACGTTGTAAACATTCTTGGTTTGTAGCTTAAATCACACCGTTGCTTTATCGATTGGCTCGATTTTTAGGCCTTTAGTTGTAGTTTCTGAGTTTTCAATAGTTAATAAGCCCAAATAAGGCCCTATTAAGAAATTTTAAATGTTTTTCCTGCATGGAAAAAAGTAATGAAATTTGATACGTCGCAGAGTCTTTGGTCTCCAATTTATTTCCCGGACATATTAATCTTTCCAGTTTACCTTAAAAACATAACGAGAATAGCATTCAAGTGGCAATTTTACTTAAATTACAAGTAAAAAAGTGATTTGACTCTTTGGCTCATTTTAATCAGAGTTTTTACTGAATCTTGCGTAATCCAAATTCAAAAATTAGTGAGTGGGAAACTACTTTATTTATTACTTCCAATTTAAATAATTTTGAGCTTTCGTACCTAATAAAAGTTTATTTATACAAATAATAGGGTGTTTCCAGAACAACACTGGTAATAATTGATCTCGAAATTATGATTTTTTCAAGCAAATAAGTTAGTATGGTATTTATTGGTAGAGTAACATGATAAATCTTCGTTTTATACATATATACTTTAAAATTATTTATTCCCATATAAATCTAATTCCTTTACTATTCTTAATCCTTATTTTAAATACTACCTGTTCTAGATCCTGGATTTAACCCTTTTTAGGGTCTGTCAAATACTATAGGTGTGTTTTGTCAACGATTTCGAGTCGAAATTATTCAATAATATTTTGTCCAAAGGGACACAGTTTCCAAGTTACGATTGGGGTGTTTTACGGATGATCCCTTAAATTTGATTTGAATTGTCTTTCGGGTTCTTAAATAAAGAGTCATCCGTAAAACACTACAATTATAACTTGAACATGGTGGTTCGGTCGGGAAAATGTCATAACATTTTCTATTCAAAATCTCCCAAAAAACCAACCCCGCCACAATTTCTGACGGACTTTTCAGAAACACCCTGTATAATATATGAACCGTGGCCATCCGTTTTGATGCCACTGATCTTTTTGCGTTTCGATCCAAAATGTGATTCTAAACGAACATGTAGTAACAGTAAAACATCTCGCGTGTCACGGGTCTTGAAATTACAAAGAAACGCGCTCTTATAGACTACTTTGAGGGGAGAAGGTTACTGAACAAAACCCGCGCAGGCAATAGAGGAGAGTTATTATTCATGAAAAAATGATATTTACCCCTGGTAGCAATAAATGCTACAGAGGGAGAGAAACGCGTCAAATTCTCAGACTGAACCAAGTACAAATCCTAAATTCAATAAGTCACGTTATGAGGAAAACCAAACCTTAAATTTTAGTCACTTTCCTAATTTCCGTTAACTTCCCCACGGGTAGAGATTGCATGGGTTAGTTTCGCTTAGTTTTCTACGGTTTAGACATGTCTAATACTGCAGTATTATTACAATGGAACAGACGATATGTTTTTATAATGCAAAACTAGTAAATAGCCATAAGATTATTTATCCTAGAGGGAGATGAGAAGAATTCTTACGTAATTAAGAGATGGGGGAAGTTTCTCATCTGGATTGTTACTTTTTGTTTCGAGGTACCTTAGTACCTTGTTGTGACGCTCTTAAATTTTTTTATATTGGTCTTTAGTCAGAAAATTCCAAGTCAAATTGGTATTACGCATATAATTTACTTCATTTCAATGAGAATGGATTTAACCCAAGTAAATATAAGCTGAAAAAATCCATAAAATTGATCTTTCCTTACTTGTTACGATAATGAATGTAAAATGGAATTTAAACACGACTAATTTGCATTAGGAAGGATTGAATCTTAGGTTGAATATAATTTTAGTGTTGTAATATTCTCTACTTGTATGAACGGTAAGTGGAGTGAATTCTGTTGGGTACCTCTATCATAATCAGTTATTGGGGAAATAGTATAAAAGTATTAAAAGAAGGCAGTTAGCCTTTAAACTGAAAAATAATATAAGAGTCGTATTTCTTCAAGGTAGCAGCAAAAGTCCATTACCTAATACCATATGGAATTAAGTAATGGACTTATGGTAGCAAAAGTAGCAAATTTTAAATTGTTATTGTCAATTGAAACTAAACTAAATTATTAAAATAACGGAACCAGTCTCACCAAGCTCAAAAGGTGAGCACAATCCACCTTTGACTGTAAAAAAGGGATTACACTTAATATTAAATGCTCTATCATAGAACGCGTTAAATGAATGACCAATTAAAGGAGGGTGGAAAAAAATTAAGTGATTTTTTTTATCGATTCTTCTGCAAATTATAACAGAAATCTTCCTAGAATAACATCCAGAAAATATCTCTAATTGTTTTTAAAATTATTTCAAATCAGCACATCCGACCATAAGCGTAAGGCCCTGCCTTCTTGTTAACAAAATGTACGAGACGCTCTATATGGAATAAAATTTAGCGAGATTTGATAAAAATTGAGAGCCATGTGACAATACTAGCGCGAGATATATAGTCACTCTATATCTTGTGCCACTGAGAATTTTGTTAACAAAAAGGTAGAGCGTTACGCGGTTGGTCGGAGGTGCAAATTTACAATTTTCAAAACTAATTTGAATTTTAAAATTATTCCGAGATATTTCCTCGTTGTTTCACTATGCAGATTGGCCTTATGATTAGTAGAAGAATCGATTAAAAAAACTACTTCATTTTACTATTCACCCTCCCTTTAAGAAGTTTTATTCGAAAAAATGTTGCCGGGGGGGGGGCAAGTAGAGATGATATGCATTAAGTCTTCGCTCACTCGTCTATGCTCACGCACCTTGGAATTTTTAAAATTTCCAATAGACCCTTTTAAAAAGGTGGGGGCGCAAAATCATCTACTTGAATTAGAGTTGATACGGAACATCCGGGCGGTATGTGGACGCAAAGACCTTATAGATAGGGCTTCAAATTTTGCAGTCCACCAAACTCCTTTTATTTGAAGTCATATCTAACGTCCTTGGAACTGGAACCACACAGCGGGTGTTCCGTCTGAAGGCAACAAGGTGGTCTAACTCTGGACTATTTTTCCCCAAACTTTTAAAAAGGGGCTATAACGCGCAGAGAATCTGATGTGCCTTAACATTACAGCAAGGCTTATTTTCCTGCTTGTGGTTTTTAAAATTTGAGAATCGTTTGATAGAATTTTTCAAGCTTAGGGAAGGAAACTTTTCAAGCTTAGAGAAAGAAATTTTCAAGCTTAGAGAAAGAAATTTTCAAGCTTAGAGAAAGAAATTTTCAAGCTTAGAGAAAGAAATTTTCAAGCTTAGAGAAAGAAATTTTCAAGCTTAGAGAAAGAAATTTTGAAGCTTAGAGAATGAAATTTTCAAGCTTGGAGAAAGAAATTTTCAAGCTTAGAGAAAGAAATTTTCAAGCTTAGAGAAAGAAATTTTCAAACTTAGAGAAAGAAGTTTTCAAGCTTAGAGAGAGAAATTTTCAAGCTTAGAGAGAGAAATTTTCAAGCTTAGAGAAAGAAATTTTCAAGCTTAGAGAAAGAAGTTTTCAAGCTTAGAGTAGGAAATTTTTCAAACAAAGAGAAAGAAAATATTTCAAGCTTATAGAAGAGTCAATTTCAACCTTAATAACGGTTAAATTAACCGTATAAAAACTTACTTTTAACTTATAGGATAGTTTTAAACATCTTACAGATAAATTTCATCCTTATAGAAAGTCATTTTCTTACTTTAGGAAAGAGTTTTAGGCTTAGGAAAAGTGGTTATTAACCTTAATGAAATAGCTTTGACGTTATTGTAAATTAATATCAAGCTTAAAGAAAGCGTTTTTTTAAACTTAAAGAAAGAGTGCATACTTCTATAGAAAATAAATTTTCAATAATTGTGTCCTGAATGGCGTGCCATAGGTCCCGGCGCGCGCGTATACAAAAACTAGAGATAAATATTGCCTCAAGATCACCCTAGATTTCAGCGATCCGGTAGCATGGTGTCTATTTTAATTTTTGTTCCATTTATTTAAAGAAAATTTCATTTAAAAACTCTCATTATTTTATTACATAACAACCCTACATTACTATAGGTTAGGTTAGGTTAGGTTAGGTTTTGATTGGTTTTGTTAGGTTAGGTTAGGTTAGGTTTGGTTAGGTTTGGTTAGGTTTTGTTTGGTTTTGTTTGGTTTTGTTTGGTTTTGTTAGGTTAGGTTTGGTTAGGTTTTGTTTGGTTTTGTTTGGTTTTGTTAGGTTAGGTTTGGTTAAGTTAGGTTAGGTTTGGTTCCGTTTAAATTGCACGCCTTTTCCAAAATTTTAATATCTCTTGTGGTTTAGACGTATCATAGGGTCCCGGCACCCTACGTATATGCATAGATAGGGGGCCTTTTCCCCCTAATAGGAAAGGTATGAACAATAGTGGGAAAAGTATGAAAAATAATTGGAAAAGTATGAACAATGATTGGAAAAGTATGAACAATAATAGGAAAGGTATGAACATTAATAGGAAAGGTATGAACATTAGTAGGAATAGTATGAACAATTAAAGGAAAAGTATGAACAATAATAGGGAAAGTATGAACAATAATAGGGAAAGTATGAACAATAATAGGGAAAGTATGAACAATAATAGGGAAAGTATGAACAATAATAGGAAAATTATGAACAATTATTGGAAAGTATGAAAAATAATAGGGAAGGTTTGAACACTGATAGGAAAGTTTGCTCTAATCATATTGACTTTAGAAATGAATTAAACGCATGGACTTGAGCGTGGGTAGTTCGAAAGTCGACCCGCCATATTTCTGAAATTAGTTCACTTCTGCACTTATCAATTTAACCTTTGCTCGCTCGCGCTCGGAGGAAATTTACCGATGATTTGTAAATGAGTTTTACCCTTTTATCATTGTTTAGTATGGTTTGAATTTGATTTTGTTTGTGTTTAGGTGATACAACTGCCATCTATTCTATTTACTTTTAATCCATACTTTTAGGAAGATCAAATATTTGTTCATTTCCTCGGTATGTATGTGAAAGAATGGATAAATCGAGGGATATGCTTTTATCATTTCAAAAAAAAATAATTAAATTAATATTTTATGTGTGTTATAAGATTTAAGATAAGCCAACCAAAAAATTAGAAACACATTAAGTCTGGCTTATCTTTAAACCGTCCTCGTCTTTTATATTTTAATGTCACGTGACATTCTGGACTCTGACCATGTAAACATGGCGCTCTTTTTAGATCAATCATGCTCTTATAGTGAACATGGCGTTTAAACCACGTGTATGACAAGGGTTATTTACCACTCGGGTCACGTTGTCGAATATGACGCTTTAGCCTAACATTTTCCCCCGTTATATTTAAGACATTCGAACCTGCGTGTATACTTAATTTCAGTTTAAGATGTTCCCATTAAGAGGAGGGCGCCTGATTCACTGACGCCATAGGAAGACTGTGACACGTCATGTACGTTTCACTGACGTCACAACAATATTGGGTGAAAAATGTGACGCCATGTTTGATTCACTGGCACCATAAGAAGATTATCCGAAAAATGCGGTGGACGCCATGTCTGATTCATTGACGCCATATTTACTGGTGCCAGATCTGGCACGATGCTGGCACTGGCTGACGCCAGTGTCCCAGAAGCAACACATTCCTACTACTACCATTGGCAGTAGTGAGGGATATGTGGTTCCAACAAGATGGCGCGCCACCGCACTTCGCCGTACCCGTAAGAGAGTGGCTGAATAACGAGTTCCCTAACCGATGGATTGGTAGGGGTGGACCAACGCCTTGGCCTCCGAGGTCTCCTGACCTAACTCCGTTAGATTTCTTTCTCTGGGGCTTTGTCAAGGGAAAGGTATACGCAACTGAACCATATTCACGCGACGACCTTAAAGCCAGAATAAGAATCGCCATTGCCAATTGTAATGTCTTTGTTAGAGAGAAACTACATCCACGAATCCGGGTACGAAAGTGATACTTTATTACAATTTGAACACATTTATATAAAATGGTTGCATCGATAAAAAGATAATAAAAAAACATAGTTAGTCTATTATGATAAAAAACCTAATACATTACAACACCTCCCCATTTAACAATATTAGGGAACACTAACAATTTTTTTTAAATAATTTTAAACAATCAAAACTTTTAATAAATTAACTTGTGGCTAGGTAGCGAATCTGTCCGGAGGTCTGCGTACACGAGTTGACGTACGAATGGTTTGTTCAATTCCCACCGGACACGGCACAGTAGGCTCTTCGTCAGAAATCGCTGATTGTTCATCGTCTGCATTGGTGATGGGTATGGCGCTGGCATCGCTAGAAACCCGTACTGACGTATCGACAGCTGAACTGACATCGGGCCAGTAATCCGAATTACCAATCGGCGATGAATGGCGTAGCTGGTTCGCATGTCTCCGCCATACAAATTTGTCGGTCGTTTGGTTGTCATAGGTGCGCGTCCCATAAACTTTTATGACCGTGGCTTCGCTCCACCCGTGCTTTCGACGGAAATCTTTGGCCCAAACAAGGTCCCCGACCTGGAAACTCTTCTCCTTCCCCCGATAGTGTTCTTGCTGCCTTTGTTGGTTGAGACGAACAACATCATTCACGCTCGGCGGTTTCAACAAATCGAGTCTTGTACGCAAGTCTCGTTTCAGCATCAGTTTTGCTGGTGTCATGGCCGTAGTTAAATGGGGTGTAACCCGATACCGGAAGATAAACCGACGTATGGCCTCACTTAAATCCAGCCCCGTGTCCAACGATGCTCCAACGCATTTCTTGAAAGTCCCAACGAAATTTTCCGCCGCACCGTTGGTTGCTGGGTGACCAGGTGGGGAGAACTTCTGGCGGACTCCGTTTCTTGTCATGGCGTCACGAAACTCTTGCGAAGTGACCTGACTGCCATTATCAGTGACCAACACTTCCGGCAAACCATGATCAGCAGGAAGGTATGACCACAAAATGGCCCGGCAAAATCCGCATGGATTCGGCTCCATGGCGTGTTTGGATGTTCCCATACATGCAGCGGAGTCTTCACGTCTGACTTTCGACCCTCCTGACACGCTTGACATCGGCGGGTTAAATCTTCAATGTCACGATCCATTTGTGGCCACCAGCAATACGATCTCGCAAGACTTTTGGTTTTGACAACTCCCATATGGCCATCATGGAGCTCAGCCAAAATCTGCTCACGAAGCTTGCTCGGAACTATGACACGAGATCCCCACATCAAACATCCCAATTCTGCCAAGATCTCGTTGCGCCTGATGAAGAACGGCCGAATGTCATCGTTGGGTGACATCTTCTCCGGCCAACCGTCCATAACCGAACGTAAAACTTGCGAGAGCAGGACATCTCTTCTTGTTTCCGTTGCAATCTTCTTAGAATCGACGGGCAAGACGTCCAATTGCTGACGAAAGATACTTCTGAGTTCGTCACTCTCGCCCGGTTCTTTGTCCATCTTGGGTAGCGGCAAACGGAACAAAAAATCGGCAATGACGTTGTCGGTTGTGCGGACGTATTTAATTGTGAAATCGTAACCCATCAAGATGATGGCCCATCGCTGCATACGAGGTTTAACGGTGTCTGGAATTCCCTTCGTCGGATCAAACAACGTTACAAATGGTTGATGATCAGTCCACAGGGTGAAATGTTTTCCATACAGGTATTGGTGAAAACGTTGAACAGCGTATACCACTGCAAATGCTTCTTTATGAATTTGCGAGTAGTTCTTCTGGGCTTGATTCAAAGACTTCGAGGCATGAGCTATGGGCTTTCTACTTCCGTCGGGACATCTATGCATCAATACAGCTCGAACGCCGTATCCTGACGCGTCGCAGAATAGCTCAACTGGTAACGTAGCGTCGAAGTGAGTCAGAATCGTTGATCGTGCAAGGCGATCCTTAACATCTTCAAATGCTCGCTGGCACGAGCCATTCCAGGTCCACTGTGACTCTCCTCTAAGCAACTTGTGAAGCGGTTCCAAACAGGTCGCCAAATGGGGTATGAACTTTCCATAATAATTCAGCATTCCCAGAAACGATCTTAGTTGCGTGATGTCCCTGGGTGCGTTTACTGAAAGAATCTCTTGAACCTTTTCGGGTACAGGATGAATTCCATTCCTGTCAATGACGTGGCCCAGATATTGAACTGATTCTTGCATGAACTTGCACTTGTCTTTCGAGATGCGCAAACCGGACTCTGCCAACCGACCAAGTACCGCATCCAAATTCTGAATTTGCTCATGGTCATCCGCTCCGGTAATGATAATGTCGTCCTGGAAGGCTCCGGTTTTCGTCAGTCCTTTGATCACGCCATCAATTGCTCTTTGAAAAATTGATGATGCGGGCGTTATTCCAAATGGTACGCGCGTTACTTCATATAATCCGTTAATGGTGTTGATAGTGGTGTATCGGATGGAATCTTCTTCCAATTCGATTTGGAAGTAAGCCGCAGTCAGATCTATCTTCGTGAACTTGTCACCTCCCGCCAGCCTTGTAAACAAGTCGTCGTTCGTGGGAAGCGGGTACTTGTCCTTGCGCAAATGCGGATTGATTGTGACTTTGTAATCGCCACAAACTCGTATGGATCCGTTGCCTTTCACCACAGGAACTATCGGTGTTGCCCATTGAGAGTGCGAAACGGGCCTTATAATGCACGCTGTCTCCAACCGTCGTAACTCTGTCTTCACTGCCTCTTGAATTCCAAACGGGACAGGTCGCGGTCGAAAAAACCTTGGTTCCACCGTCTCGTCAATGTACAGCTTGGCCTTATACCCTTTTAGTTTTCCATATCCTGGCTCAAAAACGGCTTTATGTTTCAGCAACAATTCCGGTACCGTAGTTCCCGTGGCAGCAGATACAGAGTTAATCTTGATTTCTCGCCAATTTACTCGGAAAACAGTCATCCAGTCCCGTCCGACCAGCGCTGGACCATCGCCTGGAACAACGTACACTTCGAAATCGTGCGTTTGATCTTCGTACCGCATTGAAGCTCGGAATACCCCCAACGGCTTCATGATAGGACTCATGTACGCTCATTCCATATACAAATGTTCCACGTTACTTAAGAGCCTAATCTCCTAACGTTGGACAATAATCAGGAAAGCTTCAGTCTGCTTCAATTGTTTACGACAGGGCCATCAAGGTACGGACTGTCGTGCAGGGAGCTGCAGAAAATGTAATTGAAGTTACAAAGCGTTGCTGCATCAAGACAAACCTGATGACCAAGCCGCATCAAGCACAGAAGAACCACCTTCCGATATTATCTCGAATGCTATCAACAGCAAAAGAGCTTTTTCAACAACTAAAAGATAGTGTGCATAGAAACATGGCAAATAAATCTTACGGCAGCACCCTTCGAGAATTTTCTGTAACGTTGCATTTTTTAGTCCTAAAGTCTATAGTATCTTCGTCAATTTTTTGTTTACCACATCCAAAACCTATAAGAAAGGTGTCTGCAAAAATTGATGGAGCACCTGGTTTTACTGCCCAAAGCTTCGAATTCATAAAAAATAAGTGGAAAAGTCGCAATAACCAATCCTTGGTTCATTAATGATTGATGAAATGTCTATTCGCAAGGAGATAAGGTGGGATGCAAATTGTTTCGACGGATACGTTGATTATGGCATGGAGGCCAAAGACGACAACAGTGAAATTGCAACCTCCGCTTTAGTCTTCGTGGTTGTTGAAATTAATGGCAATTGGAAAGTGCCTATAGGGTATTTTTTGTAAACGGAACACCTTCCTCTGGACAACCTTGTTAGGGAGACATCCACAATTTGTATACCACCGGTGTTAAGTGTGTAGCGCTTGTATGCGACGGTCTTTCGTCAAATATTTTTATGGCTCAGAGGTTAAGGGTTATTATGAATACCAAAGAAAAAAAAGGCTATTTTCCCCAACCCTGGTAACTAACAAAAGGTGATTAAAGTCATCAGTGACATTAAATGGTACTCTTTTAAAACACAGCTAATTCTAATGAAAGTGTGGCAACTGTTTTTGATGTATGCCACATGGTTAATTTTACCCGAAACCTATGGGAGCATTTTAAAGTCCTTATTAATGGGAAAACAAAAGATATCTGCAATGTTTATTGGGACGAAAATTAATAAATCGATAAAAGGGGTGAATGTTAATATTTTAGGATATTTACTGGTCGTTGGTGGTGTTACTTGAGCTAGTACAATAAGAAGGGCTTAGCCTTGCAAATAAACTAACCCGTTTCCAGATCAGATTCCACACGCAAAAAAAATGAAGGTTAAGCTTGCTGTGCTAACTCTTAGCGCATCCGTCGCCTCGGCCATGAAGCTATTAAAACAAATGAAAGTTCGAGATTTCCAAAACTGTGATGGAACGGTTAACTTCATCAACACCGTGGATATTTAATGAGAAATTTTAAAATAACATCCCACAGTTGGTTCGATTAAAAATCCTTTCCACTAATAGGGCATTTCACATCCTCAATTCTCGAAATCCCTATGCCAAAGGACTTAAGGCGCCTATCAATAACTACAACAAAGAAATTAAGTGTAACAGTCTACTGAAAGCAAAGGATCTTCTGTTAAACGTAACTGACCATGAAGGTAATTTGATTTGCGAGTCCACCTGCAAAACCGAACCACTTGGATTAGCAGTTGCTATTACCAGCGTTTTGCACTTGGTTGAAACATACGTTAAACCAGAAGAAATTTAAAAAAAACGGCTTGGTTTGGACCAAGGCCGAAAAAAACAAACGATATGTGTGAGGTTTATCATTTGACTGAAGTTCAAATATTGCGATTTTTTTAAATTATTTTTATTCCTTTAATCCTTAATCAATATTTAATTCAATCAACTGATTTTGCTGTTAATCGGTCTATTCCCTCTAAATTAATTTAAAAAATTACGTATCTACGCTTTTTAAGAATAATTCCATTTTCCGAAAACATTTTATTATGAAATTAATTATTTTGAAGGGAGGTACGTGTTGAGAGATCAATATTGAATATTTGAAATATTATATAATACTAAGTGTCTAAAAAGAGCAAACGAACTTTGATGTAACTCGAAAGAAAAATGTAAATATTTAATAGTAGACGCATATATAGTTGACGCGATTTTATACATTTAACTTCGAATATCGAAATACTACATTTCTTTGTCGCGACCCCAATAGCAGCATCGCCCCTTGTGTTTTAGTCCAAACCAAGCCGTATTTTTATAATATCTGTCCCTTCAGTCTTAATGTAATTAAAATTTGAATAATTTTATGTTTTTTCTACCGCCATACACTAGGGGTTGATACATTTCAAATAGCTTAAGTTAGTACTTGAGTATCGTTAATTACATTTAACTTATATCTAATAACATAGATTCTGATAAGCATATTATGTTGTACTTATTTATGAAGTAAGTTAAAAAATGGCAGTATTTGAAACGTAGAATATAAATGTTTATCTGTTTTATACACTTTATACATTTATCATTGAGAATTTTTGAGGAAGTACTTGAGTATCGTTAATTACATTTAACTTATATCTAATAACATAGATTCCGATAAGCATATTATGTTGTACTTATTTATGAAGTAAGTTAAAAAATGACAGTTTTTGAAACGTAGAATATAAATGTTTATTTGGTTTATACTCTCTATATATTTATCATTGAAAATTTTTGAGGAAATGCATCATGAGTAGAAGAGCTAGAAGATGATGTCTATATATTTTAAAACGTCCAAAAAGCTTTAAGAGAGCGAAAAAGGAGAAGCGGTTAAAGGGATAGGCGCTTGCTTCGAAGATTTTCTTTTTAACGGATATGAGGAAGTATGGCCGTGAACACGTGTGATCCACGTTGCATCACAGGCAAAGGAAAAATACACCGGCCCCCACCCTTTTTTCACCGGAATACTAGAGGATATTTCAGATAGAACAAAATTGATGGAATGAGAGATAACGAGAGATCGCAAGTGATGTGGCTTAATTTTGAGCTAGATCCTCTTGTTTTGTTTGGCAGCATTATAGAATGGAATGTTGTTAGATTTAATTGCCGTTGGTGATTTTGTGAAATTTAAAAATGAGAGAGTTCTTCGTTTGCAGGGAATATATAGCAATAGACGCCAAGGAATTACTTTCTTGGGGGTTTGTGGATAATTTCTAAATAACTATAACTATTTCCTATGAATTGGAAGAACTTCAAAATCGCTGGAATTTAACTCTTAATCGTAAAGTTATATCATTTGATTTTGATTAGTTTTGTAAAACTCTCAAACCATGAAATTATAATGAAGTTTCTACTTTTCATTTGAAATGAGATTTTGATTGATAATTTATTCTGTACTTTTCGCTTATTTTTCATCAATTTCTTCCCAGTTTTTTCACCCTACAATTTCTTCCTAGTTTTTTTCCATTATAATTTCCTCCTAGTTTTCCCCTACAATTTCCTCCTATTTTTCCCCCCTACAATTTCTTCCTATTTTTTACCCACAATTTCTTCCTATTTTTTTACCCTCAATTTCTTTCTAGTGTTTTTCACTGCAGTTTAATTTTTTGCCGTTTACGTTTTGCACCAATATCTCCGTTTATTTCAAGGGCAAATTTCCTATGTTTCCTTAATTTACTATTTTTTAGTGATCACCCTTAACAACGCTAGTTTGGCTGGGTTCTCTTTAAAAAGGAGAGACTTTCTCCAGAAGGATGATTGAGACATCAGTCAAGTTACTGACGAATCTGTCACGCTTGGTGATTGTTGTATCACTAACCTCGTACCAGCTGTTATCTTTTCGAATAAAATTCAGATAGTGACCTTGGCTTAAAGATGTACCTTTGTAAATGATGACGCCCCTAGTTTTGTAAACGCTTTGGTTTAAAACCACTTTCTGAATTTCGAATCCCAATATTTTGGTTAAAATCTTAATAGGGTGACCATTTACTACAGTATCTCTTGGAAAACAACAGAAATACGTACTTATTGGCAGAAATCAATACATCACGTTCATTAATTTCTCTGTGTTTACAAGTTCCGAATGCCATCATTGTTGGTCTCATTCATTCGATTAATAGTTTCCAATCAATTTAAGCGATGTTTGGCAAAGGAAGAGTGAAGATGCAGCTTTGGATAATGTTTCCAGAACGTTTTTCAAGGTGACAGCTCGGGCATTTGGTAAAGTTTTGCGACTTTGACCATAATAGTTCCAGAAGAGCGTTAGAGTCACAAGTTTCCATTTCTTCGCATAGTTTTGGCAAGAGAACCCATAAGAATTCACTAGCATCTTGTTGTTGTTTGTGGGTAAAAGGCAGACCAACAGCCGTTCGCAAATTGAAACCATCGTTGCCGGAACTCGAATTTGAATTTTCAACATGCTCAATAGTGTAACGAAGGCAAGTCAAAATAGGCTTATCGCTCAATGATCCTTTATGCCCTTTAACCATGTTTCTTAATTCCGGAATCAGTAAGAGCAATTGCAAAACGCTATTTGCGTAGCACGTTACTCCATCTCCATTTTCAAATCCTTTCAAGGGAAAAATGTCTACACTTTGAAGACCTAGTCTAATCTTTTTATTTGGTCTTTCTTTTGCCGTTTCATCAGGTCGCTCTCCTTCACCGTCCAAAATACTCTTCGACGTTGGCCTTTTTGTACCTCTCTTTGCTTCCGACCCCACTATTTCTATAAGTGGAAGATCAGGTCTGTGTTTTTGACGTAGCCTGTTATACTCCGCAATGGCTCGTCCATTATTGGGGTCTAATTGCAAGAGATGGAGACCGGCCAAGGAAGTCACTCGCGATAAAGCAACGTATGCCATGCCGGTTCCAAATAAACTTGATCCCAAATCCATAATTGCGCATTTTAAACTCATTCCCTGGCTTTTGTGAATAGTAATGGCGTATGCCAAGATTATGGGGAACTGCGTTCGTTTCACGTATACATTGGTCATTAGCAAGAACTTGACGCTCATTTTCTCGACTACAAAGTCGGGCTTATTGTTCTCGTCGTTTTGTTCCCGATCTACTCTGATCCGGATACCAATGATGTTCCCACGCTCGTTCTTTTGGAATCCCGTTATAACGGCCATGGTGCCGTTAATAACACCTTCTTCGAAATTGATGTTTCTCCTAACCATTACTCGAGATCCAACGCAGAGATACAGCTTGCTCTCAAGACCTCCGGTTTTAGACGGCTCATTTTCCAACATTTTGAGTCTCCTGACAATGTTTTTGGTAATTTTTTGTCGTAATCAACGAGTTTGTCTTCGCATTCAACGCCTTCAACTTTCTGTCGACTTTCTTCGAGCATTTTTATGTTAAATTTATCGCACATGGCCAATTTCGGCATCAAACAGATGGGATGAAATCCTTCTTTAACCAGCTTAACGTAAAGATTTATAGACCTCAATTTTGTTCCCTCCCGGAACTAGTCTACTTTCTAAGGTTGAAACGTCATCTTTCGTAACAGTTCCGATTCTAATTCGGTTAAGTAGGTCGCCATAAACTCGGTCGTCGGCTTGTCGTACGTTTTGCGTTAGTTCATCGTATTGGAAATACAGGCGGCAATTGGAAGAAATCTCCAAAAACGAGAATGCAAACGACACCGCCGAAAGGCTTGTTCATTTCCCAAAATTCATTTAGCCTCAAATGAACGTAAGTTAGTAAGACCGAAGACACCATAGAGATCTCATCGACTATCAAGAGTTTCAAATTTCCCAGAGTTTGTTTCATAATGGAAATATTTTCAGAATTGAGGGAATGGTATTCCGCGGTACGCCCATGTTCTACTGGCAACATAAGTAATCTATGCAACGTTACGCCGTTGACATTTAGAGCAGCCAAGCCCGTGGGAGCGGCGATCGCACCGCTACCGGCATTTTTAAAGTGGCGTCTAACGGCGTTGGCGATAGTGGCAATAAGAAAGGACTTTCCAGTGCCACCCGGACCAGACACAAAATGGCAAAAATTTTCATTTTGCCCTCCCTCTTGGGTGAAGTGATCCATGACTTTGTCGTACACCCTTTTTTGATCAGTGTTGAGTAACACAACTTGGTCTAGTGTCATGCCCTCGTAATCAATTTCCATAGCGGCTTCGACATCGTGCATCGCATTTTCCGTTTCAACGACGATTTCTTTCCCTTGAAGGGCATTTTCATCGTCATAGCTTTCTGCATCCGAAATAGTTGAAGTCTCTTTAGCTTTTTCGGAGGCTTTGCGCTTCTTTTTAAGTTCTTCGGAAACCGAAAATTTCTCATGGTATTCTCTCATGGGTTTAAGCGTCGTTAATGAGCTTTTGAAAGCTTCCGCGAAGGTTGCAAATTCGCCCAATAACTCAGTTTCGTTTCGCCATGCTTTGAACAGAATTAGTAGAGCGTGGCAGTACTTTTCTGGTTCCTCTATTGGGTCGTGAACGTAATGTTCTATTATGTAGGGCTTAATCATCTTTCTCATTAAACCGAGGTTATTTTTCAACTCGATTACATTTTCAGATCTTTTCGCTGCCTCCGAGTACTTGACGTAATCGTAAAATCGGCCGAACTCGCGCAAGCTTAAATCTTCCAAGCCATCGGGTCTGTTGGGATACTTATCGTCCACAAAACCTTTTTGGCAAATGTCTTCGCTTTCAGGATCAATTTTTCTCAAGCGCGCAAGATCCTTGTAACATTTCAAAACTTTGGATCGGTTTTCCTTCACGTTAGTGTTAATAAACTTGGTGCTGTCAGACGTTTGAAACAATTTCTGACCCAACATCATGTCCAAGGCTTTGTAAATACCGACCGATTTATTTGTGAACGATTTCAGTCCATAAGCGAACAGTCTTTTAGACAAGCTTTCGTGTGCTAACTCTGCGAAACACTGGTCCATTTCAACCCGATCTCCCTTTGTCACGTAAGACGTGAGGTATATCGCCACTTGTTCCGTGGAATCGGCGACAAACTGCAAATCCATATTGGCTTTCAATGCCAAAAGTAATGCCGGATTGTAGTCATTGATAAAAACTTCGCTCTCATTTCTGGGCAAATCATACAGGCGTTTTTGGCTTCGTTTCATTTTACGATGACGCGTAACTGATTCAGCAGAGTTCAATGTCGCAACGTTTGTTGCGTTTCGAGGAAAACCGTAACGACACACTTTGAGCTCCTTATTTCCTCTCTTAACCTTTCGGTAGCAACTGCTGCAACATTTATGTGTTTGAAATTTTTTTACTAGAAGGTAAAGTTGTGGACTTTCAGCAGCTTTTGGGATTGAATTCGTGACATACTTCTGCACGTATTCCAAAGTAGCTATTTCCGAAGAGGAACCAATCAGGGGAGCTTCCTCAGCCCACAACAAGCAACATGATAATGGGCTAAGCCGCGAGATTGGTACTCGACGCGTACAAAATGATGCGCTATCGGTCCAAGAACCGGATTTTCTTAACATAGCACAAAGTTGTTTAGAAGTGATTTCACTTTGTTGTGAAAATGTAAACTGACGCTAAGAGGATCTAAATTTAATAGTTCAGCCACCGACATAGATTCGATCCCTGGTACGTCAGCATTCACTCGTCGTAGGTGGTCGTGAAGTTCAATGTCATCGTATTCGGCCGGATTAAAAGTTAAAAGCCAAGTAGGGGGGCCATACTCCCTAATCATGGCCAAAACACATTTGAGAACTTTATACCAATAATCCTTGGTTCCTCGAATGTGGCCCATGAAAGTCGCTAAATTACTCTCGAGCTCCGAATCTCGAGATTCAACTTGATTCACGAAATCATTGACCGATACGTTCATGGGTTTTTTCACGCGTAGAACGTAACTCAAACTACTGTCTATGGATTTCATTTCGGCCTCTTGGTATAAATGGAACATGAACGCATAATCTCGTCTAAACATTGGATTCGCGTTCAAAAGACGAGAAAGTCGGTATTCAGTTTCCGTCATTTTCCCAAAAGGTCTTTCGTCGTGCCTGCCATAGCGAGCCATTGGGAACAAGTGCACGAATGAAATGTTTTCTAGATTTTTGTCCCAATTACTGATGGGCTCCGCTTCGACACGCTTCATTTGGAAAGAAGCCAACAAATCCTTTGACGGCTGAACATTCACCGGGTGTATTGTATAGTGATCGTACAGCTCATTCACTTCATCTTTTGAGAGATTTCGCAACAGTGCCTCAGGTTGAGTTAAAATTTTATAACGGTCGTCTTGCGAAAGATTTGATTCGATCACACCATCATTGATAATATCGATATCGATTTGGTGCGATTACGCTTGCGGATTTTTTGCAACTGTACTTAAGCCGTTTGTATTGACCTCGTCGCGGTTGTTTAACAGCGCCAGAGGATCCGTTTTCGCCAATAATTCATCGGGAGTTAATGAATTTTCGTCTTCAATAGTTCCGTTAATCTCTTCGGTGCCATAAATGTAATCCTCATTGATAAGAGTAATATCAATGTCTTTGTACAATGGATTAATTTTTTTCAGTTTAGCGACGGCCTTTTTCAAAGCATCAAGGCGAACAATTTTTTGCCAAATCTTTTTGTCACTAGTTGGCAAACCATTAACCAAGACGTGCAATTCGTGATCTTTAGGCAGTGCTGCTGGTATCATATACAAATTTTTTTGGACTGGAATTGGCAAATATATGATTCCACCTTTCAAAGCTTTCACTGCGCCAAAATGCATGTTGGAATTAGTTTTAGTACCTAACCGGACAACAGTGTGAAATGCCTTCACAAGCTGAATTAAGGCTTTTTCAAACATGTTCAAACTCGTGACTTCGGTCGGAGGAACGTCAACCCCCAAGCCGTTGAGGAAACATCTAATTGGAACCTTTCCCTTTTGCAACTCTTTAGAACAAT
Source organism: Phalangium opilio (assembly GCA_019434445.1). Lineage (NCBI taxonomy): Eukaryota > Metazoa > Arthropoda > Arachnida > Opiliones > Phalangiidae > Phalangium > Phalangium opilio. The sequence continues at coordinate 23,396 of JAEQBA010000002.1, read as the reverse complement.
AAGTTCATAAAAGCATGTCCATTTCTCTAAAGTCAGGATTTTTCAACAGTAAACCAGCTCTTAAAATGAGAAAGGCGTGGTTGTCAAAAATTGAAGTGCATGCTAGTTTTTCCACGGTCTTCAAATCAGAATTTTTCAATAATCTAGCGCAACAATCGCAAGATGTGTCGTGAAATTCATTCGTATCACGCTCAGCTCTAGCAAATTGTTTAGCGTAGAAAGCCAAGATTTCCCTCTCATCGAGACAAGGCCTTATATCGTTCTCACCGCCTTTCGTCGCCTCGTTTTCGGCATTTGACATTTTTAATCCACGTGCCTCCACAACTTTACTAATTTTGGGTATAACATTTTGAAGAGATTCGTAATCACCATGCTCAATCTCATCGGTCAATGTTGAAAAAGCGTTAAGCAACGCTCTAACGGAGTAGATTTTACTCAAAATAGCTCTAATACCCGAGTAATGCGGAGCCAGTTCTCTGAAGGCGCTCAAGTAACTTTGGCATTCCTCGCTTTCAGACCAATATAAGAAATGACCAAGATACGGAAGAACTTGCACTTCAAAATCTGAATCGTCCAATGGCAATTTGACAATGGATTTCTGGCAAAACTTATTTTTGTAGGAGCAAACGTCAAAATTAGAACCAAAAAGTTCATTCAAGACGCTATCACTGGCCTTTGTTGCCTGGTTAATGAAAGGTATGACTTTAAAAATAGCCCGCTCTCTAACGTTGCAAATGTCGCTGCATTCCCAATACGAAGCTTTTTCTTTGGTTTCAATAAACCCAGATTCGTTTATTACGATATTCGCTTTGGGATTTTTTTCCTCTGACACGTTTTCTACTGCATTGAATAGATTCGTGACAACCCCTAAATCATTAACTTGCAAGCAGCGTTCAATGCCTTTGTTCAGTCTTTTCTGGTCAATAAAATTACCACTTTCATCAACCCATAATTCATTAACCTTTTCGCCGATACGAGAGCTTTCTCGTAGCACTTTTATTAATAGACCATTTTCGTCGAACTGCAAAATTTTTTCGAAACGCGTTTCGTGGTCCTCGTTTTTTAAAATTCTGCCATCATTCCCCAAAGTAAAATATGTTGTCTGGTGATAAAAAGCTTCTTCGAGACTACTGTGTAGCCTTTTTCCTCCAATGACTTTGATAAAATTGTCACTATCCACCAATTTCTTGCACTTTCTTCGCGAAACTTTTGAAATCTTCAATAAGTAACGAGCGCCTTGCATGGTAGGCCGAATATATTCGCCTTTTAAATAGAATGTTTTTCCAGATAGCAACTGGCATAGGAGTTTGTGGGATGCAAATTTGGAACTTTGCTTTTTACGTGAATTAGCAAAAGTTCTTTTCGACATTAAACGGTCCGTAAGTCGCGTGACCAAAACCGCTTGAAACTTTCGGCAATCATTTTTTTATTTTTTGTTTTAAAAATTCCTTTGTTAAAGGAGACTTTTTTAACATAATTCTTAGTCGGGTTCGCACCAACTTTTATTCGTCGTGAAGCGCCACCTATTTTAGGGGCCTGCAAAAGCTTTTGAGTTTTTATTGAACTTGTCAATAAAGACTTGCGATTGAGTCCATCACTCGATTTTTTCTTCTGAAAGAGCTGTTTTTTTATATAGTAGCTTTTGCAATGTTTTCTTTTTGTTCGCTAAAGTTTTAGTTTTAGCTATCAACGCTCTTTGACTTGTGTTTTTTCAAACGATTCTTGTCCCTTCTAACTTTTTCTCGAGAAAAACATTTTGAGTTCTTAAATTTAGCACGCAAAGATGTGTTTCGTTGCCACAAAAAGGTCTCTTTCCAAGTCACTATAGTTATTTTTGCAAAGCCACAGGTCTTTTAGCAAGCCAGAGGTCTATTTGGAAGCCACAGAAGGTCTATTTGCAATTCACTGAAGGTTTTCTCAGTGAGCCACAAGAGGTTTATTTGTAAGCCACTGAAGGTTTTCTCAGTGAGCCACAAGAGGTCTATTTGCAAGTCACTGAAGGTGTTTTCAGTGAGCCACAAGAGGTCTATTTTATTCAGTGTGACAGGTGGTTTCTTTAGAAGGCACATAAACTCTATATTGAGCCAGTCTAGGAGCCTTAAGGGCCTGTTCTGGATACCCATAGGTTTCCGTTAGTAAAAGAGAAGAAAAAAGGATACAACACAAACAAAGGAAAGAAAAAAAGAATACAGCACAAAGAAAAAAATCAAAATAAATCTTACCTTAATAAATCCTCAAAGCAGCAAAGTTAAGCTTAGAACGCTTAAGCGTAAGCCCTAAGCAGCCCTTGAAGCAAAACTAATTAAGAGTTTGGAGAAAAGTAGGCCTATCAAATAAGCCTGAATTTGTCAAATAAATTCAAAAATGAACCAAACACGAGCACGAGTCTACGTTCACTGTACTGTTAGTCTGCTAACGTCACTGTTGGTAGATTTCCAGGCATCCAGCTAGCATTGATTCAGTTCAGTTTAGTTTAAAATGTTATTGAAGAAATTTGTAAACCTTTTAATACGACCGCTTAGACACGAGGCTGAGCTTGAATATGGTTTTCCGTGGGCTATTTTGCGTGGGGTAGATTTATTGTCGTGTAAACGAAAGTTCCTTTAAAAATAACCCAATTTTCTCTAAGAATCTATTAATACCACTCCGAGGTAACAGATTGCTAGTACTCCACGGAAAACGGTAAGACCAGAGAGGTAAGACCTATTCTTCTTTTTAGGTTCAAGTTTTAATTGAAATGCAAAGGCATCTAACTGACTGTTCTGTCCTCGTAGAAAATGTTGTTGAAAATAAACATTTACAACGAAAAAAAACTTCTGGGCCAAATGTCTATTTGCAAGATGAACAGTTTTATAAGATTAGTTTCTACTTCTTTTACTAATGGGCGGTAGCTGACATCTTGATTTTGGTTCAACATT
>JAEQBA010000002.1:0-16378 GCA_019434445.1 Phalangium opilio | reverse complement strand
TCGGTTAATGAGCGTTGTCTCTTTCATGGTAGCAGCTAAGGCTTCGGGGTAGTAGAAAGCAGGCAGTGCTTGCCGGTGGCTAATGGTGAAAAAGTTTTAAAAGTACAGTACAGGCCCGTAATTAAGATAAACGTGTTTTCAAGAAACTTAGTTCGATAATTCAAGAAATAATAATTCCACTTCACCCCATTTCTCCGGCCTGATTTTCAATACCTTTAATATTTTTCACTCTAAAAATCAGCTAGGCCTACAATTAATATGAAAATAGTCCGTAAGTGAAAGAAAGATTAGAACCATAATAATAAGGGTCTTTATTTCAAATTCTAGTTAAGAAAATGGACCGCTTTATGCAAATCGGTGAAAACTGTAACATAACAGTTAATATTAATGCTGGAGGACTGGGAGATGGCATATTAAACGCCATAGATGGGGCCCTTGCCCCCAGAGGACGCGGGGCTGTTGTCCCAAGAGGGCGCGGGGGTTTTGCCCCAAGAGGGCGCGGGGGTTTTGCCCCAAGAGGGCGCGGGGGTTTTGCCCCAAGAGGGCGCGGAGCTTTTGCCCTGAGAGGGCGCAGGGGTTTTGCCCCAAGAGGGCGCGGAGCTTTTGCCCCAAGAGGCGGCGGAAACGGCCGCGGAGGCCGGGTTAACGGTGGTCGAGGCCGTAACGCCAGGGGCCGGCGGTGTAATAATTGTGGCCGCTACGGCCACTTAATGCGCGACTGCTGGAGCCGCGTTCGTGGTATAAAACTCATTTAATACTTAAAAGTGAAAATGTACAAAGTATTATTCAATTTTGGTAAAAGGGACCAAGGAGGCCCACAAAATTTGATGGCGGGGGTTGGGCCTGTCCCTCCCCAAGGGGCCGGAGTGGTGCCGACCCCACCTCAAGACCTTGGAGTGTTGCGGATGCGCGACTGGTGGAGCCACGTTCGTGGTATAAAACTCTTTTAATACTAAAAGTGAAAATTTACAAAGTATTATTCAATTTTGGTAGAAGGGGACCAAGGAGTCCAACAAAATTCGTTGGTGGAGGTTGGGCCTGTCCCTCCCCAAGGCGCTGGAGTGATGCCCACCCCGCCTCAAGACGATGGGGAGCAGACAGCCCAACCTCACGAAGAGGAGGAGGAGGAGGAGGAGGACGACATGTCCATGGAAGAGATACAAACTGAAATTAAGTTGTAAGTTGTATGTTCCAAAAAGGGTGGTAGGACCGAACAAAAGTCGGTTGGTTTGCTTTAGATCCAATTTAGAGTCGAAATTATTCTATGAGATTTTGCTGTCCAGGTCACCTTTAAAAATGATAATTTAAGATTTTCACAGACGACCCCTTAATTAAAAATAAATTACCATTTATTTAATTCAGTCATAAATGGTGTCAAAAATGTCATAAAGCATCTTCGACTTTAAATCGCCAATAGAGCCAACTGTAGTCTGGGTGTACCACCCTTTTTGGTACACCCTGTATAGCCGGTTTCCTGCTTACTCTTCTGCGCGGTTGCAGTTCTTCAAAAATATTTCGCATGTCATAACAATTGACTAAAGGGCTAGCGTCTATCTCACACAATAAATCTTGCAGCTATTTATATCTGTCATAAATTGCCTGCTGACTCGCGACATTGACATTAACCTTTAAGGAATAATTATCACTTGTTGTAACGAGCTAAAAATTTAAAGAATTGGACCAAGGTCCCTTCATCATTATAATTTAAAATCATAATTTTAAACCATTTCCTTACAGGATTGAAAAAAATAAACAAGATTAACTATTTTTTTAAATATTACATATATATATTTTTTTTTTTTCAAGTGTTTTTTTATGTATAATTTTTAATACTATAAATTTTTTTTCCTAATTAGTAAATACATTTTTTTTCCAAAATACAATTTTTTTCTTAATTTACAATATTTTTCTAATTATAAATTTTTTAAATACCAAATTTTTTTCAAATATTAATTTTTATCAAATAAAATAGTTATTTCAAAAATGAGCCGATTTTTTTCCATGCTTAATCCCTTCGTATCTTAATTGGTAACGTTGAAAGAACTGTGCTAATGTAAACAGCACTGACCCGTTCAAAACTTAATGAACTTTATGCAGTTTTTCTTTAGATATCCGTTGTTGAATTTTTGATACGGTGAAGACCATCGTTGCGTTGATTTAGCTTATAAAATTAGTCTCAATAAATAATATTATTTCCGACACGTTGCATTCAATTTTTATCATAGTCTGTGCTAAATTTCAGTAACATAAAGATCATCTATAAAATATGTTAATTAAATGATGTGATTTTATAGTTTGGCTTGAATACCAGTAATTAAATCAAGTACCTAAACAATTCATAGCAAATTAGACGAATTAACAAACGGCAATGTGGAGGGTGGAGCTAGCAAACAACGTAACCCTCTGTATCCCCGAGGTAACGTCGGCAAAATTTTGCGCTAATGTAAACTTGGAAATTATTTGACTAATTAAATTACATAACGACCCTGTTAAGTGAATCGGTAACAAACTAACACCACTGTTACCTGTATTTATGAATTAAACAATCTATGTTGGTAACAATTGTTTATAAATTCATAACGAAACATCGCATACTGACTGGATCAATAGGATAAAAATTGTTTTAACGAATGATGTGGTCTTCTACTAGGGCTAAGTTTCAGGAATTATATCGCACGCCTACACAATTAGTAGCATTTTAGTGAGATTAACAGATAATTAAACCATGTATACCTCATATGGGAATGTTGAATCAACTGCGTTAATGCAAAGTAGCAAACACCACTCTTCTACTGCCGCAGGGAAAACACAAATTTTGTCATCTTTCCAGTAGTATTTTGAAGTTCTCGAAAGTTTCACAGGGTGGAAAGAAATATCTTTATCTCAACGTCTTAATAAGTACTGAAACCGTTTATACCTGTCCTCAAATGAGAATATTGAATTAATTGCGATAACGTAATTTTTATCATACCACGTGCTAAATTTGCGGTAACATAAAGAACATCTATAACATATGTTAATGAATGATGTGATTCTATAGTTTAGCAACTTTGGCTTCAATAACAGTAATTAAATTAAATACCTAAACAATTCATAGCAAACAAACGGCAATGTGAACTGTGGAGATAGCGAACAACGTAACCCTCCCTTGCTGACGTGGTTACGTTGGAAAAATCTGCGCTGATGTAAACGTGGAAATTATTTGACTAATTAAATTACATAACGACACTGTCCTCCTGGATTAATCAGCACCACTGTTACTTATATTTATGAATTAACAAAATCCACTGCTGGTAACAAATAGTTAAACTGCGCTAAGGTAAACACCACGACTCTTTTAACTGCCGTAAGGAAAACATTTTAAACTTTTTGTCATCTTACCGTAGTATTTTGTAGTTTTCGATCTTTTCACAGGGTGAAAAGCATTATCTTTATTTCAACACGTTAATAATTTGATTAGGTATGCCATTTTTTACATCAAATTGGAAGCGCACAGGTAAATACGTACAGCATAAAAAACCTAGGGTTAACCCGGTTAGGCTATGTTTGTAGCATAAAATTGAGCAGACTATACACAGGATTCCAAAACAAATGAGAGCTGGAAATCAGCCTTTCTAATAATCTTTAATGAGTAACTAAAATAGAGTAATGGCAGCTCTCTGCCTTCGACTGTATTAAGCTCTATGGGGAAATAACATGGGGTGCTATTAGTCTATACAACTTAAGCCTTGGCCGTAAAGAACGTCGAAAAACTTACTTCAAAAGATATAAAAACCTCTATTAACTGTAATAATTTACCTGAATTACTTTTCTAGACGAAAATTCGACCTGATAACGACCTATTTCTTATTAAGGGTGCTACAGTTAATTAGAAAATACATATAAAGGTGCTCAAGCTCGGACGAAATACCAAAGAAATTTGTCTACTGCTAAGAAATTAGGAAAATCAGCAAGTAAGCCAACATTTACAATTAGTCAACGTAACTTGTTAGCACCCACAAACTTAGGACCTTCTAGTTGTCAACGAGAACGAAATGAAGAAAATAGGTTTAAGCGCGCTATAAGGTTAGGCTGACCTCTGACCCAAAAGTAATTTTTTGACGTACTATCTTAATTAGTTAAATTACAAAAATTAGAATTCATTAATTAAAAATCGAAACAGGGAAGTTTCTCATTTAAGAAATGCTTGTTAATTTAGAAGTATTCCGAAAACTAACTTCGCTATACTTTTTCCGTATGTCCTATGACCATTTCGTTAAAAAAACGAAAATTTTTTAATGCTTTTTCTATGGGACGCTAACCCTAAAAACTGTGAATTTTCCTTTAACATTACGGAAGGGTGTCATGTCATATCTACAAGGGCCTACCGGCCCTGTAGAATTGGTCAGATAATACAACCCAATGAAGTTTTACTTTTATCAAGGGTATGTGACTTTTACGGGTACAGTATTCCCTCCTACATAATAGTGCCTAGACGGAAAAAAGCTCTCGTATTGTCCCATGATCCCCATCTCTACTAAAACTGATCTATATTAATTGCAGGATTGTAAATAGCAACATGGAGACCGTTGGTACTGGATCGCGAACAAATTTTGCTCTGAACTACACTTTACCAGATCTGTCCGACACATATACAAAGGCAGATCTTTACGCATTAATTCCCCAGGAAAATAAAGCCATGATAAACAGGGAACTCATTAACGTCTTATTCCATGACATCCTTAAAAAATATTCACTGTAAGTTAATAATTGTGATTTTTTATTGTTTCAATGCCAAAGCAGGTGTGATAATAGATATAAAATTGTGCCTAACAATTTTTAAGGTATCCACCATCGCATATGCTGGTCGCTCAAAAACTTGTTTCGATGTATCCACATTTGAAACAGAATCCCAATGAAACATACGTAAGTCTTCGTCTCGAGTCATTTTAAGTTGTAATTAACTAAGAGAATAAGTTTTTTATCATTATTAAAAATACATAGCTGTTGCCTTATTATATATTCATTAAATTTCTCAGCTTTAAACTGATTGATTGTTGGAATATTGTGGAAATGTACTGATAGTTTCATAGTAAATATACAAATTTATTATAAATTTAGATGAACTTGTGGCGACAGATAAAAATGTTATCATGCATATTTTAACAATCCTAACTTAAAATTAGTATTCTCTCAGTTCATTATCCATTTAAGTTTAATATTAGCCCAAGGAGAGAAGTTGTAAACTTGTCTTATGCGGTGTTGGTGTACATGTTATCAAAATTTTAGGAATAATTTTAAATTTTATAAGTTTATAGATTAATTGAATACAACTTTATCTTTCATAGGAACCATGGTACAAACAACTTAGGGCAAAGTATAAGAACTTTCGTTTCGGATTAAAAGGGGTTCCATCAGTTCAAAATGCAACAAGTTGGGAAACCAAAATAAACCTCTCCGAGTCGAGACGAATTTACTTTCCAAACACAGGTCCACCATGGACGAACTAATACTGAAGGACGGATGGCAGATGGAGAAAGTTGAAAAATACATGTTGATTCGCCTTCAAGCGGCAGATAGTAGCAAACCGGATAGTGGGGGAATCAACGTTCTAACGAGGGAAGCAGCTAACGTCTTATTTTGTCTAGATGGCGCTAGCGTTTTCCGGGATTTGACTCCGCATTTTCATAACTTCCTCCATTTTGGAGCTGTAAGCTTTACATTGGTTGGTTTGTCGCTTAGTAATGGGCTGCCATTGGTTCTTCAGTATTACTTCGTCCACGGGTCCACCAGCCAATGAGAATACCGGAAATACGTAGCTCAAGTTGGCGGGATATCGCGAAGGCAATTTGTAAAGGTTTAATCGTTTAACATTTCCCTGTGTATTCTCATAAGTCTAATGAGGACCTAATATCTGTCACTTAAGTGTGTATTTAACTTTCGGCTCACTCTGAACCGTTAACACCTCTTGTAAGAGGACACGAAACAAGGTCAATTCTAGTTTAAATCTAGGGTATCTTGTTTCATTGACTCAATCGCTTCAACACTTACAGAGAGACGAAGTATTGAAAGCCATATTGTGTAGTGAAATTAAAAGTTGCATTTACACTATATATAAATGTAGTAAAGCTGAATTAAAAAGTAAACACCAAATTTGAAATGTTAATATCAGAAGATGTTCTTGGAATATTGAGATGAAACAGAGCTTTATAGCTACAGAACTACTAAAAGAATCGTAATGCCGAAAATTATTTAAAATATTTCCATTTAATATTCTGCAAAAAGGAAATGTTATCGTTTTGTAAGAGATCTTATCATCCTACTCGCTTTATATTAACTTTGATATGCGTGTAGTGTTTCGATTCAGATGCAATCTTCACAACTCGTTCTATATAAACTCTCACTTGTGTTACTTCAAAGAAATAAGTTTATCTTAAATAATTAATTAAATATAAATGATATTAATTATTTTAATCGCCAGTAAATAACTTTAAAATAGTTAAATCGTTTAAAATAAAGTTGTTTCTATTATCTTTCGAAACTTTGCTAATATTGACGTTTAAAGTGAAGGGTACCCCTCTTGCCCGCTTTCTTCAAATTTTGGGGTATATATACGATTCGTTTCCATTATAATAATAGATAAAAACGCATTCGCGTGAACTGATGGTGGAAGCCCTGCCATTGGGAGGCTAGACGTTTCTCGTAACCCTAGCCGATCGCCGCGTATATCTTGAAACCAATAATAGATAAAAACGCATTCGCGTGAACCGATGGTGGAAGCCCTGCCATTGGGAGGCTAGACGTTTCTCGTAACCCTAGCCGATCGCCGCGTATATCTTGAAACCAAACGGTGACGAAGGAAAAGAAGCCAGAATGGACTGACTGGCGTCCATGTGGAATGGACAAAGACCTGAAGATGGTGGTGCATAGAAGCTGGTGTCAATGTGGAATAGACGAAGAATAGAAGATGGTAGTGCATAGAAGCTGGTGTCAAGGTGAAATTGACGAAGAACAGAAGATGGTTGTGCTTGGAAGCTTGCAAGTACAGACTAGTGTCCATGTGGGATGGACAAAGACTAGCAGATTGTGGTCCTTAGAAGCCAGTTAGTAAAGACTGGTGTTGGTAGATGAATGGCCAAATTTCCGTGAACCGCGAACGCGTTCCGGAAATCGGGTATTTGTTTGCTCCGATTTGTAAACTGCGAACGCGGTCACGTGGGGTCTGACAGACAGACAGACAGACAGACACACACACAGACAGACAGATACGGCCGGTGTAATACCTCTCCGTGACATACGTCACTCGGAGAGGTAAAAAACAAGTATGGGAAAAGTTCATACAAAATCAAGACTGGAGATCTAAGATCAAGGATGCAGTTAGTTGCAGTGGAAAATAATCATCAATCCCTCGTTCCTCCAACTGCAAACTCTACATGCACTGTTTCAAAAGCTTATTTTGCTGATAAAGATCAGGCTGCCAATACAGTTGAACAGCCAATAACAGAAAATACAGATTACTTTGATCTGCATTTTAGTGAAATAAGCGAACCATCAGCTTTGCAGAAAGATACAACAGCATTGATAACCACCGAGAAAGAGTCTTCAACAACAAAAACCACTGAAGAAGAGTTTACATTTTCGAAAACGCCTGAGATTGAATCTGAAACCTCCAAAGTCCCTGGGATAGAGTCTGCAATCTTGCAAACATCAGACATCAGCTCTGAAAACGCGGAATCATTGGACAAAGACTCTGAAGGGCCAATTACAGATAAAGAGTCTCCAGCTGTCTCAATAAAAAGACCTCCACAGCCCTTTAGGAATTTAACTAAGCATTCTAAAAAACTACCATTTCAAAAAAACTCAGTAAGTAAACATACGAAAATCTTATTTTATGTTTATTTACTGATGAAACTCATTAAGTTTTTGGAAGACATGGAAGATCAAATGAGTGTAAAAGAGCACATAAAATTCATGCAGGGAGAAATGCAGCGGAATAAAAAAGATTGGATAGCTGTTGACAAAAGGATGGATTGTACATACTCTGATAGGCGAAAGCTTATTGAAACGACGTCGTTGGATTGCGTCATAGAAACGTACCCAGCACTCTGTGATATTAGACAGGTAACCATTCTCGTTTTTTATAGTTGTGACATAAGCTAATTTTGTGTAATTTTTTCAGATAAATTTGGAATTTGAACGAATTACGGGGATAAATATTGAGAAGAGGTTGACAGAGTCCCTCCAGCTGTATTCGGGAAAAATTTGGAATTTGAACCAAAAAGACTCGGTTGAGTTACGATCTGAATTAATGGAAGTAGTGACCAGTTTGACTGATAAACAATCCCAACAAAGTAAAACATACTTCATTCTCATAATTTTTTAAAATGTAACAAATTTTTTGGTTTATTTTTAAGGTGCCAAAATGAATCTTGCTCTAATGCTTGTACCAGGAATTCTGAAGGAGAATCACCTATCTATGTTTTCTAAAGAGTGAAGTTTCCAAAGTTCTGGTGTCACAGGGTGTAATACTTGTGTATACTGGAAACAAAATCTTCAGTTCTGAAGAATGGGAACTATATGTCGATAAGAAAAAGATAGCTTGCACTAAGGATTTGTTTTCAGCATTATGCTCCTATTTTGCCGCCTATTGTACACTATCCGACTAATTTGTTAAAATGTTTAACATTTATTGAAAATTGTTGTTTGGGCTTGAATGCCACAAAGCTTTGCACCCAGGTTAAGTTGTTAGCCAAAAAATGTAACAAATTGCCTTAAAAGTTTAATCATAAAATCGGAAATTAAACTTAACTTATCATTTAAATGTTTAGAACAAACAGTTTATGCGTATTATTTTACAGAAACATATTTTTGATTAAACACAGAGTTCATCTTATGCAACAATTAATTGTTCACCATAGGGACATTGAAGTATATCAAAAGCATTTTGGGTTTACCTTGCAAACCATTTAGTCTAACCACACAAGCCATTTTAGGTACACTGTAAAAACTATTTTGGGCTCGCTATATGAACCATTTTAGGGCTAGAATGTAAACCTTTTTAGGCTTACCAGGTAAACCATTAAAGATAACTATAAAAATAATTTTAGGTTCATATACAAACCACTTTAGGCTCGCTATACAAACCATTTTAAGGTCGCTATGCAAACCATTCTAGGATTTATAAGCCTTTTCTTGATGCTCTTTAAGATTTTATGGGGGTAAGGTGGAGTGTTCGACGTCTTATTAGAGGGGTTAAAGTATAAGATAAACACCTACCTACTTTCACTAATGATTCATCCTCGCAAACGCTAGACTAGATGTTAGAATGCAGTCAGTTGTGGGGAGTTAAGGCCATTTTAGCGGAAACGAGGGGCTTATAAAATTTCTGAATCAAAAGTGACCGCGTTTGTTGGTATATGTCAAGTGAGAGTCAAAATAGATTCTAATCCAATTTTAATATTCAACATAATATTCAATCTTGTTCATAAATGTTCACACACTTTTTAAGGGTCAAAATACAAAATTAAACAAAATCAAAAGGGGGTTTTTCAATTTATAACGTCTATGGAATGTCTCCTTTAAGTTTCAAATTTAAATTTTAGGGGTGTTTGGGTTAAAATCGTGCAGTTATGCACTAATACAATAATGTTCAAAAATAGAAAGTTAGGATTTAAAAAAAAATGAATCAATCCGTTAACCATAATCTAAGTTCTTTAACCATAGTTTCAAGTCAGTTTATCAAAATAGTTTCAAGTTTTTTTTTAATTTCTTACGACAAGTTGCTCCTCTTGCATATTCTTCTCAAGGGTTAAGGGTTCTTTTTTCTTCTTCTCGATTTAAGAGATAATTATGATTTTTTTTCTTTTCTTGCGATTTAAGGGTTAATTATTATTATTTTTTTTCTCGATTTATTTCGCGCACTCGCGCTCCTTCTCTTCTTCAACTTAGGGGTTAAAAAAAAATGTTTCCGAGTTTCTCCGAAAAAATACGTATTCAAATTGACGAAAAATAAAGGTATCAAAATGAATAAAATAAAATCTCCGATTCTCTTCCGAAAACTTAGGGATTCAAATTGATGAAAGATAAAGGTATCAAAATGAATAAAAAATATCTCCGATATAAAATAATACTCCGGACTTCTAAGGGTTTCTTAAGGGTGAGCCGACAGGGTTTCGTTAAGGGGTTCAGATATCGACTGAGGGTGGGACAGGAGGGACTTCGTATATATAACTTCTAGTTTCTCGCAAGGATCTCTGGGACAATGACGTTTGTTGATTGACTTTGGTTTGGCGAATAGTGGACCATATTTATTACGTAGCCGGGCGGATTCATGTTATCAACGAATAGGCAAAACTTTTAAATCTGGGACCAATTGGGGATTGGTCAGTTTAAGGGTTAAAAAAAATGTTCTAGAAGTTTCTCGGGCCAGGTACCAGGATAGTGACTCAAGGTCTTGTTGTTTGGGGTCTAAATCAGCGTGACATTTCTCTGGGTTCTTGGAAAGAGTTTTCGTTGCTAGGTATTTCATTTTGCACTGTGGATATTGGGGTATAGGATCGTTCTAGAAAGTTCTGTGTCAACATTGAGGGGCTAGTTCCTCATCTATTGTACGAAAGAATTTCTTTTCAGTTTATTTTAAAGGGATAGGTTTAAGTTTAAAGGGCTAATATTATCTTTATAGTGTTAATTTAAGGTATTTCGTTATTATTTACTGATTAATTGTAAATTTAATTCGATTTTTGAGTTTAGATGGTTACAGATTACCATAAAAACCATTCTAGGATTACCGTAAAAACCATTATAGGATTACCGTAAAAACCATTATAGGATTACCGTAAAAACCATTATAGGATTACCGTAAAAACCATTATAGGATTACCGTAAAAACCATTATAGGATTACCGTAAAAACCATTATAGGATTACCGTAAAAACCATTATAGGATTACCGTAAAAACCGTTTTAGTCTTACCGTACAAACCGTTTTAGTCTTACCAGAAAACCGTTTTAGTCTTACCAAAAAACCCATTTTATTCTTTCCATAAAAACCATTTTAGACCAGCTATTTATACCGTTTAACGCTAAGCTGTCGGGATCGCATAACGGTTTATATGGAGAACATCGTAAATATTAATACGATTAAGCAAGAAATATTCTAGGAGAGCGGTCGCTCTCTTAGATAAGACTTGATACTGCCTCTAATGCTAAAGGAGGGTTCTCTGATTGGCCATAACTTTTTTCGTATTGTGTTTGCTGCTTTGAAATTTTGCCAGTGAACTAAAATTTGGGCCCTAAATATGTGGTTAAAATTTCAAAGAGATCCAACTAATAGTTAGTTCTATAAAGAAAAAAGTTGTTAAGGGTGGTTTTAGAATCCATAAAATTAATCAGACATTTGGTGAAAGATACAATATTCTTCCATAGACATAACATGGGATTTTTTTGAAAAATGACCTTAATTGGGATCGTGTATAAAGAAAACTAATCATTCGTTACGTTTGGGAACCATCTTAAATGAAAGATAACAGTCCATAGATGTGCCTTTTCTTAGTTTCATTAAGATCAATTAAGTTTAAGTATCGATTTTTATCATTATTAACACATACTATGACTTACGTTGTTTTGGGTATTGGAATTACGGCGTTTTACCACTGTTAGAGACACGCATTTTAGCCCTAATTTTTTATATTGGACTTACGGCGTTTTTGTCGTGATTCACGCCTTTAGAGGGATATTAAGCAAGAAAAACATGGCGTTTGAGCTCTTGTAGGTGCTTTGCCCGGGTTCTTGTGGGTACTTGTGGGTGCTTGTAGGTACTTGTGGGTACTTGTGGGTGCTTGTGGGTACTTGTGGGTGCTTGTGGGTACTTGTGGGTGCTTGTAGGTACTTGTTGGTACTTGTAGGTACTTGTGGGTACTTGTAGGTACTTGTGGGTACTTGTAGGTACTTGTGGGTACTTGTAGGTACTTGTGGGTACTTGTAGGTACTTGTGGGTACTTGTGGGTACTTGTGAGTACTTGTAGGTACTTGTGGGTACTTGTAGGTACTTGTAGGTACTTGTGAGTACTTGTAGGTACTTGTGGGTACTTGTAGGCGCTTGTGGGTACTTGTGGGTGCTTTTGGGTACTTGTGGGTGCTTGTAGGTACTTGTGGGTGCTTGTAGGTACTTGTGGGTGCTTGTAGGTACTTGTGGGTACTTGTGGGTACTTGTGGGTACTTGCGGGTACTTGTGGGTACTTGTGGGTACTTGTGGGTACTTGTAGGTACTTGTAGGTACTTGTGGGTACTTGTAGGTACTTGTGGGTACTTGTAGGTACTTGTGGGTACTTGTAGGTACTTGTGGGTACTTGTAGGTACTTGTGGGTACTTGTGCCTACTTGTGGGTACTTGTGGGTACTTGTGCGTACTTGTGGGTACTTGTAGGTACTTGTGGGTACTTGTAGGTACTTGTGGGTACTTGTGGGTACTTTTGGGTACTTGTAGGTACTTTTGGGTACTTGTAGGTACTTGTGGGTACTTGTAGGTACTTTTGGGTTCTTGTGGGTACTTGTGCGTGCTTGTGCGTGCTTGTGGGTACTTGTGCGTGCTTGTGGGTACTTGTAGGTACTTGTGGGTGCTTGTAGGTACTTGTAGGTACTTGTGGGTGCTTGTAGGTACTTGTAGGTACTTGTGGGTGCTTATGGGTGCTTGTAGGTACTTGTGGGTACTTGTGGGTGCTTGAAGGTACTTGTGAGTTCTTGTGGGTGCTTGTGGGTTCTTGTGGGTACTTGTGGGTTCTTGTGGGTGCTTGAAGGTACTTGTGGGTACTTGCCCCGGGTACTTGTGGGTGTTTGTAGGTACTTGTGGGTGTTTGTAGGTACTTGTGGGTACTTGTAGGTACTTGTAGGTACTTGTGGGTACTTGTGGGTACTTGTGGGTACTTGTAGGTACTTGTGGGTACTTGTAGGTACTTGTGGGTACTTGTGCGTACTTGTGGGTACTTGTAGGTACTTGTGGGTACTTGTGGGTACTTTTGGGTACTTGTAGGTACTTGTGGGTACTTGTAGGTACTTGTGGGTGCTTGAAGGTACTTTTAGGTACTTGTGGGTGCTTGTGGTTACTTGTGGTTACTTTCCACGGGTGCCTCTGGGTGCTTGCAGGTACTTGCCCCGGGTGCTTGCAGGTACTTGCCCCGGGTGCTCCTGGGTGCTTACCCCGGGTGCTTGTAGGTACTTGCCCCGGGTGCTTGTAGGTACTTGCTCCAGGTGATTGTAGCTACTTGCTCCGGGTGATTGTAGGTACTTGATCCGCGTGCTTGTAGGTACTTGACCCGGGTGCTTGTAGGTACTTGACCCGGGTGCTTGTTGGTACTTGCCCCGGGTGCTTGTAAGTACTTGCCCCGGGTACTTGTAGGTACTTTGCCTCCTCCATAGGATTAACATTACACTAAATTTTGGAAGCTCGTAACTCTGGTTTTATTAGAGATACAGGGATATCCTTTGATTATGTAATAGTCCTATTTTCCCCTTCCCTCCTTTGTTAACATTTGCTCCATGGAATACTCCATATACGGGAAAAACATGGAAAACTCAGGGAAGTATATGGGGAAAAGCCTGGAAATCTCAGGGAAATTTGTTCAGAGCTGTGCTAATTAATTAGTTAGCTAATTGAATTTCTAATTAATTAGCAAAATTTACTAATTGAAAATGGTAATTGAATTTTAATTACCTTATTGCTAATTGAGAAGTAATTCTAATTAATTAGTATGAATCGGAAAGGTAATTATCTAATTAAAATTTAATTAGATTTAGGATTAACTAATTAGCCAATTGAATTTTCAATTAATCTTTTACGCCAATTTGTTGTAAAAAAATCGAGGAATTAACTCTTGATTCATCTATTTGAATATGAAAAAGCCTTATTATATCGATGAGGAAACCTTAGCGCTACTCTAAATTTTTCAGCTCCTCAAACATGAGAAATTTCGTAGTTCGCAACTGCCCCATGTCGAAATTTCGACTGTTTTACCTACTCGAATTAATAGCAGTGCGCATGTATTTACTACTCAGGAGTCCATTATAGGAACTGTGGCAAGAAAATGAAGAAATGAGACAAATTTTAACATGACGGAAGGCTCGAGGCTTGTCTCATTTTTCGAGAATAATTCATGGCTTCCGTACCCGTTTTTCAATGGCATTAAAACATTAAACTTTGCATTACCAAAGTACTAAATCCATGGGCACTTTTAAACTTTCATGTTTACTTATGGTTTCTTTTTTACCTTAATTAGACAAGTAATTAATAGAAATTAGTAATTCTAATTAATTAGTTTGATAAATTAACGCCTAATTTCTAATTGAATTGAATTAGTTCTATGTCTAATTGCTAATTGGCTAATTAATTAGTTCATAAATATTTCCCTAATTGCTAATTCTAATTCAATTAGTTGTCAGCTAATTAGCACAGCTCTGAATTTGTTTTCGAAAAGTTGTATGAAGCTTGTTTTGGAACATATGTTATAAACTCATGGTTTTAGTTATATAAAGTTTTACCAAGAAGCGATATCTAGTTTACTAGAGAGAAGGTATTAGATGAATAAGTATTCGCGCCCCATAGTCCCAGTCCCACTTTCAAAATACAAGGGGGGACGTAAAAGGAGGCCGGGCTATTTCGCCTCTCGGCAGTCGGAAAATACGTAGTTTTCGTCATTCGCGTCGCGTTTACGTGAGTTTTCTGGTCCGTGACCAAATAAGCATTTTTTAAACTGGACATTAGGCCAGTGACTTTCCTGACTTGGAAAAAATAAACTGGTCCGTTACCATTGACCAGAGCACGTCGTCTGCTAAACTAAAGAAGTGGATAATTAAAATATGAGAATTTTAATGTGTGGAGTCTGATTACCCTTGAACTTTCTTAGTAGTCTCGTGGACCACTGACCCCCTCCAATTTAATTTTTGAACTGGACCAGGGAATTTTAAACTGGTCATTTGCCCTGTGTCACCGCCTTATTTCCCACGCTGGCGCGAGTTGTTTTGCGTTGTCGAGTGCGTGATGGAGTTGGCTATGCCTGGAGTCCCAACCTTGAAGGAGAGAGGAATGGAGTAGAAACCCCCACACCTATAGCGTGCCTGTGTACCCCACCTACGGCAACATAGTCCTCTCAGCATCCTCAGCGGTTAGGTAGGGTCGTACTGGACTAAATTGTAAAAGGCGCTCCTCTATCTTCAAAATAGAAGCTAGTTCTCATACAAATAAAATGGCGCTCCGCGGCAGCACTTAGCAATCGCCTACCGAAGGGTAAGGGCGTGCGCGAGGTACATAGGGAGAGATACGGTGCCGCAGGTCGCCCATCATTATTTCCAATCCATCTCAACTTCGTTATCACTGTCCCAACCCCCGCGACTTCCAACCACTATCATAGCCCACTCGATCACGCTCTCTTTTCCCCGGCTACATATTTTGAAGATGGCACTTTTTAGGCGTATTAACAATCTTGGATCATCTTGGTGAACTTTTAGGGTAGCCCTGACTATATTTTGTTTAAGGTTTTAAGCTTCATATCAAACAGACGTTAGTTTATGCTACAAAAAAGTGTGAAATTGAAAATCTCGGATCGTCTTTATGAAGTTTTAAGGATATCCGAATTTCATATTGGGCTTATGACAATTTTGAGCTAAATGATAAACGGACATAATCAGCATTTTTAAAAATTTTGTAAAATTGTCAATTTGGTCCTATTTTGAATTTTTAGGGGCGCCTCGCGTTTCAATGAATGATTGTAAAAAAATTGTATTATGTTAATTACAATAAGAATACAAACTTTTATTGATTTACGTTTTTTGAAGTATCATAATAAATAAATGTCTGATTGACCGAAAGTTATGGTCCCCTATATATATTTGTTTCAGCTTAGTGCAGATTTTGAAAATGTTAAACAGTTCTTAACATTCTTAATTAAATGAAGACTGAAGGAACAGATATTAATCAAAAATGTCTTGATTAGAATCAAGACCTAAAAAGTATCGATAAGACTGAGGTTATCACTTGTCTGAAGGATCAGATATTAGTTTTCTTTTTAATTGAAACTAAATGCATGCTAAGAAAAAACAACGTTCCATTACCGTTTCCGTTGAATAAATTATTTTACTGGTAATCAATTTCAAAAATTTACTTATCTCGGCTTTTCGACCACAATTCCATTCCCCGAAAAACATTTTATCATTACATTAATTACTTTTGGGAGAAAAGTGTCAAAATAACTATAAAACAATAAAAAACTGTAATAGCGGTCTGTTAAGCCATGACAACAACCTTTTAAAAGTTACAAGTAGTAGCGTCGCCGGGTTTGAAATTTGGGGGGGGGGCATTAAACTGGGCAAACTATTTTAAAGTTATTATAAGAACTTAATATAAAAAAAGAT